>JAQFVV010000103.1:4029861-4502361 GCA_028023455.1 Epiperipatus broadwayi
TGAATGCCAGAAGGATTGTGTATAAAATCCCTATCTAATGCCTACTCATCCAATATCCCCAGACTAGTTTCTGGCTTGTGGCCATCGTCACTGAGGAGCATTGGATCTGAGAGCACTGCACCTAGATCTTAGGATCTAATGCAACCCTCCAGCACCCACCTTTTATCTCTACTTAGCTACAAAACTATGAGAATGAAATTGAAAACACAAAAATATTTTCAATCTAAGCTTCTAGGTGCAGTGCTCTCAGATCCAAAGCTCCTCACTGACAATGGCCACTAGTCAATAGATTTCCCTATATACAAATGATAATAATTATATTTATTTATATTGGCATATGATACAAATGCATATGCAACCTCAAATTTAATTTCCCAACATCAGTCAGCAGGTATTTAATAATATCTGATTTCTATATTATGCAGCAATATCTATAACTCACTAGTTCTTAAGATGAATTTTATTACTCAGCATCTTTTCTCTTTTACTTTATTATATTTTAAATAAGGTGATATTTTAACCATTGTAAGGAAATATATAAGTTTATCAAAATTACCAATTTATTCACTTTTAAAAGTATGTAATTCAAAATATTTAAATCTGTTTTGCTAACACGTATTCACACACACCCCTACATATTTACTTATTATTTATTAAATTTTTTTTGTAATAAATTCAATTTTAAGTAAATTTATATATGTAAAATTTATTCAAAATTTTACTGTGGATATACATTTTTATTACTTTTATTTAAATTACTGTTACTGCCGAAGAAAATAAATAACTTTCACCTGAAGGTTGTTTCATATAATAAATAATCCACTCCACCTTTTCTTATTTTATTAATAGGCTATTCAACGATTAAATTATTATGATAGCAAGCAGTAAAATTATTCATTTTGATTCCTACCCTTTCCCCATTGTATATTCTTGAATATATTGCAATGTCTAAAAGACATGATACAATCAAATATAAAATAATAATAATAAAATCTCAATCGGAAAAAATAAAAACAGATTTAAAATCTTTTGTTTAAGACAAACAACTTAAGGTCAAATAAATTAAATTTACATGTAGATATATTTCAACTAGTTTTTAAAGGATATATTTTTTTTTTTTACATTTTTATAAGATAAATATAAAAAGATTTCATTTTCTTTTCTTTAGTTGTCATGTGAGTACTCTGAATTACATTATAAAATGTATTGTTGGTTCTGCTGCGATTCTTGTGCAAGGTAGGATATTTATAAATGTTGGGTGCATTTTTAAAAAGATTTCCTTTTAATTTGAAAATATTCCATGATTAGTGGTCATAGAAAATCATATTATTTCAACTAATCCAGGAAATCTGAGAGAGGGAAAGATACTAAGGACATTGATTCATTGCTGAGCAGTTGCTTTGTTTAACATTAAATTTTTGCTATTGTTTTATAAAGTTCTTTCTAAGCTGCCTCTGATGGCAGGCGAGACAGCTTGGAAAACCAATGTAATTGTATGATTTCTTAATACTGGTAGTAGAACAAGCTGAAGCAGCACAAAAATAGAAAAAAATAAATAAAACCTAATTATTTATGCCTTTATATAACTTATAATTGTTCTTCATTTATCAGCTTAGACAGAATTGTTTAAGCACACAAATATTGTTTATAAAATACACATATTGATAAGATTTAAATATAGTTAAAAGATTTATATTGTTCTTTCAAAAGAATATAGTTGCAAAGTAATTCATTAAAAATATCCCAATTCAACATTATTTTAAAAAATAACTTATTTTTCAAAACATATCAATTAGTTAATTAACTTTGATTTTAAATCTTCCTTAATTAAATCTGTTTAACAAGGAAGAAAAAGTAGATTTAGTCATAAGAAAATAATCTATTTTAAATTTAATTTAGAATTTCGAATGAACCTTCTATATTATTTAAATCAATATTTGAAAAAAAAATTTTTTTTTACTTACACAAACATATACACACAAATAAGTGAATATTTTAGTGAGTATAGATTAAATTTTAAATTATTTTGATGTTTTTAAGCCATATTTAAAACTTAAAATAAATTGTACCAATGATCTCTCTGATTCCACATACTGTTCTATCTCTTTGTCAGCCCAATCTTGATCACTTGCCATTAATACAAATAATGCAACCACTTCACCATATATATATATGAAAAACAAAACGATTTATAAATCATGTAACTTGCTATCACTTGCATTTATGATCAATAGATGGAGCTTTACCAAAATCTCTATGTACAAGTGTATGTTTACATAAACTCAAAAGAGTCAGAATTCACTATCTCTTTCATTGGATCCACCTTCAGATCAACTGATTTCAAGCTAATTTGCTATCATCACCCTTCACTGATGATAGCAAATTAGCTTGAAATCAGCTGATCTGTTTGAAATCAGTTGATCTGAAGGTGGAGCCAATGAAAGAGATAGTGAATTCTGACTCTTTTAACATTTATGTAAACATACACTTGCACATGGAGATTTTGGTAAAGTTCCATCTGTTGATATATATATATAATTTAATTTTGACTGCATTGTTTATCTGCCATATATATGTTAGTATAATTATAGTGTTCAAACAACAAAAGTACACTGAGCAAACAGATAACAGATAAAGAGTAAATACTTCATTGGATATTCTAATGTACATTTTAATGATATATATATATATATTATAATGATCGAAATGAAAGTGAAGATCGAATCTAACCACAAACTATATCTGCAACTACCTGGGCGCCATCTAGGCATTTGAGCCTAGAAAAATTTATAAAGTAGGCAGATACACGCTGTTAAGATTCCACTTTATTTAAATATTCCGATCGTTAGCCCAAGTCACTAGCTCAGCGGAGACGCAGAGATAAAAATCTATATCTTAATTTATATCTTAAATATCAATAAATAAAAGCCACTGCCAGAAATTAACACATAAAAATATTTATTTACGCACATATAAAATAACATTTAAATTTTGAGGAATAAATTCAACATTTTAGATTTTTATATTACTCTTTAATTGTACATTTACATTAATTTCAATGAGTTTAATATTTTATTTAGATGGTCAAGTATGAATAGACTACATAGATTTGCATTTGAAAATAAAACATTCTATCCCTATTTAACCTTAGGCTAAAATTTGCAGTCAAACTGGCATCAATCCATCTGATACATTTATGTATTCAATGTAGCATGAAAATACAACAGCACAAATATACTATACTGTCAGGAATGGAAATCTGAACAGTATAGTTAGAGAAAACATTGACTCTTGTCCAATACAGGAATATGACGTATGTATAGCAAGAAGAACAATAAAATAAAAACTCCATAGGAAGGGACCGCGATCCTTTTTGCCGACTTACAATCCCATCCATAGGCAAAGGGTTGGTGCGGTGTATTCAGCGATTCTGCACATAGCGAAACTTATACTACATCTACTAATTACACAAATATATCCAATCCATTGACCCAATTCAACAACGACACAAATAACCTAAGATTACCCTCCCCTAATATAACTTTACAAATCTATATAGCCATTCACGCCCGACTTAAATTTAACATTTAAATACGTTCGCACAAATGCATTTTATAAAATTTGTTTTAAAATGTTGAGTACAGATCAGCTGCACAGATTCCACGGTCAAAAACATTTCAAATTAAAACAACCGATCAAAATACAAAATCATCGATAAACGTCACTTGCATAGGGAATATACAAATCCCACTAGCATTCATCGTAAGATGCTTGCAGTGATATCGTTGACATATATTCTAATCGAATGTGAAAACCACAACATTATCAACCGCTAATGAATCTATGCAACGTCTATACCCAACCTTAAATTTCATCAATTAAAATTTAAACAATAAACAATTTATACAATAAGAAAGAAAAAAAAATGGAAATGATTTTTATCAATCGGAAAACATATAAAATTAAACATTATTAATTTGATTTAAAAACTTACAAAAGTCAGATAAGAGTCCATTTTAACTTTAAGTTGGCTTGTTTATTAATTTGTAAAACTTGACGAAAGTTCGTAATTGATTTTAATAATTGTTCATTTCATATAGCTTATGGTAGAAGAGTCCAGGTTTCTGCTTTTAATTCCTGTGACGCCTCCATTGGAAGATAATGTCCTGGAGATGGCAATAGCTGGTTCAAGGTATCACAGTCTTTTCATTTTTCTTTTAAATAGAGACTGTGGTATGTGCGTCCTACCACAATTCTCAAACACACAATGCTGGAACTGTCCGAAAAAACTGTATTTCCCTTTTTATATTAATCCACACAGATAGACTGAACAAAGACGTCACTAATCCATTTACTTTCGTTAGGGTCCGAGCCAAAGCTTAGTGCTTCCATTGGTCAAGCTAATTTCTCTTTTCTTCTTATCTATCTTTCATCAGATCATTTTAATTATACAAGAGCCCAAGGGCCAGTTTGGTTTTCGATAATTCATAAACAATCATTTCCATTTACAGATTATGAGAATTAATTAATACCTGTTTTTATTTTTAAATCTTGTACTTTTTTTTTTTATATAAAAAAGTACATTCAAATATTTATTTATTTGTTTTTTAAAAAAAAAAATTTTTAAAGTTTGGCATCTGTGCGAATGTATATACGTTTAACAAACATTTTAATTTTAGCGTTTAGTTTTTTACTTTTATTTGCGAACTTTAAGTTTTTATTTTAAATTAATGTAACGACATATTTATATATCGTTACATATCAGTAAACTTCCTCAAAAAACCAAAAAACATTAAAAAAAAAGAATTTACTTAGTGTTAGTAATTAAGTTACACAAATTGATTATATATGAAAATTTCAAAAGGACAAAACTTTTTTTTACAAGACAAAACAGTAATTATAAATATAATGATAAAAAAAAATGTTGACTGATGACTCCTTGTTACCAGCTAAATTTCTGCCCCCTCCCTTCCAAGTTTCTTTTCTTCAACTTTTAAGTATTATTTAGGCAAGTTAAACGATTAGATTTTAAACAAGACTTTTTTTTTTAAAAAAAAAATTATGATTTATATTTATTAATTACGTTTTATTTATTACTTTTTATTCCTCGTATTTCTCTTTACATATGCGCAATTTTTCTTACTGGCAGTACCTTTAAGACAAAATTTCAAACTGTAACTCCACGTCAATACAACAAATATATTTATACTAATTTCAGAAAAAATACTACGGGCATGATTCACTTTTAAAATTCTCAGGGCACTCGTGTTTATTAAAGATCGAAAATTTCATCATCATCAATTCCCCTTCTCAGGGTTAATCTCTGAGGTAAGGCCACACTTGGGATGCCAATTATAACAATCGAAATGAAAGTGAAGATCCAATCTAACCGCAAAAACAATATCTGCAACTACCAGGGCGCCATCTAGGCATTTGAAAAGAAAATATTCTTCCCTGATTTAACCTTAGGCAACTAATTTCTTTTTATTTTCTTATCTATCTTTCATCAGATCATTTTAATTATACAAGCGCCCGAAGCTAGCTTGCTTTTCAAACAATTTATAAACAATCATTTCCATTTACATATTACATTAATTAATACCTGTTTTTATTTTTAAATCTTGTACTTTTTTATAAAAAAAGTACGTTCAAATACTTATTTGTTTTTTTAAAAAAAAATATTTTTAAAGTTTGGCCTCTGTGCGAATGTATATACGTTTAACAATATTTTAATTTTAGCGTTTAGTTTTTTACTTTTATTTGCGAACTTTTAAGTTTTTATTTTAAATAAATGTAACGACATATTTATATATCGTTACAATACATATATATATTATACTGAGTGTGTTCATAAGAAATGAACCTGTGTACTCTATTTCTTAGGTTTAACTGGGTTTAAACCTTATTTATCATAAATTTATAATTTTATATTATAAATGTTACATGAACAGACTGGCTCTTTGAGCAGAAGGGAGAGTACTGTCGATATAGAGCTATCAAGAATACCCACAGTCAGACCGAGCTATGCAATGCATAACATGATCACATTTTCAGACTGTGGTCCACCTTGACTGCTAGATTCAAACCCATACTATCCAAGCACTTTATTTGTTTTGAGGTAAACCTCAGGCACCAGTCTAGTTATGAGAACTAATGTGTTTGTACAGTAGGCCCATAACCCAGTGCTCGAAATATCCCATGACTACCTCAATCAGATCAATAATCTAACACATTATTGCTTTAATTAGTGGTAAAGAATTGACTGACAAATATTACATTTCAAGATAATTTATTTAAACTAAACATTTATTATTATTATTTTAAATACTTTTATAAGAACTTAATTAAATTAGACAATGATAATTACATATACTGACTATGCACACACTCTGAATTCATATAATAAACTAGAATATAACGCAAACATTGAATAATACATGGCATTTAACTAAATACATAAAATCAATATAATATAACAAAGAGTATTCACATACATGACATTTTAAAACATGCACATCAATAGTTCTTTATGCATGCTATAGAGTTCATTATTAATTGACTCTGGGAGGCTTCAAATTATTGCAATGGCTACTTTAATTAGAAATGGAAATAAGACAATGTTGTTACCTAGGATTTTAGAACATGGATACTTCTTGCTGTTTGCTACTTCAATTGAAAATCTTTCCAACCGGTTGGATGTGAGGTTTTTCTTGAGGAGGTTTAATGCTTAGTATTCCAAGACATTTTTCTTTAAAACAGTTAGATATTGAAAGCAGATTTTCAAGTTGTTAGGCAGGCATTACTTTTCCCAGGCAGGTTGGCTGTTTTATTGGACTCGGGCTGGAGCAAAGTTGTATGTTTCTGATGATGATTAACAATGCATGATTGATTCTTGATACATAATAGACTAACTGATTGATTGGCTGAACTGCACTGATCTGATTGTGATCTCAACTCAACAAACTATCTGATGAAAAAATTGGACTATTTATTAGGATGACCTGTTGTCATTTTGGTAATTGGTTTTCATGTCCACTGACTATCTCTGTTGGTGAAATTCCTTCACTATTTTTGAACACATTCCTTAGATAAGCTTTCGATTACATGTTTTCATTTGATAGCCATTGCAAACTTGTTGTTTTGTGGATTTTGTTTAACTTATTAGCCATTGCACATTTTGTTTTTACATTTTAACTTTCTATATCATTTTTTATTATTTAGCATGCACATATCTATTTTATCAACAAGCATTCATTTTGCTATGTTTAAAATCACCTTGGCATTTACACACATATATATTTCTAAAATCACGTTTTAGTTTTTTTTTAAGATTACCATGTTTTCTTTACATAGTTTTAAACAAAGAGAGAGGGTACCTTTAATTTTATAAACTATTTATTTCTTAAACTTTTATCAAGTTAAACCTTCTCCCCACTTCTAATTAATTAATAGTAACTTTTGTAAATTATTTCTTTTTTTTAGTGACGTGCATCTTATTCTAAACTAAAATAATAATAAAAACTCTTTAGACTTTTATACATTTCTATGCTGACTTACATATTATTTATTTATTTATTAAAACCTTTGTGTTGTTTATGAGAACTTTATTTTAATAATTTTTAGACAAAATTTTAATGAATGCTCATTAGCATTACATTACACCACCCTCCATTTAAGAGTAAAATTTGTCTTTTTTTGACCATTTTATCTCTGACAACTTTAATTATTAAATTTGAAATATTGACTTGAATTTTTTATTTCTCTAAGTTTACATTCTTTCTCTAAACTATACATGCCAAGGGCAATCTGCTTTGGTTATACTTTTTTTCTTTTATGCTGATGATATTGCTTCCAATGATCTAGTACTAGATAATGACCTCCAGGACAGCACTATTTTTGTGATATGGAACTTTAAATGATGCGAATGCAGAGTTGCTGTCATATACTGATTTACTTGTAATTGAAATAAAGCTTCATTTGATGGTTTTTCTACCAGACTTTGGAAACAAAATATGAAATAAGGGAACTCTCTCCTGAAGAAGTGATTTGTGGCTTACTCTGGTTGTTTCCAGTGTGCATTTTTAAAGAAAATGCTGACTCTCCCCTGAGAAGTAATCCCTGACAATCCATTATGGGTGCTAATTTCATCCAGCCAACAGCTTTAACTTTTCTTAAAACTTATTTCTATAATTCCTGCCCTCCTTTCAATTAATTTCAATCCCTTATACACTCCTAACTTAAACTTAGATTTACATCTATATTATTTATTTATATTAATTTTACAATATTATTTTTAAACTGTTTCTTTAACTTGCTATTTTATTTTTATTACAATTCATTCTATATTATTTTTCTACAAATATTTTATTTATTTATTTAACTTGATTACTTTAATTAAACCATTTATTTAACTTCCTTTTAGTAACTTGCTTGTATTCAAAACAAACTTTTATTTTATTATGCTACTTTATTTCTTTATTAAAAATCCTGTAAACATTATTTTAAATCATTAATTTGACCTATTTATTTACAAACACTTTTTCTTCATAATGTGCACATGAAAAATAATCTTTTATCCAGTGAAGCCTCCATTATTATTTTATAAAACATTTCATCATTATTATTTTTTTTTTAGTTTCAAATAGTAAAATTTTCTGATTTCCCTTCCCCCTTTCCGGTCCTTTGTTTATTTCCTTTACTTTAATATTCTGTCCATTAACTAACTCCTAAACTTTGTCAGGCAGTTCTTTCTTTCTACTAACCTCTATAATATAAATCAACTTTCCCCCTTTGTCTATCCCTCTCTTATAATTTGTTACTTTATCTCTTTCCCGTTCCATCCTATTGTTGGCCTCATAAATCAGAAAACCTTTATGCTTAGCAAAACTCCGTAATTTTTTAAACTGAAAATATTTTTTCCTACTCTTTCTTTTTGTTTTAAACCTATGCTTAAAATGAATATGAACATTTACTTTAACCTTTTCATTATTATCTTCTATCTTTATTATTTCCATTTCCAACTTGCTATACTTCATGCTATCTTGTTCTACTATCTTTTGATTTACATTTTCTAATTCATCCTTCCCTTCACTTACATCTCTTACCACCTCGACTTCCTTTTCTGTTTCCTGACTTTCTTTTGTTAAATCTAACTCTATAATTTCTTGGTTTTTCTATATTTTCCTGCTACTTTATCCCCCATTGCCTTCATTTCTGTAATCATTTCTACTTTGAGCTCTTGTTGACTTTGCTTGATTTCTCAAATTTTTTCTCTCAATTAGCTTTGAACTCTTGCTGACTTTGCTTGATTTCTCATATTTCTTCTTTGAACTCTTGCATTTCTTTCTTGAACTCTCACATTTCTTTAATCATATTCATCATCATTTTCATCATCATCTGTGTCTTAGATATCTCTTCTTTTTCTTTTTCAACCATTTTCAAAACAAAATTTCTATATAAATACTAACTCTTTATTTATTTTCTTAAACGGAACATACATCTGACTCCACCCCTTTGTCCTATCATCTCCTGTTCTCAATGCCTTAACTCTACCCAAAATATCTAACTGTCTTTAATTCAAATTTTTCATCTCTTTTCATTTAAAGAAGAAAAAAAAGTTTTGGTCAATTCTTTATTTGAATTATACCACTTTAAAATATAATTATGCAATTTAGCGTTTCTTTGAATTTTTATTTTCAAACAGTAAAACAAATATTTAATTACTGTCATTTATGATGGTTCAGCTCCATGTTGGGAAAAGCCATTTGTACTGGGTGCATTATAAGAAATGATCCTGTGTATTCTATTTTTTAAGTTTAACTGGGTTTAAACCTTATTTATCATAAATTTATAATTTTATATTATAAATATTACATGAGTGAACTGGCCCTTCGAGCAGAGGGGAAAATACTGTCGATATAGAGCTATTGACACTACTCACAGTCAGACTGAGCTATGCAACTCATAACATGATCACATTTCCAGACCATGGCCCACCTCAACTGCTAGATTCAAACCCCTACTATCCAAGCACTTTATTTGTTTTGAGGTAAATATCAGGTGCCAGCTAGTTACGAGAACTAACGTGTTTGGACAGTAGGCCCATAATCCAGTGCTCAAAATATCCCATGACTAGCTCAATCAAAAAATAATACAATAACAAATTATTGCTTTAATTAGTGGTAAAAGAATTGACCAACAAATATTAAGCTTCAAGATAATTTATTTAACTAAACATTTATTATTGCATATTTTAAACTACTTTTATAAAACTTAATTAAATTAGACAATGATAATTACATATACTGACTATGCACACACTCTGAATTCATGTAATAAACTAGAATATAACGCAAACATTGAATAATACATGGCATTTAAATAAATACATAAAATCAATATAATATAACAAAGAGTATTCACATACATGACATTTCAAAACATGCACATCAATAGTTCTTTATGCATGCTATAGAGTTCATTATTAATTGACTCTGGGAGGCTTCAAATTATTGCAATGGCTACTTTAATTAGAAATGGAAATAAAAAAATGTTGTTACCTAGGATTTTAGAACATGGATATTTCTTGCTGTTTGCTACTTCAATTGAAAATCTTTTCAACCAGTTGGATGTGAGGTTTTTCTTGAGGAGGTTTAATGCTTAGTATTCGGAGGTATTTTTTAAAGACAGTTAGATATTGAAAGCAGATTTTCAAGTTGTTAGACAGGCATTACTTTTCCCAGGCAGGTTGGCTGTTTTATCAGACTTAGGTTGGAGCAAAGTCATATGTTTCTGATGATGATTAACAATGCATCATTGATTCTGGATACATAATAGACTGACAGTATGATTGACTGAACTGCACTGATCTGATTAAGATCTCAACTGTAATCTCAACTCAACTAATTGTCTGATGAAAAAACTGGACTATTTATTAGGATGACCTGTTGTCATTTTGGTAATTGGTTTTTATGTCTGCTGGCTATCTCTCTTGGTGAAATTCCTCCACTGTTTTTGAACATATTCCTTAGATAAATTTTTGATTACATGTTTTCATTTGGTAGCCATTGCAAACTTATTGTTTTGTGGATTTTGTTTAACTTAGTAGCCATTGCACTTTTTTTTTTACATTTTAACTTTCTATATCATTTTTTAATATTTAACATGCACATATTTATTTTATCAACAAGAACTCATTTTTCTATGTTTAAAATCACCTTGGCATTTACACACATATATATTTCTAAAAGCAAGTTTTAGTTTTTTTTAAATTATCTTTTTTTTACATAGTTTTAAACAAAGAGAGAGGGCACCTTTAATTTTATAAAATGATTTATTTCTTAAACTTTTAGCAAATTAAACCTTCTCTCCCCCTTCTAATTAATTAATAGTAACTTTTGTAAATTATTTCTTTTGTTTTAGCAATGTGCATCTTGTTTTAAACTAATAATAATAAAAACTCTTTAGACTTTTATAGACTTCTATGCTGACTTACATATTATTTATTTATTTGTTAAAACCTTCGTGTTGTTTATGAGAACTTTATTTTAATAATTTTTAGACAAAATTTTAATGAACGCTCAGTAGCATTACAATATATATATATATATCTGGATAATAATAAAAATATATTTAATATATAAAAATATACTTAATAGGCCAGGTTTGCTTCCTGGTAAATGCATTTGACATATGAACAAAAAAAAGAATAACTCAGTAATCTGTTTAAATATATACATCTATATTTTAATGATTATTTTTTTAAATCTTTTTAATTTTTTGACTATATATATATATATATACATTGTGCCCTTTTCTATAGGCCAGTAATAGTTCATAACAGTCAATTACTAAAAATTTTAAATTTTAGAATATGTTCTTTTAATACATTAATTATAGTTTGTCGATTATATTTTTAAAGTACAATTTAAAGCTAAAGAAAATACGTGGTATATAAAATTATAGCGAATTATTTAAAAAGTAGTTAAGTAAAGTTTAAAATATTGTTTCATATGGTTGTAAAAGCTGGCCATATTAAATAACACAGCTATAAATATTAAAAGTATATTTAAAAATTCGATTTTAATAGTTTAAAACTGATAAGTTAATAAATACAGTATTTAAATTTGTAATCATATTTAAATAGTCAAAATTAATATAGTATATTTTAAAATAAACTTTGTGATGGTGAAAATTATATCTAGTTCTATATTTTCTAAATTGTTCTTCCAAATTTTTATAATTATTTTATATAATATAATAAGTGTATCAATTTTATTAATCTGGGCAGAGAAATAGATTGAAAATCATCTGTCAAAGTTATTAATCATGTGACTTGTATACTATATATGTTCACACACATGCTTGTTTGAAATAATAACAAAGTTTAAAATATTTTAAAAGTTATATTATAGAATTGGATAGAATTATTGCCTATCATAAAAGTAAATAGTAATAAATATTAAGTTAACTATCGTATGTAATGTTTTAAGTAATGTAATAAAGACGAATACAGATATAATAAAAATTAAATATTTTGTTTAAATAAAAATAGCTAAATGGAATAGGTTATTAAGGTTATTTTAAAAGTTATTTTAAATGTTTAAATAATTTTAATAAAATAATAATTGATTCAAAAGTAATATTTTAAATAATATTTTTTAAATTTTATTACGTCATAATTTCTAATTTTGAAATTCAATTCTACTTGAAATTGGAAATATGTAAATTTGTTCTCAAGCTAAAGTAAGAATTAACCAATAGGAATAGGTATTCTTACAGACTATAAATATGAATTGCACGGGGGCATAGGGGGAGATTAATAATGTATTGAAACCGGAGAAAGGTAAATTATAACTATCAAAAAGATAGTATTTTTAAAATTTTTATTTAGTCAATTTTTTTTAGTACTTTCTTATCGTTTTATTTGCAAAAAAAATAATTGATAATTTTTAAAAGTATTTTTTGCAAAAGAGAGTTTTAAAATATAATAATTTAGAAACTTCGTGGAAATGATTTTCTAATTTTTAAAGTACTTACCAGTCGTATTTTATCTAAAAGTTTAACCTAAACTTCGCAATAAAGGATGGATATACTACGGAATAAAATGGATAGAAATTGTAATACTGTAAAAATGTTTGGAATATTTATTGATACAGCTTTATTAATATTTCACCGAAGAACTGTTTTGGTACATAAAAAAAACCACAGCTCGGACATTATACGGAGTCTAAAACAAAAAAATGTATTGAAACGTATTATTTATAAGCTGACCCAAGATTTATTTTTAAAATAGTAATAAGACAATTATATTTCATGAATTATTTTATAATATGATATTCAAAGGAGTAAAATGTTAATATCCTTTCTGAAGGTAACATTTTTTTTTATTTTTAAAAGAGATTTATAAAAATACCAAACGAAAGTTTAAATGTATTAAGAAGGAAACTTATATAAAAAAGTGAACACATAGTTGAATAAAAGATGGATCCATGAAAATACAAATAGTACTTAAAAGTTCATTGAATATTTTAAAGTTAAATTAGATGGATTGATGCATCGGATACGCAGAGAATATTGGTAGAGAAGATTAAGAAGCTTCACGGGATTAATCAATATTATGATTTAATAATTATCGTCTTAAATACTAAAACCAAGGATTATTTTCTAAAAATTTTATTAAATGGATTAATAATTATTTTGTTTTAAACTTTAACGCGCTTGGAGGAGAACATTTTTTGGAAAACTCTAGAGAAAATAATAAGCATTTTGGACTTATCAGGAACTATCGTCAAGAAAATATGTAACTATAGTTTTGATTCTTTTTATTTTGTTAACCTAGTTTAAATCTAAATTTTATATAAGATTAGGAAAAACATAAAAACATTAATTTATTAATATTAAAATTTTATAATATAACAATCTAATAATTTAGCTAAAAATATTTTAATATAAAGTGTATGGGTGTGATTTTTTTTATATCTGCAATGCTCAAGTGGATAAAGGAAGCCTACTGAACACGATGACTAGATAAAGGTTATTGGTAATAATAATAACTATTGATAATTTATAATGTATATTTTTTTTGTTTTCTTTAGATCATCCATAAATTGGAAGAATGAAGTGTAAAAGTTTTTTTTACTTATATGTACTGCATTTCATACAACATTTTAAAAAACATTATGAGATAGGATTGATTTGAAAATATGCATACGACAATTTTTTTTTTATTAGTGATATAATGCAACATAACAAAAAATTATGTGATTCTTTTAAAATTTTCATGTTAGGATATTCAAATATTGTCTAAGTAGATTGTATATGATTAGACATATAGAATAATGAAGTAAGCAGACTTTTCTTATGGGATAGTAAGATTGTTTAACTATTAATGAATTTTATTTATTGTTTTGTAAATGCAGATAGTTATTTATCGATGTAAGATGTGGAAAATCTTGAGAAATAATGTTGAGATAGTGGCTTGGAAGTACTTAGTGAACAGGAAACCAAGATGATGTTTTAAGAAATAGGATGTTATAAGGAATGGAAATAATATTTAGTCTTTATGTGGTTATCAGCATAGTTAACATAGCCCTATGACTGATACACATTTTATTTGGACAGTGTTTATATTTCTTTAAATATTTGATGTTCTAATAAAGCTGAAGAAATAGCTTTAACATCGTCCCTGTACTAGAGGATATTAGGCAGGTAAATGTCATACCTCTTCACACTGTGCCATGATTTTGAGATATGTTAAGAGTAATACTCTAGCTTTCTTCCTTAATCCTATGCATCTGTTTTCGCTATCTTTATTTCATGTAACTGCATCGTTCAGTAAGATATGTTTAAGAGAAATGATAAATAATTTAGAACTTAGGTTATGCTATCGTTTTGTATAAGATTGGTTTATTTGCTTAGAAGGAATAGGACGTTATAACTTAAAATTGAAGATCCAAAGTATCCTAAGGAAAGAAAAGAATCATAGAATATATTTTGAATTTTATTTCGGAAATGAAATATAAAATTTTTCAAAAATAAAGTATCTAAACAAAGATATTTTCTTTAAAGTGATAGTAATTTTAAATGCTTTAGTATTATTTTTTTTAAGAGAAAAATAAGTATTGCATATTTTAAAATACAATAGTACAAAGTAAATTATGTAAACAATATGCATAATATATTTTTTGTTTATTGATTAACAGACATATATTGATGATTACACTTATATCATACTAAAGTAACGCTTAAAGAAGAATATATTATGATTAGTAAACATTGTGTGATAAATACTAAAATCTAGTACTGAATTTTGGATAATATTTTGTGTAACATCTTTGACTTTGCAAGATGAAATTTTTTTTAATATTTTGAGAAGTCCATACTCATTATAAAATTTTGTTTTCTATGGAATGTTTTTCTAAGTATGAATTTTTAAAATAAGATAGTTTAATAATATTAAGGATAAAATGCTGTTGCTAATAAAGTAAATAAATATATTTGTAATAAGTTAACCATAATGAGAAACCAAATAGTAACATTTTTTGAAATTTTGTCCTAAATCTAAATAAAGATATAATTGAAATATAAATTATTTTTTTTATAACCAGGTAGATCAAACTGTAAAGTAAAAAAGTTAAGGATATCCACTGTAAATAGTGTAAATAAATTGTTTATTTATTTGTTGTTAGTAATAAACTTTGTTAAATTTTGTTATTTCAAAAATTTTGTGTCCGAGTTATTTATTTCTCCACATCGCTGCATGAAATCACGATATATGCATAATAATTGAAACAAATATATAATTTTGCACAAAAAGATAAATAGAGAATTATTTTAAGAATTTAAATATTTTATTGGTATTCATTATAATTAAATAATCATAATTTTACATTATTTTATTGGTCATAAATCAGTTACCACAATATTATATTAAATTATATGCTATCAGTTGCCACACATATTTTGTTTATCAGATTATCAAAATGCTACCACGTATTTATTTATTATATTCATGAAGGTAAAAGATTATATTATATTATTTCATTATTTTATTATGGTAATAAAATTATAGTAAAAAGAAAAGATATACCGAATTAGTTAAACAATGAAGAATATTATTACTGTTATTTATTATTATTAGTTTCAGTGTAGTAGATTATGACATAAAATCCCTTCTCATATTTTACTACCGTATTTTTAAAATTAACTTAGAATAAACTTTATGAACCTGAGATTATTTTATTTGAGCTAGATTATTATTAAATAGAAGATTAAGACTTAATTATTAGTTTAATCTTAGTGAGTAGAAGTTATTAAAGTCGTAAGAATACTATGAGTTTTGTTATTTGAAATAGTAATAAAGGGGGGATAGTGTTCTTATGCCATTGAGGTAGTATCCTGTGGGATATTGGCTCAATGTAATCTATCTTGTCACCTGTATTTTCACTTCAAGTCTCATGAAAATATTAAATATTTATTTAATTTATTTTTATAAACTGAACCTTATTCGTATTTTAAATTTGAGCTAGTGAAATATTTTAATTTTAATCTGAATATTTTAGTTATTAATTATTAACTGAGATAGAACCTGTTTTATTTTATATCATATACTATTCTGAAGTGAGGATGCACGAGAGACAGGTCAGAATATATATATATATATATATGTGCATGTTCTCCAAGCATATCATGAAATGCTTTATCAGTATATATATATATATATATATATATACTGATAAAGCATTTCATGAATATATTGTTCTAAAATAATTCTTTAAAAATTTTTAAAACAATTTGCTTTTTATTTTTGAACAAAAGAATATTATAAATCTCTTGATGTGCCTTAAAAATTCAAATTTGCTAGCATCATTATTTAAATATATCAATCAAATGTTTATGACCTCTTAAGTATATATTTTAGTATATTTTAAGTATGTTTATTAATTAATTAAATGGGAAAGATTCTAGTTTATTATTTTATTAAACTGTATAACATTTTAGTGACTGAGTCTATACATTTTACCCATACTAGTTCAGTTAAACATATGAATATGGAAAAAAATAAACATCATTAAGAGGTCATAGTAATAGTCATAAACTCAAAACCAATTGGTCTGGAGGTAGGGATTAATGATAGAGATTTTGAATTCTTTCTCCTTCAGCACTTATAAAAATAAAGCTTGTTTTGAGCTATTTGTAAGCTTCATCTAGTGATCATTTAAATGCAAGCTTAAAACCAAGTTACGAAATTTATAACTTGTTTTATTAATTATTATAAGTGTATCTTTGATGGCTTTTGTGATGCTATATTGCAGAGTCTATTACTATATGGTGAAACTGAGCTTAAGTCAGACCCATATAGCTATCTAGTTTGCAAAGCTGGATTTGAAGACATTTACATGTCTGAAAAGTTCAGACTTTCAAATTGACAAAAATGTGTTTTATAAGTCTGACTTTTGACTTAGTATTTTTGATCTAGTTTCTAGACTACCAGTCCTCCACTGAGGTGAGGCATAAGCTTGAAACCAATTGGTCTGCATTTATGGATTAATGATAGAGATTTTGAATTCTTTCTCTTTTGGCATTTATAAAAATAAGGCTTATTTGGAGCTATTGGTATCTAGTAATCATTTAAATGCAAGCTCAAAAGCAAGTTACAAAATTTATAACTTGTTTTATATATAAATTTATACCAACATAATTACAACTAATCTAAAGAAAACATTGGATTTCCACCAATGAAAAAAACAAACTGGATTTAAAAGTGGTTTTAGTACAATAGATCATATCCAGGTATTGAGAGAAGTTATAGAAAGGACAAATGAATATGAATTGCCATTATGCTTTGGATTTGTAGATTATGAAAAGGCATTTGTTTCTATAAACATTTCTTCAGTGATTAAAGCATTGGATCATCAAAGTATGGATCCAGGTTATTGTCATATTTTAAAGAATATTTATAAAAATGCAACAGCAACAATTAGATTACATAATGATACTGGGAAACTTAACATTGAGAAAAGTGTAAAATAGGGTGACTCCATGTCTCTAAAACATTTTACAGCAGTGCTGCAAAATGTATTTTGTAAATTAAAATGGAAAACTAAAGGAGTGAAAATAAATAGAGATTACTTAAGTCATTTAGATTTTGCAGATGATGTAGTTAGAGTCTTGCATTGGTGGTCGAGAGGTCAGCGCGACTGTGTTGCATTTGCAGGCAGTTGCCCGGGTTGCGAGTTCACGTCCTGGCTGATGCTATGACACTTAAAAAATAATAATAATAATACTTTAGAGCTGCAGGAAATGTTGCAGGAGTTATCAAATGAAAGTAGGAAAGTAGGACTAAAGATAAATATTAAAAAGACTAAAGTAATGTTTAGTGGATTTTCTCAAAATATGAAAATAAAGATTGATTGTGATGAGTTAGAAGAAGTTAATAGTTACAAATACCTTGCTCAGATTATTAATACAAATGGAAACATAATGAATGAAATTAGTCATAGAATTAAACTTGTTTGGAGTGCTTTTGATAGAATTAACTTGACACTAAAAGGAAATATGCCTATGTAATTGAAAATGAAGGTTTTTAAAAAATGTGTTTTACCAGTTCTTACTTATGGATCTGAGATTTGGACACTTAATAGAAGAACAATACAGAAACTTTGGACCACTCAAAGAAGTATGGAGAGATGCATGTTGGGAGTAACAAGAAAAGATCAAAAACACAATATACAGGTAAGAGAACAAACAGGTGTTACTGACCTCATTGAAAAAATTAAAAGTCTGGACTTGGGCCAAACATATTGCTAGAAGAGATGATAATAGATGGACAATTGAAATCTTAAACTGGATTCCAAGAGATTGTAAAAGACCCAGAAAGAGACCACATGTGAGATGGATGGATGAAATAAGAAAGTGTACAGGGGTGATGTGGAGAAGAGAAGCTAAAGATTGGAGAAGATGGATTGAACTTGGAGAGACCTTCATCCTGCAGTCGATTGATAATTGTTGATGATATATATATATATATATATATATATATATATATATATATTGTAACAGTCAGAATCATCTATCTCGCTAACACACTGCAGAATTCAAACCCCAGACACGAAACTGAACATTCTAGGAAGGGTTGCCTTTTAGATATACTAAGTTCGAATCTAAAGCCCAAATTTCACAAAATTTATTGATATAAATTATATATATAATGCCACTGTCTGCTTATATGAGACAGGGATGCGTATTAAATAATTATTGGCATTAATTTCAATAAATGACAAAAGGTTTTAAAGCAAAGTGATATATTCTAATCCTCGGGCTAATAGCATTATGATAATGTGCTTGAAGAGATAGGAACATGTGCAAGGTGCTTTGAGTAATTATACAAGTTTAAGAAAATATTTGAAATTAAGTGTTCTAACATATTTATTGATTTTGCAGACAAAAGCTTACTAAGCAACAAAGTGGGAATGTGATCAAAGCATTTATTTGAGAATAATAATAATACAGTTGCATTGGGAGGTCAGTATTGCTGATAATGAATTTATTAAAGTTGGAGGGTGTGACATGTTTAAGTCACGGATGCTTTGTAAAATAAATATAAAATAAAACAATATTGAAGATCCGGTATAATTACGGAAGGCATCTCGCCGCTAACCCGTAGGAAAGTATTTTATGAACAGCCAAAACATAGTGACTGTGTGATGATTGTGTTTAATTCCCAGGGGTGTCATTTGAAATACCCTCTGCCTGGAAACTTGCAATAAGCAAAAAGAATGGACTTTGCCATGTAAAGAATCCTTGGAAAAATAAAACAAAGCGGTCTCAACAACCAATTCATTTATCAGCAATACGAGACTAGTGTATATAAAACATACTGAATGGGTTTTACTTGGATTAAGAGAAATGCCCAATCAAATTCCCAGAAATTCATTTAAAAGGGTTTGCACATTCTCGATGTCAATGATGAACTTTGTAATTAAAGTAGAACACGGTAATTAAAATAGGAAAATGCATGCTTGCGGGTTTGAAAAGTAAGTATAGATTTATATACGCAACCACGCATTAGGGGACACATTTAATCATTGACCTCGCACATACTCTCATATTAGATTAAAATCAATAACATGTAGATTTTAAACTATGTGATTATATTATATATTAAAGAAAAGAATCACCCTCGAACGAATGATTTGCAAGATAATAAAATTGGAAAATTATAAATTTAAAATATGCCTTAATAGCGGCATCTTATTTTCAATAAAGGGAATAATTCACTCCATCAAAGATGATTCTGACACATTATCGTAATAAAATAAAAGAAAGCTTTATAAATAGAAAATATTAACCCAAGGATAGAGCAAAACGGTTGATTATATTTGAACACTTTAAAGAAGTACATAATAAAGTTATGTGAAATTTCAGAAAACAATTTAGAATAGCTATAGCATGTTAGTAGGAATCACATGAGCTCTTGGGTTAATTTAGGGTTACCTCTGGAGAAACATTTAGGTAGATTGATGGTCGGCAGGTTTTTATATAATTTAACAGCAAAATCTTGAAATGTTCATATTTTTGGCAGCAGCAGCAGTTCCGGGGTTCCCTATGTGAAAGCTTCCGATGGTCTGGAGCAGTGGCTGGCTATTCTGAGGGGACATAGCCATCTTAACACCTCTACTCTGTCATGTCAAGGTTAGCAAATTATTAGAGTAGAACTAAGAATGATTTCTCTTAGAAACATTACAATACAAACTTCAGGACAAAAGAAAACCCTTCTTTTTATAGTAAACTTTAGCAATAGCACTGCCCTGGAGCATTACAAAAATATATCAGACTTATCAGCTGTAATTAAATCTATCCAAATGTCTAAAGGAATTCAACATTAATTAATTTCTTTAGTTAATTTCCCTGTCGACATTCGGATTATAAACTAGATTTAATTAAAAATTACTTTTACTAATTAAAGAAAACCTTAAGTGGACATCTGCTGTTTTTAAATAAACTTATATAATATTAACTAATTAAACTATTGTCCCTCATTTATTTTAAAGAAATATTTGGGATAACTTTTATTAAATTAAATGAAAGTTATTTTACTTTTAAATTGCAATATTTGAATCTATTTACTAAACGAATATTTACTAAATGAGTTTTATTTAAAATCAAAATACATTACCACAATAATATATTTGTAAATAGATTCAAACAAAATAACTTTAACAATTTATAATTTTGATACGTTTTAAAATGCATATCATAGTGTGTGCGCAATTACGACTTATATAACTTACTTTTTAATAAATCAAAATTATGTGAACATATACATAATATATAATCTTTTATTTATTTGGGAATGACTTATATATATAATACGAGCATTGTACTCGTGGTTTAAAATTAGGTGGGATTTTCGGTATATAAGCGTATTGCAGACACACGATGATAGATTGGGGTTCAAACTAAGGTATGAGGTAGGAAATAGGTGAGAAAAGGTGAAACAAAGATCTGCAAAGCAGACCTTACTGTTTCAATATATATATATATATATAAGTGGAATACCACCTTTATTGTTAAAAGGAGGTTGCCTTGACAATAGGTTGAAATTGTCAGTTATTAGTGGTATTGGGATAGTCTAAGTATTGAATGATTTTAATTACATATATATATATATATATATATATATATATATATATATATATATATTTAAATGAACATGTTAAGCTACTACACGAATGGTCAGAATGACTTAAAGTCAATATAGGAATGATAGTAAGATTGGCATCAACAAGAACTTTGAGTGTCCATCATCATATTTTCAGAGATAGGGATGGCTGAAGAGTTAGAGGATGGAGATGATTGAAGCATTTCTATTAAAGTTTGAAGGTTTGCTATCTTAATATAAGCTGAACACTGATTATATCTATGTGTAGGAGATGATAATATAGATCACCTGATGAGTACTGGTTCAGCACAAAATATGTATATTGGAGATCATTTATCTTTTTCATATGTATGTGGTCCATGTGTATCAGTGTATAAGATGGAATGGATAACTAAAGGGAGCTTGAAAGTTTGAGTTCAAATCCCTTTTAATTAGATTAAGCTCAGTGTAAACAATATACTTATATTTAAATATATATATATCATCATCATCATCATCATCAACAATTGTCAATCCACTGCAGGATGAAGGTCTCTCCAAGTTTAATCCATCTTCTCCAATCTTTAGCTTCTCTTCTCCACAACACCCCTGCACATTTCCTTATTTCATCCATCCATCTCACATGTGGTCTCTTTCTGGGTCTTTTACAATCTCTTGGAATCCAGTTTAAAATTTCAATTGTCCATCTATTATCATCTCTTCTAGAAATATGTCCAGCCCAACTCCATTTCAATCTTTTAATTTTTTCAATAAGGTCACTAACACCTGTTTGTTGTCTTACCCATACATTGCGTTTTCGATCTCTTCTTGTTACTCCCAACATACATCTCTCCATACTCCTTTGAGTGGTCTGAAGTCTCTGTATTGCTCTTCTATTAAGTGTCCAAGTCTCAGATCCATAAGTAAGAACTGGTAAAACACATTTGTTAAAAACCATCCTTTTCAAACACATAGGCATATTTCCTTTTAGTATCAAGTTATTTCTACCAAAAGCACTCCAACCAAGTTTAATTCTATGATTAATTTCCTCCATTATGTTTCCATCTGTATTAATAATCTGACCAAGGTATTTGTAACTGTTAACTTCTTCTAATTCTTCATAATCAATCTTTATTTTCATATTTTGAGCAAATCGATTAAACATTACTTTAGTCTTTTTAACATTTATCTTTAGTCCTACTTTTCTACTTTCATCTGCTAACTCCTGCAACATTTCCTGCAGCTCTGAAGCATTATTTGCAAAAACAACTACATCATCTGCGAAATCTAAATGACTTAAAAACTCTCCATTTACTTTCACTCCTTTAGTTTCCCATTTTAATCCACAAAATACTTCTTGCAGCACTGCTGTAAAAAGTTTTGGAGATATTGAGTCACCTTGTCTTACACCTTTCTCAATGTTGATTTTTCCAGTATCATTATGTAATCTAATTGTTGCTGTTGCATTTTTATAAATATTCTTTAAAATATGACAATATCCTGGATCTATACCTTGATGATCCAATGCTTTAATCACTGAAGAAATGTGTATAGAATCGAATGCTTTTTCATAATCTACAAATCCAAAACATAATGACAACTCATATTCATTTGTCCTTTCTATGACTTCCCTCAATACCTGGATATGATCTATTGTACTAAAACCACTTTTAAATCCAGCTTGTTCTCTTGGTTGGTGGAAATCCAAAGTTCTCTGTAGACGAGTTGTAATTATCTTGGTAAAATTTTTTATATAAAACTGATAAAAGGCTGATAGGTCTGTAATTTCTAATATCTTCTTTATCACCTTTTTTAAATATTAATATTATTACTGCATTCTTCCAATCTTCCGGTACATCTTTATCATTTAGACATTTGGTATATAACTTTGCTAAAATTGTTTCTATTTCTTCACCTGCTTCTTTTAATATATCAATTATAATTCCATCATTTCCTGGAGCCTTTCCTTTCTTCATACATTTAATTGCATGTCTCACTTCTTCATTTAAAATTCTGGGCAATTCGGAAGATGTAATAGATATAGGAGGTACTTGTTCTTTATTACTATATAATTCTTGATAAAAATCTTCTACCAATTTCATGATGTCATCTCTCTTTTTAGTAATAATTCCATCTTTTTTTCTTATTGCAGATAGAAATTTCCTACCAATACCAAAATGTTGTTTAACATTCTTGAGACTTTTATTTTCTTCTACAGCTTTCCTTGCTATTTCACAGTTATACTTTCTTATATCATTTTCAACTCTTTTCCGTACCATTTTACAAAATTCGAGATATTCAATTCTTTTTAATACATCATTTTTGTATATCTTCATATTTCTTCTTTTCTTCATAAATTCTCTAGTCTCAGTAGAAATTTTATTAGTCAATTGCTGCTTTTTTCTACCAGCTATCTTTGTTGCAGTTTTTAAAAGTGTATCAGTTATTTTCATATTAATTTCATTCAAATTTGAATCATGTTCAAAATCTACTAACACTTGAAACCTATTTGTAAGTTCTAATTTAAATTCATTAGAATGTTTCTGAAGATTAGGAATATCAACTGTAAATATTGTTTTTCTTAATAATTTTTGTCTCTCTAGTTTTACATTAACATGTATCTTACCCCTTACTAATCGATGATCACTTCCTGTGTTAAATTTATTAAGAACATTACAATCTTGAAATATGTATTTCCTGTTAGTCAAAATATAATCCAATTCTGCTGTACCTTCATTTGGATGCTTCCATGTCCATTTCCTTTTAACATTTTCCTCAAAAAATGAATTCATAATATAAAGTTTTTCTTTTTCTGCAAACTCCACAAGTCTATGTCCTCTCTCATTTCTATTACCATAACCAAAATTACCTACAGCAATTTCATCTTTCATTTGTCTACCAATTCTAGCATTAAAGTCTCCCATAACAATTTTAAAATGTTGTTTACTCTGATCAAAAGCCTTTTGTACATCCATATAAAAATCTTCTACTACTTCATCACTATGAGAACTTGTTGGGGCATAAACCTGAATTATCTGCATTTGGTATCTGCTATTAAGTTGTATAACTAATCTTGCCACTCTGTCCGATACACCATCAATCTCCACAATATTGTTCTTCCACTTTTTATTTATAATGAATCCTACTCCACTTGTAATTCCAATATGTGTGCCTTTATAATAGAGTATATGTCCACTTTTTAAATCAATTGTTTCTTCACCTTTTCTTCTAACTTCACAAAGTCCAATAGTGTCCCATTTAATATAAGACAGTTCTTCTTCTAATTCTTGCAATCTTCCTTCACTTGAAAGTGATCTGCAGTTGTAAGTACCTAAATAAAAAGTCGTCATCAAATGGCAGCCTGGGTCTGCAATCAGGGGATTCTTAGCACCCTCCGCCTTGGGCCACCAAATGCTGCCTTGGTTAGTGACTTTACAGCCTCCTGGGAATAAGGGCCATGCTTTATTTTTGTCTCTCATAATTGTATATATGTATTGGAAAAATATTTATCATTTACACAAACATTCATTCTGCCTTATCAGGCACTGAGAAGAAAGACCATGGTGTTAATATATATATATTAATAAAAAAATTTATAATTAAAAATTAAACTTAAAACGGGCTTAGGAGAATTATTTTAACTTAGGATTTTTTTTTTTATAATTTTTACAAAATGGATCAGATAATTGGAATAAAATGAGATTATATTGATATAAAATTTAAAAAAAAACATTTGATCTAACAATTTTAAAACAACAACTTTTACATGTGATTATTTTACCCCTTCAGTATAATCTCACTAACCTTAGTGAGCTAAGACGACAATACACACCCATTCATATTTATAATAATAATAACAGCAACAACAATAATAATTAGATTATGTATGATTTATAGTTTTTCCATTATTTGTTGTCTTATTAATAGTTATTCATTGTTGATTTATCAGCTAACATTAGATAACTTATCCATCAAAGAGAGAATTCCTAAGGTTATGCAACAATTGTTCCTTTCTTTTTTGTTATAGAATTTTTATTAAAGAATTCTGTTCTTAACCCATTGACAATAGAGGTACATACATTAATACAACATGAATTAACCAATACAAAATGAATTGTTTTTTAACTATATTTTTGTATTATTTTAGGTCATAATTCATCGTTAAATTCAATTTTATACAAAACAGCTTACTGCGTAAATTTAACAATAATTAAGAAATAGTAAACGTATGTGAAAAATTAATTTACAAGTTCAAATTACAAAACATCACCTTTTCAAGTGAATCCGTAATTTCATTTTTTTTTTAATTTTATAGTATAAATATCTCAGAAAAAGGAGTATTAATATTATCCTTTTCAAATGAAATAAAAATGTCCTTTGCAAATGCTTTTTAACTAATTATATTTTTCTGCGTATTAAAATTAGAAGCCGTAATAATTTGTTTATCATTTTTATGAATGTTGAATAAAATAAAAATAATAGTAAAAAAAAAAGATTCACATTTTTATTTCTGAAAATATTTCTAATTCATTTTTAAAAAATAAAGCCCATACATTTATTTAATGGTGCATCTAGCAAGTAACTCTTCCAACGTTTTTTATTTTATTTTTAAAAAATAGATAAAAATATATATGTGGAAATTCTTTCTAAACATTAAGAACTTTTAGATTGATTTTTTTTAAACATATACATATGTTAGTGGCAAAGTGTGAAAAACGCATTCTAAAAAATACCTAGGCATATTATATAATGCTAAAAATGGAACGTTCAAGTATAAAATATTTAGATTTTCAGACATTTCCTAGACATTCTATAAAATTCCAAAAGAAAAATCTGCAAAGTATTAAATACTCCTAGCAATAACATTTATTCTTTATTATTATTTTTTTTGGAAGGGGGGGGTGGAATGGCTCTAACAGTTTGGAAAGTAGCTGCTAATCATATGTATCATCATCATCATCATTATCAAGCATTATCAACCCACTGCAGGATGAAGGTCTCTCCAAGTTTAATCCATCTTCTCCGATCTTTAGCTTCTCTTCTCCACATCACCCCTACACATTTTCTTATTTCATCCATCCATCTTACATGTGGTCTCCTTCTGGGTCTTTTACAATCTCTTGGAATCCAGTTTAAACTTTCAATTGTCCATCTATTATCATCTCTTCTAGCAATATGTCCAGCCCAACTCCACTTCAATCTTTTAATTTTTTCAATGAGGTCAGTAACACCTGTTTGTTCTCTTACCCATACATTGCGTTTTCGATCTCTTCTTGTTACTCCCAACATACATCTCTCCATACTTCTTTGAGTGGTCTGAAGTCTCTGTATTGATCTTCTATTAAGTGTCCAAGTCTCAGATCCATAAGTAAGAACTGGTAAAACACATTTGTTAAAAACCTTTCTTTTCAAACACATAGGCATATTTCCTTTTAATATCAAGTTATTTCTACCAAAAGCACTCCAACCAAGTTTAATTCTATGATTAATTTCCTCTATTATGTTTCCATCTGTATTAATAATCTGACCAAGGTATTTGTAACTCTTAACTTCTTCTAATTCATCATAATCAATCTTTATTTTCATATTTTGAGCAAATCGATTAAACATTACTTTAGTCTTTTTAACATTTATCTTTAGTCCTACTTTCCTACTTTCATCTGATAACTCCTGCAACATTTCCTGCAGCTCGGAAGCATTATTTGCAAAAACAACTACATCATCTGCGAAATCTAAATGATTTAAATAATCTCCATTTACTTTCACTCCTTTAGTTTCCCATTTTAATCCACAAAATACTTCTTGCAGCACTGCTGTAAAAAGTTTTGGAGATATGGAGTCACCTTGTCTTACACCTTTCTCAATGTTGACTTTCCCAGTATCATTATGTAATCTAATTGTTGCTGTTGCATTTTTATAAATATTCTTTAAAATATGACAATATCCTGGATCTATACCTTGATGATCCAATGCTTTAATCACTGAAGAAATGTTTATAGAATCAAATGCCTTTTCATAATCTACAAATCCAAAACATAATGACAACTCATATTCATTTGTCCTTTCTATAACTTCTCTCAATACTTGAATATGATCTACTGTACTAAAACCACTTTTAAATCCAGCTAGTTCTCTTGGTTGGTGAAAATCCAAGGTTCTCTGTAGACGAGTTGTAATTATCTTGGTAAAAATTTTATATAAAACTGATAAAAGGCTGATAGGTCTGTAATTTCTAATATCTTCTTTATCACCTTTTTTAAATATTAATATTATTACTGCATTCTTCCAATCCTCTGGTACATCTTTATCATTTAGACATTTGGTATATAACTTTGCTAATATTTTTTCTGTTTCTTCACCTGCTTCTTTTAATATATCAATTATAATTCCATCATTACCTGGAGCCTTTCCTTTTTTCATACATTTAATTGCATTTCTCACTTCTTCATTTAAAATTCTGGGCAATTCGGAAGATGTAATAGATATAGGAGGTACTTGTTCTTTATTACTATATAATTCTTGATAAAAATCTTCTACCAATTTCATAATGTCATCCCTCTTTTTAGTAATAATTCCATCTTTTTTCCTTATTGCAGATATAAATTTCCTACCAATACCAAAATGTTGTTTTACATTCTTAAGACTTTTATTTTCTTCTACAGCTTTTCTTGCTAGTTCACAGTTATACTTTCTTATATCATTTTCAACTCTTTTCCGCACCATTTTACAAAATTCGAGATATTCAATTCTTTTTAATGCATCATTCTTGCGTATCTTCATATTCCTTCTTTTCTTCATAAGTTCTCTAGTCTCAGTAGAAATTTTATTAGTCAATTGCTGCTTTTTTCTACCAGCTATCTTTGTTGCAGTTTTTAAAAGTGTATCAGTTATTTTCATATTAATTTCATTCAAATCTGAATCATGTTCAAAATCTACTAATACTTGAAACCGATTTGTAAGTTCTAATTTAAATTCATTAGAATGTTTCTGAAGATTAGGAATATCAACTGTAAATATAGTTTTTCTTAATAATTTTTGTCTCTCTAGTTTTACATTAACATGTATCTTACCCCTTACTAATCGATGATCACTTCCTGTGTTAAATTTATTAAGAACATTACAATCTTGAAATATGTATTTCCTGTTAGTCAAAATATAATCCAATTCTGCTGTACCTTCATTTGGATGCTTCCATGTCCATTTCCTTCTAACATTTTTCTTAAAAAAAGAATTCATAATATAAAGTTTTTCCTTCTCTGCAAACTCCACAAGTCTATGTCCTCTCTCATTTCTATTACCATAACCAAAATTACCTACAACACTTTCATCTTTCATTTGTTTACCAATTCTAGCATTAAAATCTTCCATAACAATTTTAAAATGTTGTTTACTCTGATCAAAAGCCTTTTGTACATCCATATAAAAATCTTCTACTACTTCATCACTATGAGAACTTGTTGGGGCATAAACCTGAATTATCTGCATTTGATATCTGCTATTAAGTTGTATAACTAATCTTGCCACTCTGTCTGATACACCATCAATCTCCACAATATTGTTCTTCCACTTTTTATTTATAATGAATCCTACTCCACTTGTATTTCCAATATTTGTGCCTTTATAATAGAGCATATGTCCACTTTTTAAATCAATTGTCTCTTCACCTTTTCTTCTAACTTCACAAAGTCCAATAATATCCCATTTAATATAAGAGAGTTCTTCTTCTAATTCTTGCAATCTTCCTTCACTTGAAAGTGATCTGCAGTTGTAAGTACCTAAATAAAAAGTCATCATCAAATGGCAGCCTGGGTCCG
Source organism: Epiperipatus broadwayi (assembly GCA_028023455.1). Taxonomy (NCBI): domain Eukaryota; kingdom Metazoa; phylum Onychophora; class Udeonychophora; order Euonychophora; family Peripatidae; genus Epiperipatus; species Epiperipatus broadwayi. The sequence goes on from JAQFVV010000103.1 coordinate 4,059,319, forward strand.
CCTCCAGGATATTCTTAGCACCCTCCACCTTCGGCCACCAACTGCTGCCTTGGTTGGTGACTTTACAGCCTCCTGGGATTAAGGGCCATGCTTTATTTTTGTCTGTCATAATTGTATAATTGGGAAAAATCTTTATCATTTACACAAACATTCATTCTGCCTTATCAGGCACTGAGAAGAAAGACCATGGTGTTTCTTGATCTTAAACTCAGAGGTAAAAAGCCAATAAACTCACCACGCTGGCTAATGCGTGTTGGTGAGCAGCCCATCCATGTTCATATACTATATGAATAAACATATAGTAATAACAGCTGCAACGACAAGAACATATGGAGTGGACATTAGGAATTTGCCCTGCTCGGTTCCTTTAAGGCCTCCAAGAGGAATCAAAGGGTCTCCTTTCAGTTAATAGCAAACTCCTTTCTGCATGTATATATATATATATAGGAGTGTGTGTCAGTGGACAAAAATTTTAGAAAATTTTAATTATATTTTTTTATTAATTTCTAATTATTATTATTTTTTTTCATGTGTCATAGCATCAGCCGGGACGCGAACCCACAACCGTCTGCAACCAACTACTTGCTTGCATGGCAGCTGCGATACCTCTCGGCTAACAACGCAAGACTTTAATTATTATTTTTTTATTTAATATTTTTCCAGTCATGGATAAATGTAACTGAAATCAAGGATATAGAAATTGGTGATAAAAAAGGAGGGGAGTCATATTTCTGCTTCATTAAACAATTAACTTCATTTGGGGCAAGACTTAACAAAATATAAATAATTCAAGTAAAAAAAACACTGTGAAGGATAAGTCAAAAGCTGTGTAGTAATACTTTGCTTTTGTATATAAAAAGAAGGCAGTTCAATGCAATTCATAATACTCTTCTAGTTTACTTTGTAGCAACAAATAATTCAGCACTGGTATTTTTTCTTTATATTAAAAAATCCAGTAACTGATATTTTGTATTACATTTACTTTTTCAATAAATCTTTTTCATACTTTGCCAAAAAATTTTTGTCATTCTTTACAATGCCTAAGTATCTATACAGTGTCTAGAGAAACTATATGCATTCTTCACACATTGCCAATAACATATATATATATATATATATATGTATATATGTTTTTCACACATTGCCAATAATAACATATATATATATATATATATATATATATATATATATGATTTTTATGTAATAATAGTTAGTACATCTGTTTGCCATCTTTAATTTCCAGTTCAATTACAGAGTAGTAAAACTCGGAAATTTTTTGACTTGAAAGAGACATTTTTTTTAGGCAGCCAACCCAAATCACAATCCATAGATATTTAGATATTTTTAACTAGAGAGTGAACAATAATAGTAATTCTATCACTTCATACTTCGATAACTTAAAGATTAATATCATCTAGTTCACTGTTTCCATTTGAGAGCTGCTGGAGAGGGTTTTGTCATGCTATAAACTATTTAAAGACTGATAAGTTTTTATTTATAAAATTGTTATAGAAAATAGTGATCGTGAAAATGATTTTAAAACAATTTTTAAACTGTGATATTTTTAATAGTATATAAAAACATAATTGTTAAACTGACTGTCACTGAGAGCAAGATCTCAATCATTATAGAGAAAATAGCAAATGAACAATTGATGATTATATCATTATTTAAATCTCTAACTAAGCATAACATGATATTCATTTGGGAAAATACTAAATACTTAAATGAAATAACTGCCAAAAAAAAAAATACTAAACACTTTGAGACTTAAAAAAATTAGTTTTCTATAACATGATTTGAAATCCTGACTAAAGATAGAGTTGAGAATGCGTAAGCCACTTTGACATTATACTCTTATATAATACGACATCACACACACACGCATATATATTAATTCTAATATTCTCACGGATATATATATATATGTAATATACAAATCAATATATATATATATCAAAATACAGTACAATTTACATAAATTATATTATTTTTAGAAGTACTTTCGACTATACATTTTGTAGTCTTTATCAACTATATAACATTGAATAATTAGAACGAGACAACCTTTAACAATACCCATAGTTCAATTCAGATTTCCCACAATTCTGTTATCTTAACAATTGATGACTGTCAATTCAGTAACATTTGACGATTTCTTGAAATCAACATAGCCTCTTTTATTTTATGTTTATTATGACAACATTCAATTTGAATAATTTTTATATTTTTATAATCAAATTTAAATCCATATTGGCAAGATTTATTATGATCAAATATAACAGATGATGAAGGTTTATTTACATCTATTCCAGATTGTTTCTCTTTTTGAATTCTATTATATAAAAGCATATGCTTTTTTATTCTCTTCTCAAATGTACACTTAGATTCACCGATGTATTGTAAGCCACATCCACATATCAATCTATATACAATAGAATTTTGATTAAAGTTTGAATTTTGAATTTTAGAGTTATTAAGTAATCTATTTATGTTATTTGTAGAGAAAAAAGCAATATGACACAAACCATTATAAATTCTTCTAATAAACTTGACCTGCTCATCCAATATTAATGGCATTGAAATCCATTTCATTTTGATATTTTTATTTTTAATTTTATTATAGTGCTGATTTCTTTTAAACCTTTTAATAATATTAGTAATAGCATTTTTATAATAACCAATCTTCAACAAGTCTTTAACAAATAAATGTACATTTTTAATTTTATCACTAGAATATTTGCACAATTTTTCACTTCGAAATAAGAATGATTTCAATCCAGACAGCTTATGACATATAGGTACATGTGATTCATATAGAATAAAACCTCTAGTTTCAATTGGTTTAATTAACATAAGACAATCCAAACTGTAATCATTAAGTGTAACTTGAATATCCAAGAATTTTATGGAATTGTATTTCTCTTTAGTTATAACCCACTTTATATCCTCAATCTTATTTAATTCATTAAATAAATTGATTATTAATTTTTGTTTTCCACAAATAAAAACATCATCCACATATCTATGATATACTTTAATTTCTTGATATTTCAATTGTTTTAAAATTTTACTTTCATATGTTGATATAACAAAATTACAATTTTGAGCAACAGCAAGAAGACCCACTGGCCAACCAAAACTCATTTTATAATATTCATTATTAAAATTAACATAAATATTTTTATCAATAAACTGCAATACTTTTATAATAAAATTTATAATATCAGACTTTACATTTTTTGAAACAAGAGCATTATAAATAATATTAATTGACTCTATTCGATTTATTGATCCATACAATTTATTTATATCAAAAGTACAAATTGTGTCATGAAACTCTATATTCATATTCTTAATTTTATCTACAAAATCAAACAATGATGATACAGTATATTCTCCAAAACCTAAAATATCTTGAAGTAATAATTTAATATATCTACATGTTTGATAATAATATGCACCACCAAAATCAACCATCAATCTCAATGGACAATTTTCTTTATGTAGCTTTATATTCGAAAATATCCTAGAACAAATAGCAGATGATGGATATAAGTTATAATATGTATGGCTATCAATAGCTTTATTCTTAGCCTTTTTTAAAATTTCATTTATAAATTTCATACGAGATGTATCTAAATTTATTATTTCACTATTTTGAAATTTAAGCTTTTTCATTTGATCCATAACTTTATTATATTTCGCTCTCGTAAACAAACACATACGAAGACCCTTGTCCTCTTTTAAACACTCTAAGTCATTATTTAATAGAAAACTTTTAAATTTATTAATTTGACTTAACTATTTATCATTCCTATTATATTTAATGCTTTTATTTTTAACTTCTTTAACAATGTTATTACAAATATTAGTATCACACTTGATCACACTAAATGAATGTTCTATTGCAGAATTCAATTCAAGATTACAATCTTTCCATCTACCACCAATATATTTTGATCCAAAATTTAAAATATATTTTTGACTGAAGTCCAAATTTATACCAGATAAGTTCACATAATTTTGATCATTCATTTTATCCAGAAAATTTTTATGAAAGAAATGTTCAATTTTCTTGTTAAATTTATCAACATTTTAAAAATAAAATTTATCAAAAAAACACTTATAGTTAAACCAATCATCACAATTTTTCATCAAAATAAAATGATTTAAAGCCATTAAATATTTCCACTGACAAAATAGCAAACATTTACATTGCTTAATTATGTAAATAAACATTTATTTTTTTTATAGCGCAAGTTTATAAATTGTAATACATTAAAGATCAGCCTATCAAGCTATTGTGCATGCACTTTTTATGAGTGTTAATAATAAATGAATACTTTGCCTCCCAACACAAGATATAGTATTTAGGAAAGTATAAAATGAATCCACTTACTCTATCCAACCCAAATGATGTTTAGTAAATTCTAGATAATTTTGTCGACATCATTCATTCAGACATCGTAAACAGTAATTTAAAGTGAGTGGTCTATCCTCACGCTTTCACTTCCAGTGCTTAAGATTTTCCCATATATAAGCATTTGGGTTGGATAGAATAAGTGGATTCATTTTATTCTTTCCTAAATACTATATCTTGCATTGGGAGTCAAAGTATTCATTTATTATTAACACTCGTAAAAAGTGCATGCACAATAGCTTGACAGGCTGATCTTTAATGTATTGCTTAATTATGTAAATGAGGCATTTATTTATATAGCACTATGTTTATAAATTGTAATAAACTAAAGATTAGCCTTTCAAGCTACATATGTTTAGTTTTATTTAAGAGTGACAGTTCGTAAATTCTAGATAATTTCGTTGGCGTCATTCAGACATAGTAAACAGTAATTTAAAGTGATTGATTTATCCTCATGCTTTTATATCCAGTACTTAAGATTTTCCCATATATAAGCATTTGGGTTGAATGAATAAGTGGATTCATTTAATCATTCACAAAGTCTTTATCTTGTGTTGGAAATGAAAGTATTCATTTATTATTATTATTAACATTCACAAAAAGCACATGTACATTAGCTTGAAAGGCTGATCTTTAGTTTATTGCTTAATTATATTTTTTAAAATAATTTTCTTTATATTGTTAGTAATTTTATCTGATAATTTGCAAGATCTGTTTATTTTTATTAAACTTAATGATTACAATTTGGATTATCTTATGTTAGTTAAACCAATTGAAACTAGAGGTTTTATTCCATATGAATCACATGTACCTATATGTCATAAGCTGTCTGGATTGAAATCATTCTTATTTCAAAATGAAAAATTGTGCAAATATTCTAGTGATAAAATTTAAAATGTACATTTATTTGTTAAAGACTTGTTTAAGATTGGTTATTATAAAAATGCTATTACTAATATTATTAAAAGGTTTAAAAGAAATCAACACTATAATAAAATTAAAAATAAAAATATCAGAATGAAATGGATTTTAATGCTATTTACATCGGATGAACAGGTCAAGTTTATTAGGAGAATTTATAATGGTTTGTATCATATTTGCTTTTTTCTCTACAAATAACATAAATAGGTTACTTAATAACTCTAAAATTCAAAATTCAAAGTTTAATCAAAATTCTATTATATATAGATTGATATGTGGATGTGGCTTACAATACATTGGTGAATCTAAGTGTACATTTGAGAAGAGAATAAAAGAGCATATGCTTTTATATAATAGAATTCAAAAAAAGAAACAATCTGGAATAGATGCAAATCAACCTCCATCATCTGTTATATTTGATCATAATAAATCTTGTCAATATGGATTTAAATTTAATTATAAAAATATGAAAATTATTCAAATTGAACGTTGTCATAATAAACGTAAAATAAAAGAGGCTATGTTGATTTCAAGAAATTGTCAAATGTTAATGAATAGTCAGTTATCAAATGTTAAGATAACAGAATTGTGGGAAATCTGAATTGAACTGTGGGTATTGTTAAAGGTTGTCTCGTTTTGATTATTCAATGTTATATAGTTGATAAAGACTACAAAATGTATAGACGAAAGTACTTCTAAAAATAATATAATTTATGTAAATTGTACTGTATTTTGATATATATATTGATTTGTATATTACATATATTGTGAAACGAATGCAGATATCAAACTTTATATATATATTAGTAATAATTTGGCATGAAGTTCATATACAATAATATGTACACTTTGTCCTGAAATATTTAAATATTCAATCTTAATTTCAGAAAGACTTATGACCACTTTTATTTATTATATTTATTGATGTGAGTGTTGTAAACAGGTAATCCTTTTATTTATTACGCTTATTAACGTGAAAATTGTTTATTCATAGCTTTCTGAAGAGTAATTTATTTCTGCTTAATTTAAAGATGTATCTGTTGAAAACATAAAAGGAAACAACAATAATGAGATAATAAAGTCTTTGACATAAAGTTCTTATGATAATATATGTATTTGCTGAAAATATTAAAAAACACAGTAAAGATATTATCAGTTTTTTTTTCATTCAATCTATTTAAATAATACACACTATCAAGGCTGGTTTTTTTGCATATAATCTGAAAAATAAAATGATTGAAAAAATATCGAACACTTAATAATAATATTTTATTTCTTAACAAATAATAATATTAATAACAATAAACAACTACTCACAAATGAGTGTGGCTATTCCATTTCCAAAAAAAAGGGAGAAGAAAAGGAGAAAGAAAAAAAAACTATTTTAAAAATGAATTTTGCGGTGATTATACAAACCAATTTGTGAATCACAAATGCATCTCATATAGAACACGTTGTTCGAGTTTTCTGTTTACTTAATGTTTTAAAATGTTGTCTTTTAGTTTCTTCAGCAGAAAACGGTTTTTTTTTAAATACTTCAACATTGCATCTAGTTGTAACTCTCCAATGTATTTTATTCTCTATCATATTTCCCCAATAAAAATAATTGATATTGCACTTCTTTAGAATATCTGTGAGATAAACCTTATATGGCTCTCCATTAAACCCATGTTCAATTTTAGCAAAAAAAAAAAAAAACATTTACAAAGTTTTCCATTGTTCATTCATTTTACATGTCCAATCCAATGGTGTGATTTTACTATCATGGATTCAACATTATTACATTGATCTTGCCATTTTATTTTTAAAATTTACCGAGTGTTCTTAAATGAAACTTTTTAACACCTTTATATTAGACTCATAAGCTGTTTATGTTTCACATCCATATTAACTAAAATAACAACTTTATACACAGATAACTTAGTTACAGTTGTTTTTCTCAGTGATAAAATATTTGATCTTTTAACTTTTTAAAAACAATATCAGCACATTGGAATCTCTTTTGAATCTCAATATTTAAGTCCAGTTTTCTACTTATAAAATTACCAAGGTATTTAAATTGGTTTACATTCTTAAGTTGGTAACTGTCCAAACTGAAAGTTGCTGATGATTTTACTTTATTACTGTCTGATAAAGAATTTGAATTTTTTAAACATTAATTAATAAAGCCAGATCTTTCTAAGTTTCATTCAAAACATTAAGAACATGGTCTTTTGAACTGGCAAAAATAGCATATTCATCAACATAATGTAAATCCAGAATTCAACAAGATGTTCATATTTTTACTTTTATCTGAACAAATTAAAAATTCCACCATTAAATCTGTATCATATCTGAAGCCCAGTCAGATTAAGTCACCTGCAAACCATTCTAAAGATGACTGTCAAAATTGCAAACAATGTTGGAACAATTGCACATCCTTGTTTAATATCAGTTTTCATTTCAAATGGTTGATTCTTCACCTAGAGTAATAATACCTTCTCTCATTCCATCAAGCAGAAATTGTATAATAGAAATAAAGACAACCAACTAATTTCAAACAATTCCCATAGACCTGTCCTATCAATTATATCAAATGTCTTGACCAGATCGATAAAAGCAGTATATGTCATTTCTTTGTTCCCAACACTTTTTTTGCATTTGTCTGGCAATTAAAATCATAATTATAGTGCTTCTTGATTCCTTAAAACCACATCAAGTTTTTGGTAATCATTCATTTATAAGGGGAAGCACTTTATTCAACAAAACTCTTGAAAACATTTTTGTTGTAGTGGTTAATAATGATATTCCTCAACGATTACAGCAAATTTTGTTTTTAAAAAATGGAATAACAAAATGTTCTTGAGTCCACATATTATTTAAAAAATTCCAATAATTGATATAGCCTATAATCACATCTTAAAATTTCAAATATTTTATCAGGACTTGCAGCCTTTCCATTTTTAACATTACAAACAACTACTTTGACTTCATTACCCTAGATATTTTTGTTAAATGAGTAGATAAAATGGATATATTATTAAAAGTTGTCAATCATTATTCAAAAGATAATCAAAATAATCTTTCTATCTATTCAAAATCTTATTACCATTATATAAGAGAGTGTTATTGCTGGATTTAATAGGGTTGTGATATCATTTCTCTGGTCCATATGTTACTTTTAATGCATCAAAAAAGATCTACAATAACCATGATCAATGAATGTCTGTATCTTCTTTGCAGTTTTAATCCACCAACAATTTTAACCTTTCTTTTTATTTATAGAATCTCAATCTAAAAATCTTTATATTTAGTATAAAGTTTTACATTTGATCTATTATTTTCCCAAGCAAAAAGGTTCTTTTTAAAAAAAATCACTAATGATATCATCATTGTACGGAAACCAACAATGATTCTTCTTTTTAGTGAACCCAAGGATAGATTTAGTACTGTCTATAATATATCCCTTAAGATAATTTTATGCTTCAGTAATATTACAATTTTCAATATCCAAATTAGCAGTTTAATATGTATAGTAAATTCTTCTAAAGAATGAAGGTCTATTTTCTTGTTATTATGATTGGAATAATATCTACTTTTTAATGCAACTATCATTTTAACCTTAGTGCATACAATCTATCATTTATTCAACATATATTTATATATATTATAACAGTCATATTTGTGCATTCACACAACAAACTCCAGAGTCCAGGCAAATTACACCAAAGCTGATCTAGATGAGGTGGTGAAACCTGGAATCTAGCCATACTCCAACTCATTTACCAGCACTTTGAGATTTAATACTCTATGAATGATATTTAAGAGGCTACACTCAGTCTCAATTTCTTCAGCGAGGTAGCTGAGTAGAGGGAAAAACATGAGACTCAAAGGAAAATTAATAATTTAACTATAATTAAAGATTTAAAGAACTATGACTTATCTAAAAAAATGCATAACATATTATTAATAATAAAGAATTTGGATGCTTTGAAGTGAATTTCAAGTAATGACATAAAACATTTGTAATTTTAAATAGTTTAATGAAATAAATGATAAATAATAATGAAGCAAAAGAATATTAATAATTGAAAATAAGATATGCATATATGTTATGCATGCAAGCATTACAGTAATGATGAGATAATTAGTACAGCAGTCTCATCATTAATATGCAATTTAATTTATGCAAGTATCTGCAGTTTATGAATCACGCCTAATATTTTGATATGCCAAATTTATTCTTTGTTTTGTCAATGTTATGAGTTAAAACACTAGCAAGAGTGACTAATATGATTATTCTGAATAGCATACCAGAAAAATTAAATAAGCTCTAAATACAGATTCTTTATAGCAAATTAGATTACAAGTTTAGTCGAATGCTGAACATTATTATTAAGAGAGCAAAGAGCTGGTTACTCTTAGGTTATGCATTGGAATACTATGATACTTATAAAATGTAAAATTAAGGTGGTGGTATGAATGTGTAATTATTCATAGGCTTCAGTATCTAATACTCATTTCCCTAAGAGTGAAAGGCTTGCTATAATGATAATAAAGAACATCTGTTCAGGAACTCAGATTGGCAACTCAAGTGTTCTGGCCTTAAACTCATTAATGTGCTTGGTACTCTAAACCCAAAGGAGGTGGATGGAAGCAGCTTCCACTGCAAGCCTGTCAGTCACAGCAAGATGCTAATGTATGCAGGGTGCTTAGTAAAAACACACTCACAATGTATATATTAATACTAATACATATATATAAAATTAATTAATGAACATGCCTAAATAGATAGTTTCTGTCTGTGGAAACTAACTTGCCTCAGTTCTTGGATAGTATATATCAATCATACTATGTAGAGGGCTAATGAATTATAATCCAATTAATATATTGAATCTGCATTCATATACATAAGATTAAGTTAGGGAAGAGAACATATATTTGATGGCCTTAATAACATTTAGAACTATATTTTTAATATCATCTTTAGCTATCATTTCATTTTTAACTAATAATTAATGTAATAGCTGGTAAAATATTAAGGAAACCTTATTAAATATAATACAAATATTAAGATGAATAAATATTGATAATGAGCCTGATTGGTTATTTCCTATTAGAATAAGATTCCAAAACAGAGATTCATAGATGCTAAAAATCATTGAAAATTCTTACACTGGAGAACTTCTAATTGTCTTTTCCCAAAGTTTAATAAAATAATTACTTGCTGCCTCAAAATATTGGCATATCACAACATGTATTAAATAAATGGCATGACCACAGTTGATAAAAAGAAATCAAATAACTGACTATAGTTATTACAAGTTAAAAGGAATGAATTATATGATTTAGTTTATGAGCAAGTTTATAGATTAATTTTAGAATGATTTAGATTAAAGAAATTAATAATTTAAATAAATGTTCATAGGTTACAATAGCTAGCTTGATATCTTAAATTATAGTTTAGGGATTAATTTAAGAGCTCTGCAGTTTTGAAGATTATTACCAATTTTTTCTTGCAGCTTAGTCATCTGGAACTTGGAAGTATGTGTCATGGCACTCTACTTTAGATAGGTTGCTTGGTAGCAAGATCTTCCTTGGCAGCAGGCTGTGGCTGAAACTCTGGTGATGATGATGAACACTTCCTATGGTAGCATGTAGGATGGGACTAAAGGCAACCATTATCCCGTAGGAAGAAATGGCAAATATGGGGCCTTTCTAGCCACTCATAATAAGATTTGAACTGGCATGGGTTCATTTACCAACACATATAAGCTATAGAAAGAAGATTCATACAATGCCAAAATATAGGTTATTTATACTATTTTTGTATTCCTATATTATATTTTCCCACATGATGGATCTCAACAGGGAAATACATTAGCTTGTTTACAAGTTTGGTTTTAAAATTTGCAAAATTGACTTTATTATTGTTTAATTTTTTTATTATCTAATTTTATCTTGGATTAGTCAACTCAATTTCCAATGGAAACTCAAATAGTGCTGATTCATTGCATTTGCTTTTGAACTAAGTTATACTTAAAATTGTTATTGTCAAAATTTATATATTTACATCTTTAGCTTACATGCAATTTTAAAACAGTTGTGTGTGGAATGATTTTTATTGACAACATTATATATTTTAAAGTTAAAAATTTAACAAATCTAGAAACTCTTTAAGTAAACATTTCATTACATATGTATCCTGGTCATAGGTGAAATTATACATATATGTGATTCTCAATGAACTTATCAAATAAAATTATAATACATAAATTTAGAAATTCAAAAGATCTTAATACACTGTAACATATCTAAATTGATTATACATTACAGCCTGTACTCGCATATATATACTGATAAATATATAATTGGTGTTTATAGACATATATACATATACTTGAGAAGGTTTAAAAGAGACCACAGTGATAATTATCAGGTAAAATATATGAACCAGCAGATAGTGAGTATGTTTATACCATTTCATATTCCCAAACTTATAAAAAAAAATAAAAGAGAAAAAAAAGAATTTACTTACAATTTCTTACAATCATGAATCTAAATTGATGAAGCTAAGTTTTGAATTTAAATTTTAATCTTACCAGGCTAAAATTTTTTAAACAAAAAAATGCTATGTTCCATAAATCTTACTACTGAGATTGTTATGTCTCATTAGTAATCTCAAAATATAATGGTAAATTATATAAGTATATTCTCAGTTTTATATATATATATATATATATATATATATATATATATAAAACTGAGAATATAATATATATATATATATATATATATATATATATATATATATATATAAATATTTAAGAATACAGTATTTAAAAGCTTATAAAAATATATGTATAACCATCACATAGGAATGCTTTCAACTAACTTGTAGCTTTGTCAACTATCATGTTTAAAATGTCAGCTTTCCCATAATTCTATGATGTCAACTTTCCCATAATTCTGTGATCTTAATGTTTGCAGCTTGCCTATTAATCAAATGTTGCTTGTATTTACATATCAACATCACCTCTTTAATCTTTCTTTTATCATTATTTCTTTCAGTTTCCAATATTTTTACATTGTTATAATTAAAATCGAAACCATATATACATGATTTATTATGGTCATAAAAGACAGAAGCTGATAAATTATCATTACTTATAAAATTTTGTTTTGTATTTTGAACTCTTTTAAATAAGGAATAAGTGTTCCTTTGTTCTTTTTTCAAACATGGACCTCGATTCACCTATATATCCATGGCCACACCCACATGTTCATTTGTAAATGATACAATTTTTATTTGTAAATAAAGTTTTATCCTTTGAATTGTTTATTAAATAAATAAATTAATAAACAATTCAAAGGATAAAACTTTATTTATTCAAAGGATAAAACTTTATTTACAAATAAAAATTGTATCATTTACAAATGGACATGTAGGTGTGGCTGTGGATATATAGGTGAATCAAGGTGCACGTTGAAAAAAAGGACAAAGGAACACTTATTGTTATTTAAAAGAGTTCAAAATACAAAACAAAATTTTACAAGTAATGATAATTTATCAGCTTCTGTCTTTTATGACCATAATAAATCATGTATATATGGTTTTGATTTTAATTATAACAATGTAAAAATATTAGAAACTGAAAGAAATAATGATAAAAGGAAGATTAAAGAGGCGATGTTGATATGTAAATACAAGCAACATTTGGTTAATAGGCAAGCTGCAAACATTAAGATCACAGAATTATGGGAAAGTTGACATCATAGAATTATGGGAAAGCTGACATTTTAAACGTGATAGTTGACAAAGCTACAAGTTAGTTGAAAACGCTCCTAAGTGATGGTTATACATATATTTTTTATAAGCTTTTAAATACTGTATTTTTAAATATTTATTTATAAATTTGTATATATTATTTTGAAGAAATACAGACATCGATTTATAATATTATATATATATATATATCACATCACATGATCACTATCTCTATACTAGCACATAATTGTTGTAAACAAAGGCACTACTATATATATATGTGTGTGTGTGTGTAAGTAATCAAAATAAACTTTATAATACCAAAAAATCAGTTGGTGTTTATAGAGATATATACATATACTTGAGGGGGTTTAAAGTGAGCACAGTGATAATTATGGGTTAGAACAGGTGAAATGCATAGTCTGTAAGATTAGACCATTTCAATGTATATATATATATATATATATATATATATAATATTCAGGTTATTGTCCTTTTTCTTATCCTTTTTACATTTGATCTAATGTTTTGAATGTTGCCTAAATAAATGTTTATTCCATATATTAATTTTGCTGAAAGTAGCTGTGCGCACTTTTGGCTGGTAAATCCAAATTCATAGTACTCATTGTGGCTGGGTATGCTGTAGCATTTAAATGTACAATGCTAATTTATAAATTTATTTAAACACACATTGATTACATAAGTAATATTTACTGAGGCTGTAACCTCATGAATATGCATGTAAAATGTGATATTAGGGACCTCTACAGGTCTTAACCACAAGCTTATACTTTGGAAGAAAAGAGGGGAACCCTTTTTTACTTCAACCTACTTTCTATTTAAATGCTAATTTATTTAAATTAATGATTTAAATATTCTATTTGTTGGAAAGTTGAAAATTATCCTCTTAAATATTTTTTCTATATTATGTAAACCTTCAAATAATATACATTTTAAAAAGTTAATATTTGAAGTTTGTAGAATAGAAAAGTAAAATATTGAATGGAGAGCATAAATATAACAATTATTCTTGCTGTTAATGGACATAATTTTATTTATTTAAAAATATATTAGATATTTGAATTCCATTTAGTAAATTCAAAAGAAATTTAAAATTAATTATTGTTAAAAAATATAAATGTTAAAATTAAACATTACATTTATTGTTATTAAAATTTGAGAAAAAATATTTACTGGTATTGACAAAAAGCCACTTTTGTTACAGAAGAGAAAATTCTTTTAATTTGCCATAATGCATTTTTTTATAACTTGGCTTCTAAAAAATAAATATTTTTAAACAAAATCTGATTATAGTTATGTATGTTTTTATGAGAAATAAGTACTTTACAAAAATATTTCATAATTAACTTTTAATATACAAACAAATTACTAAAAATTACAATTTTTCTTGTCAAATATAATTTTTCTATTATTTGCTTTAGGCTAAACAATCCACCAATCAGAAATTGGAAATTCTGTTGAAATCAAAAGAAAGCAAATCTAACTTTTTTGATATGCAAATTTTATATTATAATTTTATAAAGATCTGACTGATATTGGTAACTTTAGATTTTTTTTTCAATGAATAATTTAAAATGATTTCCACAGTTAAAAAAATTGTGCATGGTAATCTAAGATTATAGATAGACTCAAAATAATGAAGAAAGCAACCATTAATACTTAAATAGTAAAATCTATGTGGTGTTGCCATGACTATCATGAAATATATTAAGAAAAGCTACATATTAAAATAATTGTAAGACCTGACATTTTACTTCTTACATATTTAATATTTAATAAATCAATTAAAACCCTAAGAACTAAAGGAACATGCTATACTAGAATAAAGTATAAATATTTAGTCAAAATATAACAAGAAACAAAAATAATGATGGCTAAAATATTTTTAAATTAAAAGCAATCATACTTATCAAGTTGGTACAAAATGTAACTTCATTTTAAATGAATATACTAACTATCATATATCATTAGTAATTCTAAATATAATTATATTATGACATATCTTTGACTGACCTGGATATGTTTATTTTAAACGTAAAGAACTAAAAAAATATTATCTGTTTTTAAAAAACAAAAATAATACACATATAAATAAATTTTTTCTTTCTTTACAATTGTTCTTTCTTTTGTTTTTCATAGTTGATTGTTGTTTATGGTGATTAAGTAGGAAGATACATTAATGTGTAAATAAGGTGGATAATTGGCTTAATGCAACAACCATATGGACACTATTAAAGTTCATCTTAAATGTCATAATTTATGCTTATCAAATATTTAGTTATTTTTAACATATATTATCATTATGTTAGAGCTTTATTTACTACATTTTAAATTGAAAACTCAAAACAAAAATTGAATGTTCAAAAATTTTCTTTTAGTTTAATTTTACTTATAATTTTTTTTGATTATTAATGGCAATCTTATTTAGATGTCATCGGTTAAATTATACTTTACTTCACTGAGGTATGATAATCTTTAGATAATGGCATTGTACAGATGTTAAAGATAGTGATGTAAATGGTTTTTAGAGCTTTATGGTTCACCAGAACCAAAAATTTTCTCTATTAACACATCCTTTTTGTTTACCACATAACAATTGAAATAAAATGATTTCAAGTCAAAACTATACTCTCTTTCCATGCTATCTAATCACTACCTTTTTATAATCTATAAATCCAAAGTATAATTTCAACACATACTCATTGTTTTTTATGTATTATGTCAATTCTTAGAAAGAAATCATTACATTAAAACAATTTTTAAATCCAGTTTGTTATTTTAATTAGTTGGAATGAAAGAAAAGTTAGCAGTAACAAGCATACTTACAATGAAAAGATAGCTATGTGAATAATATTTTTAGCACTGAAGTTAGAAAAAACATTTCATTTAATTGATCAATCTGGAAACCTTTTTATTTCCTCAGTTAAGAATTAATCCAAGAACCTTTTGTTTTTGAATAACTACATACATATTGTTTAAAATAGAATATTGTATATTTCATTGAGATCAATAGAGATGCACAATAAGCTTTCTACAGATCAATATTTATTTGCTATAATAATTAATATAGCAAATATGGAATTAATATTAGTCTGTGTTTGTGTAAGATATATATATATATAATATTCATTAAGGCTGTAGCCTCAAGCACATGCGTATAAAATGCGATAGTAGGGACCTCTACAGGTCTATATATATATATATATCATCCAAACGAGTGGGGATCATCGCACCCCCGCACTACAATGCGCCATCTAGGCATTTGAACCTAGAAAATTTATAGAGTAGGCAGATACGCGCTGTTAGGATTCCACTTTATTTACATATTTAGATCGTTAGCCCATTGTCACTAGCTCAGTGGAATAGCAGAGATTTAATAATATCATTTACTAGTATATAAAAGAATAAAGTAAGCCACTTCCAGTAATTATCATACAAACAGATTTATTTATGCACATGTATATAAGGTTTAAAATTATTTTAGTGATTTACATTTAAACATTTAACATTATTTTTAACTTTGATTTTACTTTAATTTACATTGCATTACTATTATATTATAAATTTACATTTTTTAATCAAGTTCGCACAGATGGGATTATATTAACCTGTTTAATATGTTGCTATAGATCGGTTACATAGATTTCAACGGTCAAAAACATTTCAAAAACCATAAACGATCAAAATACAAAGTTATTGATTACTGACAATTGCAGAGAAATATAAAAACCCTCTAGTATTCATCGTAGATACCTGCATCGTCACCAATAACTTAAAAGACATCCGAATAAATACCTTTTAGATACTCACCGTAAGGTATCAGTATTTGTCGAATGTCTATATATTTTGATCAAATATGAAAACGCCAAACATATTTAACCGATAGCCAATCTATGCAAGCGTCTATAAACAACTTAAATTTAATAGTTTTATAGGATCGAGCCTGAATATACTATATAGATTTGCATTCGAAAATAAAATATTCTATCCCTATTTAACCCTAGGCAACACATTTCGCAATCAACCGGCGCCAATCCATCTGATACATTCATGTATTCAATGTAGCATGATACGACAACACAATTATATTGTCAGGAATGTACATCTGAACAATATGAAGAAAGAAAAACGACACTGCCTCTCCACCCACAGGAATGTGACATCTGTGGGCAAGTAGATCAATAAACTAAAAACTCCATAGGAATGGGCTGGGTCTTCTGCCACTTACAAACCCATCCATAGGCAAACAGAGGGTGTGTGGCGTATATCTATAATCCTGCCCGTAGCGATCTCATATTACATTTACTAATTACATAAATATATCCAATCCATTGAACCAATTCAACCACGAAATGAACAACCCAAGATTACCCTCCCTTAATTATCTTTACAAATCGATACAGCCATTCACGCCCGACTCAAGTTTAACATTTTTTTATAATTTATTTAACGGAAAACAGAAATCATAACAACTTAAAGAACAAAATTAAATAAATAAATAAATAAATGGAAATGATTTTACAAATTAAATACATTAAATAAAATTATAACCAATTAATAAATATTGTTGGTCAGATAGAATAATATTAAAATCATTTTAAATAGATCGGTTTTTAACTTACTGTTCATAAATTTTAAAGTTCTTACGGTTATTGAAATAGTTCATCCTATTATATTCCTGGCCGTTTAAACGTGAATTCCCACGTCGTCCGAAGATTAGTATCCGGTTGATTTATTTATTTATCCTTTGGAGATTTTGTTTTTCGTGTAGTTGGTCCTCATTGTATAAACGATGGCCCATTTTTTTCTCTTTCTTAGCAGAACTGAAGGGATTGAAGCTGTGCATCTTTTTCAATCCCCCCAGCGCTAACACCTAGCTGTTACATCGTCAATAATCAATCAATTTCCAGTCACTAACTAATAATTTCCAAATTTTCCTTTTATATTAATGTGAAGGATTGAATTAACATTTCGTCATGGATGTAATGATCCTTTCACTGAGGTCCGATTTCCCAAATGGATTTCTTTCATTGGCTAATCCGTTTCTATTGTTTTCTTTCTATCTGACCAAAATTATTTCATTTAAATGCTCAAGGCTGGTTTACATTTAACTAATTAACAATCATTTCCATTTCTAATTAATTACCCTGTTTTCCAAATCAAAAATATATTTAAAGACAGATTTAGAGATATAATTTTATCTCCAAATCTTTTTAAAATTTAGTTTTAAAAATACCTTTTTCTTTAATAAAAATTTTATTTTAATAATTTTTATTATCTGTGCGACTTAATATATAAGAGTTTAAGACGATATTTTAATTTCAATTTTTAATTTTTAAAGAAAGTTTTTAAATGCGAACTTTTTATTTTAACTTGTTTAATAATTATATATAAAAAAACAATGTAACGAACGTCTGTGCTCGTTACAATATATATATATATATATATATCAAATACTCCTAATGCTATATTAGTAATAATAAATAAAATAGCAACTCATAAACATTAAATACTAGCAAAATCACAAATTTATGCTAAAATTCTTTTACAACCATAATTTCATCTATTAATAAGTGGACCTCAAGTAAAAATCTATTAAACACAAAACAGACACATATATATTGTAATGGATGGGGAGTCATGGTGGTGTTGGAAAGGTGATAGAAAATCAACATCCCCAAAGTACACAAAGATATGTCAAAGAATGAATTAATATAAAATATAATAAGTAATGTTTAGAAATAATATTCAAGATTTAAGTATAATTTATAAAGTAAGAGGATATTAAAGTAATGTTTAATATCAAAAATATAAGTAATTTTATATATTATAGGGAGATATATAAGAAAGAGCATGAAATCCCTGTGAGATCAGCCAGATAACTCCTTAGAGCAATTAAAATATAATTAACCATAAATCCATCAGCATTATTCATAATTGAAAGTATGTCATGAATGATCAACAATAAAAATAAATCAATACAATAAATCAACAATCAATCTAGTGACTGAATTTGCAATGGATCTACTGTAGACCAGGCCAACTATTAAGCCTTTGCCAGTTTGGAGCATTTATTTAAACATAATTTGGATGCACAAACTAAGTGCTCATTTTTGGAATACATAAAAACCAAAAACAATAATTCTGGGATACTAAAACATGCTGATCATCATCAATGCTCTGGCCACTTAGTATTATTAATGTATTGGCCATCTATAAACTTAATATCTAATAGACTAAATAAAATAAAATATAGTGTAGGGGCTTTAAAAATATAATATTATGTGCCAGCCAGGGCATATAAATCATACTCATACTGATGTCCCTTAACCACTAATATACATCCCCATTCATATAATCAGCCATTATGCTCAAATCTAGCTCAGAAAACATAAGCTATATTACTGTTACAGTGATCAAGGAGATGATGCAAAAAATATACTAAAATACATTTTAACAATTAAGTATAATAATTTTATTAACAACAATAAAAAAAATGAAATTAAAGTCTTTAAAATAAGGGTATACACATATCAATTAAGGCTTCTGATTTTAATTACTATACAAAATTCAAATTATTACAGTGATTTACAATACTTGTTAATGGGTCTACATACAACATATATATATATATATATATATATATATATATATATATATATATATATATATATATATACACAATATATACATATATGCACAGATTATTTTATAGTAAAAAAATGAATAAATTTCAATGTGTTAATTAACTTACAAACAAAATTTGATTTATTACATTGTAATTTACATATATGTTCCAACAGGTTTATATAAAGTATCTATACATATCATCACACATTGGTGTGATATATTTTAGTATTTAATATAAAATATTGTCATAAATCTATAAATCAAATTCAGTTTTATACCTATTTAATAACATATTTAACATACATTTGTGGACATATTGAATTTCAGGCACACACTAACATCTATGTCATATATTTTAATTTATCAAAATAAATTATTAAAAATTATTTTTCACACTTAATTCCATTTGAAAAATATACCTAAAATTTACACATATACATGTATACAAAAA
Organism: Epiperipatus broadwayi; assembly: GCA_028023455.1. Classification (NCBI taxonomy): domain Eukaryota; kingdom Metazoa; phylum Onychophora; class Udeonychophora; order Euonychophora; family Peripatidae; genus Epiperipatus; species Epiperipatus broadwayi. Next base: position 4,079,512 of record JAQFVV010000103.1, read on the forward strand.
ATTATAGATGATTTTGAATTAAAATTATTAGACTCTTTTTATAGTCAATCAAAGTATTTTCTTTTTCCTTTTTTAAAAAAACACTAACCAACCTTTTGTAATTATTTAAGATTAATTAGATAAATGTTATAAACAATCCTCTTGCAAGTTTATTTTAATTCAAGCAAAATTATTTGCATTTGTTTCAATTTTAAAATGTCTTTTTTTTAATAAAAGAAAATTAAAATCATTCTACCCATACATATATCTTATATTAATGTATTATTACATTGTTAGAATATATAAAATCTTTTTGTTTCTGCTTATTTCTTATTTTAACCCAAGCAAAATTATTGACTTGTACTTTTTAAAATGTCATTTTTAGGAAAGAAATTAATTAAAATTTCATTATCATTATATATAAACGTTACTCACCATCAGCTGTACAGATGGTTTATCTGTACTTCTCTGCATATAGATACATCAACATATGTATAATGATTTCTTCATCAAGCTGATGGACTTTGGGCAAACTGATAGACTGGCTTGTCATCATCGGAATAGGTATAATTAGGTAAGGGTTGTTCTGTAGTTGGTTCCACTTTGACTTTAGGCAAGCTGTTTTGTCCTCATTTGTACAGGCTAATAACTCATTTGAAGTTGACCCGGACTTCAGATAAATCAAAACTCCTCCGAAAGGGAACTAGTAGCAGATCCTTGATCTACTGTCCAGACTTCAGCTACATCTTCATGGGAGCTATTTTTTTATACCTCTCCAAATACCAACTATTACCAGCCAACTGCTTCTCAAAATATTAAAACCAAAACTTCTCCTGGCCAGCTCTAAAAAAAACTACAAGCCAAACTAAAATAATATTTTTATCAACTCTTTTTATAAGAAGTGGTTGAGGTCATAAAAACACTAAATTAAAAACTGTCTTTATCTTTCTAATGTCTTTTGAAAACAAGTTTTTACTTTAAAGATAGAAATTTTGTATACAAGCATTAATTAAAATATTTCAAAGATAGAAAATAGAAATGTTTACAATTATTAGATTAACATGCTTGTTTTTAATCTCAAAATCAGAATAATAATATTAATATTTATTTAGACCTTTTTAAATCATTTAATTTATATAAAATATTATTTTAATCCAAAATTATTTATTTTTTTTTATTCCAGGAAATGTAGAAAATATCTACAAAATTTTTGTTTGAGTTTATTTCTACTTTTCTTTTCTACTCTATATATATATTTATACACATACCCCACTATGTTGTTGTATGCCATAGAAAAAGTCATATATATATATATATATATATATATATATATATATATATATATATATATATATATATATATATATATATATATATATATATATATATATATATATATATAACAGGAATAATGTTTTCATTATTTATTTCCTTTGATATTAAAGATAAATAGTTTTTGAAATGAATTACAGAAAGGTTATTTCTAATTTATATAAAGGTTTGTGTATGTTGGCTTAGGGGATTCTCAATTAAGAAGGTCTATTTGTTAATAGAAGAAACCATGATCATGAGAGAATTTTAATATAAATTTATGTTGCCAGTATTTCGTGTTATATAATTTTCAATATTATATATATATACTTTTATTAAAATAAATATTTTATTATTAAAATAGTTTGGAGAAACTCTAAACAAAATGTTCCTGCTATTAATATGTTTGGGAAAAACTTTAACATTACCTACTATTCAATTTCATACATAACCTATACTATTAGACAATTCTATATTTTGCTATGTTGGTAACTATGATCTATTTAAAATGTGCATTTATTTTTTTAAGATTATTTTTTTCTAATATCTGATGCAGCAAATGTATATTAGAATTACAAACGCTGCAAAAAAAATCTTTAATTATTTTCCAAAAATTTGGGTAAATATTGCCTAAACAGAGAAATAGTGTTCAGCATTTGAATATGGCCATGAAGTAAGTAGTAGACAACTTTTCAAGAAAGTTATGTTAGAAATATTTTTTGTTTTTTACATTTGTTGGGTAAGCTAGTTTATGTTCAACAACACTTCTTAAAAAAAATGTTTTTCAATTGTTTTATTTTTTTTCAAATGATTGTATCATTTTATAAAATCCTTTTTTAAGTTTAAATGAAAAGTCAAGTGTAATATCTTTTTGTGATTAGGTAATTATGGAAAATAATTGTTTTAATTATGCAAAGTCAATAACACTGAAGACTTTTTTATACTTTCTGTAAGATTGCAAAGTTTATATCAGATATAATAATAGAAAGAACTGAATGAGTGAAAGACCATGCTATTAAATTTTACTTTTGTTGCAATTACTGTTGTGTATTCAACTATGAAACTGACTATGAACAATTACTACAAAATTATAAATTACCAAAACATTATTAATAATGATTAATAATTAAATATATTTATTTACATATTTTACATACACATAAATTAAGATTAAGCTGAGTAGTGATCATATTTTCTTTATTTATACATATAACCAAATAGTTCTTGAATTAAAGTTCTACTTTCACTGCCCATATCACCACTGAGTAACTAACTGATTCTGCCACTATACTAGTGGTACATTTAAATGAATACTAAAATATATACTCACAGTTATTTTAAACCCACAATCTTATTTGGGCCTTCTCAGGCGTCTGTAAATAATAAAAGACCGGTGTGGTCTATTAATATTTTTCTAGTCAGCTTTCATTTTCAGAGGCACAGGCTCTGGTACATATCCATCATTGCAGAAAAGTGAGGACACTTTTTCCTTAGCTTTTCTTAAGGATCTTATAATACCTACAACACTGCAACAATAGCATCTTACCTGAGTAGAAAAAAGTTGTCAACTCTGCTTTTTTGATGGTGCACTATTTATACCTTTTATTCCTTGCTCAATATCATTAATAAAATTCCTAACATTCCAATGTAACTATAAATCTGTTTGGCTAATGCACTTTTGCAATGATGATTAGGATCTGGCTTTTAATTACATTCATTTATATTCCTTGTTAATTAGCTTCAAACATTTTATCCATTTGTTTGCTTCTAAAATTAGCTTAGATTTAAAACATTACACAGTTTTTCTGCATCTTAAATCCATTAGTTATTTCTGGCTTTGTAATTAACCATTTGGTTTATCTTTCTACAATCTTTGTAGAATGCTTTTAAACTTATAATCTTTGTTTAAGTTTAATTTAACTGCCATCCATCTTTATTTTTGCTATTAAACTTAAACTTAAATTATCTAAAATAAAGTTTCTTTATTTTTACAGAATCTATTTTTCATTTCTTTTTAAACCTATTAGTAATCTTTTATTATTGTTTCATTATTATTTTTCTTTGGAGTACATTTAGCTTTATAACTTATGGCTATCTAGTTACTGAAACTTATATATATATATTCTGCAAAATATAGCAATTACTATTTAAAATAATTTGAAAAGCATTTTGTTTTGGTATTTAAAACTGAAAAAAGAATTAAAGTTTTATTATTTAAAAACATTTATTTTATAAACCGAAATTAATATTATACTGTTTATTTTCCTTATATTGAAATGAAAATTTTGATAAACGGAACAGATAAAGTTCAAAGTAAAACAATGTAACTACTATGACTTCATTTGACTTAAAATAAACGGAAATTGCTATCTCTTGAAATTCTGAAACAAATAATAACTTATGCTTTATATAGCAATTAAGAATGTCATTATGATAGCAAAATTTCAACTCAACTATATTGTTAATTCTTGGTTAATATAAAATCATATCTATAAAACTGCAACAAAGATAGCTGGTAGAAAAAAGCAGCAATTGACCAATAAAATTTCTACTGAGACTAGAGAATTTATGAAGAAAAGAAGGAATGTGAAGATATACAAAAAATATGCATTAAAAAGGATTGAATATCTCGAATTTTGTAAAATGGTGTGGAAAAGAATTGAAAATGATATAAGAAAGTATAATTGTGAACTAGCAAGGAAAGCTGTAGAAGAGAATCAAAATCTAAAGAGTGTAAAACAACATTTTGGTATTGGTAGGAAATTTATATCTGCAATAAGAAAAAGTTGGCATTATTACTAAAAAGAGAGATGACATCATGAAATGTGTAGAAGACTTCTATCAAGAATTATATACTAATAAAGAACAAGTACCTCCTATACCTATTATATCTTCTGAATTTCCCAGAATTTTGAATGAGGAGGTGAAACATGCAATTAAATTTATGATAAATGTCTAAATGATAAAGATGTACCAGATGATTGGAAAAATGCAGTATTAATATTAATATTTAAAAAAGGTGATAAAGAAGATATTAGAAATTACAGCCCTATCAGTCTTTTATCAGTTTTATACAAAATTTTTACTAAGATAATTACAACTCATCTACAGAAAACACTGGACTTCCACCAACCAAGAGAACAAGCCGGATTTAAAAGTGGTTTTAATACAGTAGATTATATCCAGGTATTGAGAGAAGTTATAGAAAGAACATCAAAATATGAGTTGCCATTATGCTTAGGATTTGTAGATTATGAAAAGGCATTTGATTCTATAAACATTTCTTCAGTGATTAAAGCATTGGATCATCAAGGTATAGATTTAGGATATTGTCATATTTTAAAGAATATTTATAAAAATGCAATAGCAACAATTAGATTATATAATGATAATAGGAAAGTCAACATTGAGAAGGGTGTAAGACAGGATGACTCTATATTTCCAAAACTTTTTACAGCAGTGCTGCAAGAAGTATTTTGTGGATTAAAATGGGAAGCTAAAGGAGTGAAAGTAAATGGAGATTATTTAAATCATTTAGATTTTGCTGGTGATGTAGTTGTTTTTGCAAATAATGCTTTAGAGTTACAGGGAATGTTGCAGGAGTTATCAGGTGAAAGTAGGAAAGTAGGACTAAAGATAAATGTTAAAAAGACTAAAGTAATGTTTAATAGATTTTCTCAAAATATGAAAATAAAGATTGATTATGATGAATTAGAAGAAGTTAACAATTACAAATACCTTGGTCAGATTATTAATACAGATGGAGACATAATGGATGAAATTAATCATAGAATTAAACTTGGTTGGAGTGCTTTTGGTAGAAATAACTTAATACTAAAAGGAAATATGCCTATGTGTTTGAAAAGGAAGGTTTTTAATAAATGTGTTTTGCCAGTTCTTACTTATGGATCTGAGACTTGGACACTTAATAGAAGAGCAATACAGAGACTTCAGACCACTCAAAGAAGTATGGAGAGATGCATGTTGGGAGTAACAAGAAGAGATCGAAAACTCAATGTATGGGTAAGAGAACAAACAGGTGTTACTGATCTCCTTGAAAAAATTAAAAGACTGAAATGGAGTTGGGCTGGACATATTGCTAGAAGAGATGATAATAGATGGACAATTGAAATTTTAAACTGGATTCCAAGAGATTGTAAAAGACCCAGAAAGAGACCACATGTGAGATGGATGGATGAAATAAGAAAGTGTGCAGGAGTGATGTGGAGAAGAGAAGCTAAAGATTGGAAAAGATGGATTGAACTTGGAGAGACCTTCATCCTGCAGTGTCTTGATAATGGTTGATGATGATATGTCCCTTTCTGATTTCAAAAACCTGTGCATATTTTAATTAGATCATGTGTTATAATCGCTATCATTCTAGAGAAAATGCAGTGGTATATTATGTGAATGTTACAAAAATATTAAAGTATATATTTTTAAATTAATCATTATATTTAACCATTAAATCGAATATATATGTTTGTGCCGATGTAGATAGTGTTAAGATAAATATGTTATTTTCGTTATTATATTCACTTGTACTTAATTTTTTATAATACAATAGAATTAAATTATGCATGGAATAATTCTTAATTCCATCGGACAATCTTTTTTTGTTCTAATGCTTGTATATTTATATATAGAAAATATATTATTTACTATATTTTAGCCTTGTAGATATATTTAGAAATAAACAATATCTTCTTCATTTCATGATCAGCCATATGATCTTCCACATGACAGTAAGCTGTTTTCAATTGTTGTGAAAATAGCTAAGGAATATAACATCACAAAAGTTTTAAAGAAAATTGTGATGTGATGTGATGTGTTTGGCTTCTCCTCAAACGAAGTCAAGAATATCTCTGCAATTATGCCCAGATAAACCTGTTAGCCATTTTATTCTCCATTCCCCACTCTTAAGTCTTCCCATATTCTGCCCCATCCCATTTTCACAACATAAACTTTGTCAACTCTATGGCCTTTATATCTAAATCCCCCTTATCTCTTTGCAAACCCAACATAAAAACTAATAACTCACTTTCTGTATAGTCACTTTGTTCATGTCTATCCTCCCAGAACTTCATTATCTGTACCCTTTCTGCTTTCAAGCATTTACATTCAATCAACAGGTGCCTATTATTTTCTATACCTTCCTTACACAATCTGCACACTAAATTATTTATGGTTTTCCATTTACATGTATATTCTCTTGTTGCTAAAGATCCTGTTTGAGCCTTAAATAATAAACTACTTTCCTTACTATTATCATAAATTAACTCGCATCCAATATTCCATTTACTTCTATATATATTTAAACTCTCCTTACCCTCCATACTAGTTCTCCATCTCTCCAACTCCCTATTTCTTATTAATGCTTCTATTCTTCTATCCCATTCCTTACTACTATAACACTCAACAATCCTCGTAACACAATCATCCCACCTTTTATACAAGTATACTGATATAAATTCTTTATCCAAATCTTTCGCATACCGGATTACCTTTCTCACCCATCTTGTTACCTCCCCTTTACTCATAACTCAATTGAACACTATTTTTGCTATTCTTTTACTATCCATAAACTAATTCTTTTACTATCCATAAAATAATTGTCAGGTGGCACCTAAATCAAGTTAAATAAATTTAAGTTTATAAAGTTGACAATTACAATATATTTTTAAATATTTTTAATTTTCATCAGCTTACCCCTCATCTCAAACTCCAGTACATCACAACTATTCATTAATGTAGAAATTTCATATCATTTTCTCACCCCACACATACAGATATTTTTTTTTTACTAGATATAAGCATTAAACATCTAGATCTCCATGGGCAGATTTACAGTTCAGTATTTCCATTACAATGCTCTTTACATATTTTTTTTTACATTATTTATAAAAAGTATTAAAATATTCAATATGATGAATTAATAGTGTATTTTTATATAATATTTTCAAATATATGCTATATATAGCAGCGAGTTTTAATTTCATATTTTTGCATCTCATACATTTTTTCTTGTAAATGTTAATATGTTATAACTAAATTTTATTCTTTGAGTGTCCATGTTTATTTACTGACTTTGAGAAATTCTAATTTGTCAAATACTTTTAATACTTTTTAGAATAGTTATCATTTTATATTAATCAAAGTTTTTATTCTGTTTCAAATTTATTTGATGTTCAGTTTGCAGCTTATATTTAATGTTTCTATAGAATTATACATTTATCATTTGAGTTTTTATTTAAAGTGTATATTTTTCAATATTAATGAGTAATGTTTTATATTTTTCACAATTTTCTAAAATCCTTCAGAAGCTATCAGTTTAATTTCATTTTCAGACTATAATCTTTATGTAAAGATGTTTTGAATGATGAATTACTATATATTATGTTGGTATTTGAAATACATATTTCAATAAAAAACCCATTCAAGTAATGAAATAACGTTTGAAATTTAAAAATTACAAATTATAATTATTAATTATTATCTTAATAATAGGCATTTCATGATTTCTAGTCTGCAATTTCTGTTTTACATTAATACATTTTCACTTGACTTATTTTCTTAAAAAACACAAGTAGGTTTAAATAAAATTTGGATGTAAATATAACATACTTACCAAGAAAAATATTTAATGTAATTTTTCAAAAATAAAATGAAACAAGTAAGCAAATTATATGTAAACTTATGATTTATGATATGAAGATTTTAATAAAGTCCAAGGTCACACAGGTGCAGTGATAATTTTGACAGCAAATGAATTTTTTTTATGTATTTTTCATTTAACAATTCTGGAATCTAAGTATTTTAATTAAAATTAATGAATATTCATCTTAATTCAAGTTTTGTCATTTAATGAATAACATAAAGCCATCAAATTAACACCACAAGTAGCTATGATTGAGATACTTTAAGTGTGACTGCAGTGTCAATAACGTGGTTATTATTTTTTTCTAGGAAGGTTAATCTTGACCATTTGTTAGATATTATTATCAAAACTATGAGATTGTAGATAACATAATTTTATACTATTGGTAAGTTTCAAAAAATTAGTTGATTGAATTAATAATTATTAATACAATAAATTAATATATCTGGAGAATGTTCTAGTTCAAATCTTCTAATATACATGCTTATTATAATATTGTTTATAATAATTTATTTATGTTGATTAATATACTAAGTATATTATTCATTATTTAATTTATCATATTTTCACATTGGTCTTATTCTATTATATATATATATTGAAATGGTAAATCTGATTCAGATTTGCCGTTTCACGTTTCACGGTCTGACCCACCTAATTATGTATGTTACTAACATTTGCTTTTTTTTATTATTCTAAAAAACATTTTTTAAACATTTTAACTATCCTGAATAAATCCTATAATTTATTTTGGATCATAATTGTACTAACCCTTATTCTATTTTATTATTAAAAAAAAAATTCAAATAATTAACTTTGAATTTTTTTATATATATTTTAGATATACTGTATATGTTTAAAATGCTTTATTTTTAGTTCAAGAATTCAAGATGGCCTTTTTGAAAAGATTTGTACCTTGATAAGAAGTTTAAAATAAATGTTTAAATTAAAAGAATAGATAAATTACCAAAATCCATTCACTGTGGAATCTCTACTCATTAATTAGTAGAGATTCTACATTGTTATCTAAAGTAAAAACTAATATAAAATTAGATTGAAATATATTAATCCTTATTGAGGTACAAACTTTCTAAAATTAGAATAAAAACAATTGCTATTGTTTTCTAAAAGATCACCTGAGGCAGTAGGAAGTAATAAAAAGTGACCAGTGATCAGACAGAGAGTGACAGAGAATAGAGAGAGTTGTAAAAAGCGTGCAATGATGATCAAGGAGTAAAACAGGGTAATCGCTGCCCTTTCCCTACTGAGACCTGAAATCTTCTATTATGATGCTGCCAGAACATGCCATCAACTGCCATAAGCCATCAATGTTCACCTGAAGAACTCATTCCGGGGAGCACCAAGGTAGTCATCCAGATTTGACCAAAGTATTATTAGAATGTAAATATAATTTCGTAAAGCTTTAAAATGTCAAAAATTAATTTTTATTAAGAATCTTTTTTTTAACTGTCTCTTTAACCTGTTCTTTTAAATTATTTATAATGTTTTCCCATTTGATAACTCAAGCTCACAATAATTTTCTAATATTTTTAATTGAATATGAATTTATTTGTTTTATATTAATTTTAGCATGAGATTATTCCATGCTTTGATTTTTTTTTTGTATTCAAACAAGCTTCACTCGCAGGAGCTCAGAGTAATTTGCTAAGAGAGCAAACTATGTTTTATTAGAGGGAGTTCAGGAAAGAACGATTTAATTTTAAAATAAAATAATTTTGATCTATTTTATTTCAGCAAGTGAAGTTATGTCGAATATATATATATTTCAAACTAAACATGTCGTAATTTCTTTAAACAGTTTTATTATAGATTTCCCAGAATGGGATTCTGTTATTTTATATTTCTGCAATTCAAAATAGAATAAAATATGCTATGGATTTTTGACCAAGTAACAGTGCCACTGGATAGCATCAGTTAATTATCATGCATTTTTTTTAAGTTAGGAAAGAGGAGGGGGGGATTTTTTCAAGAATTAAATTCCCTTATTTCTATAAGTATGTTTTTTTTTTGTATGTTAAATATTTTTCGACCGGTACAATATATATATGTTTATTCAAGTAATAGTAATTGCATGTATGGACCTCAATCTCAGTGGTTATATTTTTTGTAAACTAAAATCTGAAACTATAACAAGAAAGTAGCAAAAATGTGGAAAAATTGAAACCAAGATCTGAATGACAATCCTTAAAATCTAGAAGTAGCATTCATTATCATGGTCTATGTCATAGTTCAATACATGTAAAAGCTATCATTAAAAAAAGTATAACCTCTGGAAAGGTAACCATTACTATGAAATAACTTTTTCATGAAAAAGTCTGACATATATTAAGTATTTACTTTAATCATCATTGTAACTTAAAAGCTATATATGTAATGAAATAATATTTTGGTGGAAATTTGTAAAAGAATTGAGCATTTTTATTTCCCTTTGATACACTATTAATTGACAAGATACCATTAGTGATTACTACTAAATCCAAAGATCTGGAGACTGATTGTTTCAGTGGTAAATTACATGTGAATTAAACAATGTTTATTTATATTGATGATGAAATATGCTAAATTACTTAGTTAAGCAAATATAAATTGTCTAAGTTACATCCGTTAACAAAGTCTATATGGGTATCTCATAGTTGTGCTATTTTTTACTCTACGCTAATTTTGAACACATAGCATGCTTCCTCTTATTACATTTAACTGCCTGCATCATCGCATGATTATCCTATGATTAACTTTATAAAGGAATCAATAAGAAAACTTATTTAATTTCTGCTACTCTTTTTCCTCCCATTTATATTTAGTACTCAATCTGAAAAATAAATCTTACAATTTGTTAAGATTATTTACATGCACACTGGAACATGCATATATATATATATCTTACACATGGGAAAGAGATGGTTATTATTTACATGCACACTGGAACATGCATATATATATATATCTTACACATGGGAAAGAGATGGTTATTAGTAATTGTGAGGCTGTTAATTAAATATAGCATTGTACATTTTTAAAGAGATTATAAAAAACAACATTTTAGAATTTTTTTTTTAAATAATAATGTAATAAGTTAATAATAAAGGATTTATGTTTTAAGAAAAAATAAATAATATTTTATAATATAAAGTAAAATGATATAAGTAATTTTTCTTATTGAAATTAATATTTAGAATTACAAAAGTGCACTTTTAAAAATATATGTTGGAATTTATGTTGGTATGTGTTCTTATTTTTTTTTAAAAACAACATCATTAGGGTAGATTAATTAAAAAAAATAGAGGCTATAAGAATAATAGGAAATTAAAAAGATTAAGATTTTAATGTTATGATTACATTCTTGTCTTTGGGACCAATAAAGTAAAAAAAAAAACAGGGCGTAATTAGATAAATGTAATGTAGATTACTCAAAGTTAAAAATTTAATCAATTAGATAATTTAAATATTTTCTAATTAAATATAATTAAGATATTTAAGTATATGAAAGTAAGGAAGTCATTAAAGTTTTGAAAAACAAAATCCATCAAAAAATATATAGTTTTTATTTATAACTTTTAATTCTTAATTCTATTTTATGACTGCTATTTCAATTTGGATTATCTTTCGTAGCTATGAATGAGGAAAGGCCACTGGCTGCCTAAAGTTTACCTTAGATCCACTGTTTGTTAAGAGGTTGAAATGCTATTATAGAATTTTCAATTCTCAATGCAACTAAAGAAATATGATGATAAACCAGTAAATATTTATGCAACAACTGTCATTAAACAAAACTGTAAGGCAGAGAATAAAAATTCCATCCTGTCAAAAAAGATTGTACATGACATTTGTCTTTGCCTTGGAAATAAAATAATAATAATATAAGTTAAATAAATAAATGCATTTACAGGTCTTTGAAACACCAGCCAGAATTATGAAGTGTCAGAATAAACTGGAAAGAACTCCTACTAAGAAATATTCAGCCACAATTATATATTTTTATGTGATATAAATTATTTAAAAAAGATAAAAAGGCTATAATTTTGACTTATATTAAAAATATTATTTTTTTAGATTATCTTTGAAAATAAATTATTTTTGGTAGTGGGTTATATATTATCTTTAAAATTCTACTTACAATTGTAAATTATTGTTTTAAGAAAGAAGAAAAGAAAGATTTGTTGGTTTTCTTTTTTAAAATTAATTTTTAAAAAAGTAACTTTAATTGCAACGTAATTTAATTCACATTTAATTTAATTATACAGAAAAACAGACTCATATCTTCTTTTTATGGAATTAGTCTGGATTGAAGGTTTATATTAAACAGTGTCTTCTTTAAATAAAAATGTCTTATTTAAATAAAAAGGATTTTTTTTAATAATGTTTAGATTGTTATATAATATTTAAATATAGGTAAATTAACCAGAGAGTACATGGTCATATCACTGACTACATAGTGTATGCATATACTTCAAGTATTTAAGAAATATAAGAAATGACACTATAAAAAGCACCATCGTAATTTTAAATTCGATAAATTTCTTTAATACAAAGCATAGTTTGCTACAAAGGAAAGATTAATAATTCTAAAATTTAACTATATCTTAGCAGTGCTTTTGATCAGGCAAGTCGTATTCTTAGCATTAGATATGATTGAAAACACCTTACATGTGGATTTGACCATTGCATTGACTATATTGAAATATATTTTATGTGCACATAAAATTATTTAGATGATTGGTTTATATAGTTAAGTATAATAAATAATAAAAATATAATATATATCAGCTGTATAAATATATACTGATATTAATAATTATACATAAAAAGTCTTTTTCAGCACATGGTTTTGTGCTCTTTTCAAATATTAACATTAATCAATTATTGCAAATAGAATGATATCTAGTATTCTATGATGGAATAAAATAACAACAATAACAAATAAAACATGAATAAAATTATGATACAGATATTCAAATAAAAATTGTCTATACTAACATAACAATATACGGAATAAATAAAACATACTTTATACAACTTTGTATATCTATTTTATTATATCATTTTCCATTTATTTTTAATTGGCCAGTTATTAAGTTAATTTATTGAAGTTTTATAAATATTCATACAAATATTTAAATTATGCTTACTATAATGTTTTATATATTTGTCTTTTTTTAAAATTTAGTCCTTTAATGTAATTTAAAGGTTTAATATTTTGGAACATCTTTTTTATATCCATTTATTAATTAGCAAATATGTAAAGCATATTTCTCATTGTATCTATTAATTGCATTGTTATGTTTTCTGGCTCCTATCTTTGTTTCCCTATATGGTCATAGTAAATTATATTGTAGTGATCACAATTAATTTTATATATAAATTACTTTTTGTATTTTATATTGTTTTTTTATTTTATAATTACCTATTAATTTTTCTAGACTTTTATTATTTTACTATTTAATACTTATATGTTTATCAGTATAATATTTATTTTTTATTAATGTAGAATAAATTTTGGGATAATATAAAACGTTTGATCCTTTTTTTATTTGAACTATACTATCATCATTATGATCATTTCCCATAGAAATATTATTTAATATAGATTTTTTTACTATTAAAAAGTATTTTTTTAATATTTGTAATGTTATATCCATAATCTTTATATAATTTAATAAATTGATTCTTTTATAAATCAGTTACATTTTTATCTGTATTATATTTATCATTTTTATATTTAAAATTATTAATGTCTGAAATTTTTTTGTATCCACGCTTGTTGTGAACCTATAGGAATAACATTAAATTGTAAAAAAAATCTGTATTACATAATATTTTATGAAAAATGTTTGTAATGATGATAGTAGCAATAGTTTTCATTTAAGAAATGGATCAAACTTTTATATTATCTCAAAATTTATAATATATTAATAAAAACAAAAATTATATTGATAAACATATAAATATTGGATAATCAAATAGTAAAAATCTACAAAAATTAATAAGTAATTATAACAGATGATATAAATACAAAAAAGTAATCATATATAAAATTAATGATGACCATTGCAATATGATTTATGCCATACAGGTAAATAGTTAGAGGTAAGAACCAAAGAATATAACTATGCACTTAATAGGTGAGATGATATCTGCATTATACACTCACTATTTAAAATACAGACATTAAACGTTTAAATTATATTAAAAACCCAAGGAGAAAACAACTGTATGAAACATATTGTATTAAGCACAACTTAAATAATTATATGAGTATATATAGAACTTTAAATTTAGTTAATATCTTTTCTGTTAAAAGCAAATGGAAATTTATATAATCAAATAGCATATGTAAAGTTGTATAGGGATTGATTTTTTTATTCTGTATATTGTTATACTAACATAGTCAATTCTTTAAACTTTTGTTGAATCTCTGTATCATAAATTATTCATGTTATTTTATAATTTTACTTCTGTTATAGTTCACAAGATAGCATTCTATCTGCAGTAATTGGTTAATATTAAAATAGATGCTTAACTTTTGAAAAGGACACAAAACCATTCACCAAAAAGCCTTTTTACGTATAATTATTCATATATATTGTAATTGAATTGTTCAAAAGATACTTTAACATATTAAAGAGATTATCTGTTAAATAATACCCAGTGAGTAACCATGTACATGGAGGAATGACTATAACAAAAATCTTTAACCTATTTAATAGTAGCACCATTTAATGATCAGACTGAAGCTTTCATCAAGTATCAGTCTTCATGCTGATTCAATCATATTTTCTCATAATTATTTACATTTATAATATTACTGTAAAGAAAACATTAAGATAAAATACTTGCATGTCAGATGAGAAATTTTAATAAGAACTATTCTTAACTGTAATAAGAAATTTATTTAATACAATAAACAATAGAATATAAATAATGTAACTTTTTATGTTTACATATTTACATAATCAATATAATTAAATATAGAATATACATGACAGAAATTATTTTACAATTAATGTTTTTATTCTTTTATATCTCTGAATTTAAATATGTAACCAAGATAAAAAAAAATCACTATATTAATTTTTACTCAAATAGAAAATAATTATTTTGAAAAATAAGAAATTTGAAAAATAAATTTTTATTTGATGTTGTAATTTAAATTATTTATTCAATAGGGGTCATTCTAAAATTTCTTACCAAATTTCTTTTATTTTTGTTTTTCTATTGAGCTCAACATATTTCAGACATTAAAGTCGATATAACAATGAGATCTCTGGCCATAATGAATGCATCATTATAGTTTACATCTAAATTATAAACAATTTAACTTGAATATTTTCCAAAAAAAATAAGTTTCTTTTTATTATTGTGTTTTATAACAAGGAAATAGTGGTATATCTAATATGTGTGCACACTCTTCTTCCTTGATGACTTCTTGTAATCCATGGTTGACCTTTAAATTTATTTATTTATCTCATAATCAAGTTTTGTTACAGCATCTGCAAATAAGGTTCAACATTAGCAGTGTAATTAAGCATTATTCATATTATTAGGACAGCATCATGTTTCCATGAAAAAGCTATACACCTGGGTCTTGTTTTACACGATAGATAGGTTCCTCAGAAAACACACGCAAATGAAATCACGCAAAAATAGACATAACTTACATTGAAAAAAGAGGGGATGTGGTCTGTGATTTTTCAAAATTCGTGTAAAAGCAAAGCACCAATGTAAAATTACTTTAAAATTTGTGCAAAAAAAAAATAAAAAAATAAAATATGATTAATAAAAAATTTCAAATTTGAAAAAAATTGATACAAGACAAACTTTTTTTAACTATAATATTTAATTTTATTCAAAATAATATATTTTTATGCATAATTTACAGTACAGTAATTCACATTTTTATACACGTTTTAATTATTATCGCTATTTGCAGAAATACACATTCATTTGCAAACTGGTAAAAAAATCAGATTCTCACAAGAGGAAATACAACTAGCACCAAGTTCACTCTCATGTTGTGTTAATGATTTTCTGTTGACAACATAATTAGTAATTAATCTTTGAGATGATGATTTTATTAATTGTTTATGAACTTAGACTTATGATAATAAAAAGACATTTATTCACTACTGATGGGAAAAATTTAATTAAAACTAACAACTAAAAAGTAAATTCTTATTTTTGTCTTTAATTTTCAATTCCGTTTAAAAATCAAATTTCGTTTCACTGCTATTACTCATCTTTTAAAAATAAACTTGCGGACATTAAATGATTAATAATTGATTACGTTCTTTTTTAAAAAGCAAAAACAGAATGTGATTTAAAATGCAAAATTAACATGCACAATGTTTGAACAAATTTACATTATAATCTTGTAAAATTTAATGTGTGTATACATAAAATGTGGAAATCATGATTTTAATTTCATTATTGCATAAAATCTTACTATTATAAAGCACTGAAAATATTGAAATTACTAAGATGAAAGTTGAATTCCAATAATGTGCTATTACTTTCAATAAAACGTAAGTGCGCGAAATTTATTATTTAAAGTAATAGCGCATTATCAGAATTCGACTTCCAGTGAAAAATAAATCGCGTAACTTCAAAATCGTGTTAAATAAGTCCGCGTAAAAAGAGACCCAGGTGTATTTCCAAAAAGATGAAGCTGTACTCCAACTATATTTTTCAATTCATCATTATAAATAATTTCAGATATTCAAGAAGACATTTTATTTTCACAGCTATTAATTTATGAGATAAATAAAAAGCATTGACCTCAACAAAGTTTTTTTTTTATAGATGATTTTTTTCCCCTTTCTTGTCTGACAATCTTCCATATTCTCATAGCAGCCACAATACTGTCTGAATTAACCTATGTTATATTAATTTTTTTTGCCATTTAATATTTTAAAAATAATGAATTTTACTTTTGAATTATTATCTTAAAATAAACAAAGAAATAACTTTTCATTTTTTACAAGTTATTATTTTTTTAAAACTTGCTCATACATTATGATTTGCTTTAAAAATAAATAAATAAACTAAATACAAAGTTTTTAAACACATTTGTTTTATTTCTAAAAATTATACATGTGATTTATGACAAAGAAGTTACAATATATATATATATATTGTAACATGATAAAAATGATGATGCTGGGAAAATAATTAATATAATCTTAATAAAACATAGCCTAATCATTGGTTTCCATTTGTAATGGAATATTGATTATAATATGGGTTGATAACATAAAAATGTTATTATATTTTAGAATTGAGACATCATTCATAATAAAATTAATCTAGCCTAAATGTGGAGCACCATTTTATAACTATCCCAAAGTTGATTTGTCATTTTATAACAATTTCCACCTGCACATGATCATCATCAGCTTGCATTGTCTAGCTACATTGTAACAATAATAATGGATTTTCTACCTCACTACCTCTTTACATGTGTTCAGTCAGCATTTTTCCTAAACTAAAAGAAATTGACCTATAGGTTTTTTTAAGACAACCACTTATTACTGACACTATATGAAAATAAAAAATCATGAAGAAATGTCTTTATGATTTAAATATTATTTATACAGAGCAAAACATGCATCAATAAATAGTAATTCTGATATAACCTGTGTAAAATTATCTAGCTTAGTCATTGATCACACCAGGCAATAATAATATTTTCAATACATACTTATTTAGATTGCCCACTACACTAAAATAAAATACCAATGACAATTTTTATGAAAATCTAATTTATTCAGATACTATTTTAAAGCAAAGGAAGGCAATCAAGATCATTACATCAGACATCACCAAATCTATTCACTATTCCGAAGTAACTGCAATAAGCAGCAAAATCATAGATCATTGTCCTAAATGATGACATATGCCTAAGATATCTATTTGTTTGATAATTGAATAAAACTAAATTCACATCAATAAATAACTAAGTTCTGACATACTTTACTAATCTAATACTGTTATAAAATCTATGTTAAAATTTAATGATATTCCATTTAAATAAACTAGCTCCTAAATAATTATAGTAACACTTTGAGAACCTTTTACAAACCTACACAATATTTATAATGTTTAAATAAAATAAACCCTTATTCAGTTTTGTATTTAACTTAATAAAACATTAAATATAATATCAATATTTCATTCATACTTTACATTATATTGATATGAAATTATTGTTTGAGTTGTGTATTAAAATAAAACACTCTACAAGAATTCATTATCAATAAATCTATTAAGATTTTTGTAACTGGACATAGGTAAGCAAATTAATTATCAACTCTGAACTAATGAAACTATTTCTACCAGTAATATTGACTTAATAAATAAACAAATATTTAAATGTAATAACAAATATAAAATTTATATATAATCAGTCTTAATAATAATGTATAAGAAATTATACATATATGTAACTCTATTTCACTTACCAAAATTGGATTGATCTTGGATCAAATTTTAAATACCAAAAGTTACTTTGCACATTCAAAAGAAATAATTAGACAGATTCGACAGATTTTAATCAACTCTAAATTTATTGATTAATAATTAAAAATTTATAACAGTAATAAAATTTATATATAAAAGAACAATAACAAATGATATATGCAATAACTAAAATCATAGTCAGTTAAAAAATATATAACACTATGTTTCTTTAATATATAAATAATTGACAGTCTGTGACTGTATAGAATCAATAAGGAGAAGAATAAAATATATGTATATGAAACTCAAAAATGTGTCGCATGACAATAGACTGTATATAAAACTGAAGGAGATTTTTAATATCTTCCTGTGACTTTAAATAGAATATACAACAATAAAAAAAATGTGATCAAATAAAAATTGATCTCTATTTATTGATTAATGTAATTTCTAAATAAGTCCATTATAATTAAATCCTTCTCTATCCAAATATTCCTGAGTTAAATCTTGAACATAAAAATTTAAATATTTAAAGCATCATCAGATAAGAGTTTAAATAATAACAAAAATGAATTTCTCTGACTTTATTATCATTGGAATCCTATAATAACCTATATATATATATATAATTTAAGTCTATATTATCATTGGAATCCTATAATAACCTATATATATATATATAATTTAAGTCTATATTTCATAATAAAATATGAACAAATGTAAACACTCTTTTTCTTTTAACAAAAAAATATATAACAGAGATATCATACCATCTAAGTGAAAGTATGTCTATTTCCACATACCAGTCCAGTCCAGTGAGCTTCTGGTTCCTCATTTCCAATCCTAATGCATAGAGATGACTTTCTTTTAAGTAGAAAAGACAACCATGAATGATAATTATCCCAGATTTGAATCTAATTACTTTTGCATTTAAATTCTGATATTTTCTGTTAAGCATATAAATGTATTCAAGCTTTTAAAACAACAGGCACTCTGTTGATGCAAAATCACACATCAATAGTTTTATGTTCCCTTTTTATTGTAATAATGTATAAAGAGAATTTCTATCATTGACAAAATTCAATTATAAACAAGTGAATAATAAATCCTAGCTTTTTCTTTCCAAATTAAGACAGCGAAATTTAAATTGCTTAATATCATACATAAGTTAAGTTAATCAATCTTGTGAAATTCATTGATAAAAATATGGTATCCATATATACATCAGTAAATTTGTATTCATCACAAATAAATAGATGAAATTCCAGATTTTGATAATGAAATATTTTTTAAGAGCTAACTTGCAAAGCAATGCATTTTTTTCTTTTATTTTACATTTTGGTATATCCCCTGGAATTTCATCAATGAGCTGTCCAATTGAATGGGTAGATAATTGGGTTTATTCTTCCATGATTTGAGAAATTAATCACTTAAAAAATATAAAATTTTAACAAAATTTTAAAGATGAATATAAATGTTTTCATTCTAGGCAATAATAAAATTACAAGAATTCAAGTTGCAGCATTTTAGTTCTATTTGTAACACACTCTTGCTGACATCAATGGTGTCAGGATGACTGTTGAATATCACACAAATTTTGCTCATTAATATAACAAAATTGTTTAAGAAAATTTGCCTCCAATTAGTGAGTGAATTAAATATTTTAACACAATTGTATACTGTGAAAATAAAATCCTGTTTTACAAGTTTAATATTGTTTATCATTTTTTAGCAAAAATAAAAAATTCATATTACATTTTCAATACATTTTAATTAATATATATTTGTTTACATGTGGTTTTAATATTTTCTAATAAACTGATTTATAATCAAACATATATGATTCATAAAACATTTAATTTTATAATATGTATGTTGCTATGGTGATTGTAATAACAGAAATTGAGATATGTAATAATGGATAAAAATATTGATTTTATTCAAGTGATCTTTAAATGATTCACTTAACTATTTCCAAAATCTATTTTTTATTCACTTGTTTATATTTTTCCTGAAATTGATAACAGATTTAGGATGTGATGCTAGAATTAATAGTAAATAATATTATTTTATAATATTAAGTTGCCATGGTTATCTAATTAACATTAATGATTCCACACCTCCATTACCCATAGATCAAGTGAAATGAAAATTAAACAAGATCAACAAACTTCTTTATTTTTTTTAAATACTGTAACATACAATACTATTCTGGCACTTACAATATATATATATTGAAATGGTACATTCCTGATCTCATATACATTTCGCCTATTTTTCCCCACAGCTCCATGGGTGATAAATTTAAATCCTCTCTGAGTACATGTATATAAGCATCAAGAGTTATATAGGTATCCTCACACATATAACATGTGAACAAATGACTGTGGTATTATCAGTTTATATATACTGTAAGCAGTTGGGTTGCATAGCACACTATAATATAGTGTGTGCATATATATATATAAAGTAAAGGAAAAGTAGAAATAAACACAGACATAAATTTTTGTAGATATTTTTTATATTTCTTAAAATAAAATAATTACTCTGGGTTTATAATAAAATTTCATTATAAATTAATATTTTAAAAAGATCTGATAAATATTATTTGTAATTCTGATTTTGAAATTTAAAAGTAAGCATATTTTCTGATAATTTTAAAAAATATCTATTTTTGAAATCTTTAATTAATTTGAAAATTCCTATTATCTAACTTGTATGTATATTCCAAGAGATTAGAGAGATAAAAATAAAACTGTTTTCAATCAAGGTGTTGTTATCACCTCAGATTATTCTATAAAAGGGCTGATAAAAATATCAGTCTGGATAGTAGTTTCTGTAAGAATGAGTCGGCTGCAAAGTTGGTTACAATATTTTGTTGGAGCTTGTTGAAGTTTGGAGCAGTTGGTTTTAGCTGACCAGAGAATTGGCAGAATGGCTACCATGAACTGATGTAGCTGAAGGCAGGACAGTAGATTCAGGAACTTCTATTGTTTTCTTTTGCAGGAGTTTGAATTTACATGGAGAAAATGACCCACTTCTTGTGCTGAAATTCATAGCCTTAAATGTGGAGAGGACAGTTGTTTGCCTGAAATCTATCAAACCAAGATAGCTGCTTGCCTGGAATAATCCTAGACAGAAAAAGACCAACTACAGAGCAACATTTTACATATATTATAGTTTTCCTAATGATGACAATCACTAAAACCAAACTTACCAAGAAAAATCTTCCAGCTTTCCCAATGAATCACAGCTTGTTGAAGAAGTAATTATATATATGCTGATGTATCTAAAGGCAGAGAAGCACAGATAACCATATATACAGCTGTCAGTGAGTAGAGTTATATATGACAATGAAATTTTAAATAATTTTAGTAAAATGACATTTTGAATGTGATGTGTGAATTTGTACTTTTCATGTTTGTGGTGGGTGTATCACTGAGCAGGGCTTCCTGGATGCAGTGTGTTCATATATTTTGAAATATAAGCTTGGCATTATCCAGACCTAGATGATTGAGCTCCTAGAATAGTTCAGCAGCATATATTGGCCTCACAAATAGGCCATGGTTGCATGGATAGATCTTATGTATAGGCCCCTATGACTCACAGGAGATGATCAGGGCTAGCTTAGTGCCTGATATTTTTCTCTGGATACTCCTCATGGATGATCTCTCTAGATATAAGAGAAGTAGTGCTTAAAGATAAGTTATTTTCTCATGACATCATGGAACATTGTGTACTGGTAGTCCATGCTTGGCTGTCTACTTATCATGATATGGGGAATTGCAGTTCACATATTCACTTTTCCTATCTCACCTTGCCTACTTCATCACTATTAACTAATCAAGTAGAAAGACATTTTGAAATTTATATTTTTTAAATTCTATAAAATGATTTTATCTTTCATTTATTAAAAAAAAGACATTTTAAATCAATCAACAATCATCTGTCAAAAATTTAATAGTTCTTATTTTAAAGAAAATGACTATATTCAGCAAAGAGAATTAAATTGTGAAAATAATCTTCAATAATTTTATTATGATAAATATAAATATTATGTAGATAAATTAATATTTGAATCTGTGCAAATTATATATATATATATATATTGTGCCCTTTTGTATGGGTCACCATTTAAGTTTTGTGCTAATTTAGTAGAAAATTTTAAATTTAAGAAGTATTTTAAAATGTGTGATGTTGACTTTGCTTGTGGTAATGTTACCATAAGTTTAATTAAAGCAATCTATGAGTATTTGGTATGTGAATTGTGTTGGTATTGAGAAGATATTTAAAATGATGATGATTATGATGTAATACTGCATTAATATGTTTAATAACAAATGTTTGAAGCTAAAGTATTTAAAAGACAAGTTAAAATTAGACAAAGATATTTATTTAATTTAAAATATATGTTAAAAGTGAATAAAAATATTTTAAATTATAAGTATTTAAATTGAGATTAATATTTGATTTTAATCATATCAAATAATTATTTTAAAATCTGTTATAATATCTTATTTATTTAAATAAATATTTATTTTAAAAAAGCAATTGTTAGTTTATTTTTAGACGACGGCAAGCGTTCTTGTGTTATAAAGAACAGATGTTATACACACACATGCGTGGAAGTTGTCTAATAAAGTTGCATAATTATTTTAAAAAATCATGTTGTAAAATTTATAAATAATACGTGAGTTATCACGAGATAAAAATAAAGATATTAATGTAAAATATTAAATCTGATTTTTAAAAATATTACTTTAAAAATATAACGTATTTAAAAAGACTTAATTTATTTTAAAATGATCTTATAAAAGTTAAGATTTAAATCCAGTAAGAGTATATTTTAAAAAGTGTTTAATAAATTTAAATAAATGATAAATATTGTTTTAAAAGAATTTGATAAAATATTAAATATTAAATAAGTCATTATTTTATTTTTAATAGTGAGTTGATAAATATGTAAATAGGCTAGAAAGTTTGATTGTTTAAACGTACCAATCAGATAAGGAGTTTCTGGCAGTATATAAGCTGGATTCAATTGTTGAAGGGGGCTCTCTGTAATTAAATTTCTAAGTTAATCGTGCTATTGAGAAAATAGCCAAGTAAATTTATAAACGCTCTTAAAAATCAGTTGTAAAATCATAAGAGTGTTATTGAATAATTTATAATATTTTTAAAATAATGAATATGCAGTAGTAATTTTAATATTCCCTATTAGTCTTCTCAATATCGAAACTCAATTTACGTACAAATAATCAATGGAAACATCACGTATCGGAGAAATATATCAGAAACTTTATGCTAGAAAAGTAACAGACGCTGGATTAGTACAGAAAACTATAAGATGGAGAAAAGTAGTATTTTGGACTATAAATAGTTTTAAAGTTAAATTACTATTGTCTGTTATTAATAGATATTTTAAAGAAATAAAAATACTTCTGTAAAAAAAGTATTTTTGACAAATTATAGAATTAAAGAATATCTTAAGTAAAGATATAAGAAACAGTAGTAAGTTTTATAAATACTTGCCTTGTTAAGTCTTTGTGCTTAAAAGATTAAATATTGACGATTTGAAAAGGCAAATAGATTATAAAGATGATTATTTAAAATCGTAATATAATAAGAGTATTATATTGTAGTAATCTAAAACGCTGGACGTTATAGATGGAAAAATTAATTCTTACCGGAATATGTTATTTATAAATGCGCAAGTAATACATGGATGTCCAAATCAAATCAAACTAAGCCAAGCATGCCAAATTGATTAAAAAATTCAATTTAAATAATTTATAAACTATAAATTAATTTAGAAATAATAACTTTTAAACAATAATCTATGAAGAACTGGATCCAGAACTTATAAACTATTTTTTTTTAATTTTATTTGTTTTCTTGTGGAACTTATTATTTTTAAAAAATAAACGTTATCATTTTTATTATAAACTTTCAAGAAACACGTGATACAACGGAACAGGAAATAGTGTTTTATTGACTTTATACGTAGGATGTTTGTTAGAACTTTTATGGTAGAACAAAAGTCATCGCTGGAATATGTAATATAATTTTTTATTTTATTTATTTAACATAAAATTTAAAATATTATTAAACTATTAAAAAGTAGGTTAGGTACATTTATTAAATAGTAACTTAAAAATAATATAATAATTAATTACATAAATTTATTTTTATAATTAATATAACACGGAATATTCTAATGAATGTTTATGAGTGAAAATGTGAATGATTTTTATTTTATGAAGCTGCAAATTCCGAAGAATGCTGGATAGCAGATTGGACATTATTATTATTATGGTAAAAATATTGTATAATGATTTTTAATGAATTTAATATGTTTTTCTTTAGATCAACTGAATATTATGTTGTTGTAGAATGAATGGATAGATATTTTATGAAAACACATACATTATATTGGCAACGAACTTTATTAAAATATGCATAAGTTTTAATTTATAATATCAACATGATACAACATTACGTAAGAAGCTTAGAAATAATTATATGATTCTTTCGTAAATAATTTTGATATTTTATTTATGCTTAGTATTAAAATGATGTTTATTATTTATCTTAATAATTATTTTATTTTTGCAATTTAGAAAAGGATTTTAAAAGTCTATATTTTTTATATTTTGTTTATTAAATAAGTTAAGTTACGTTATGGGTAGAAGCCTATATTTGGATTGAAGTTTATTAAGTATAGACAATGTAGTATAGGTAGATTAGATAATGAATATTTTATTTAAAATTGATATTTATTTTCCGGAAATTTTTAGATAAGTTTAGAATATATTTTATAGATAGAAATTATTAGAAAGGATTAAAATAACACATAAAGTAAAGTAGTGATTTTTACATAGAAAAGAATCATAGAATTTATCTAAGGTAATGCTTTATGAATTTAGAATTGATAAATAGTTTAAATAATAATATTTGAACAATAAAGATATGTAATGCATATTTGATAAAACGTATAACAGGAATTACATTAAGTGAAGTATAATTACAGTCAATTATTTGTTTTACATTACAAAGACACATTAATTTTATAAAGCTATTAAGCAATGCTAATAATAAAGTAAATATATGATGATACATTATAAATGGTAATACTTAATTAATGTAGCTATTTAATAAGTAGAGCTACATTATGTACACATGCTACATAAATAGTCTTGACATATATTATTATTATTTGAAATAATTATAGTACATTACTATTTATTTTAAAAAAATCTAAGTTTTGGAAAAACACACTGTAATATTATTAATATAGCATTTGAAGGAATGTAAAATTGCTTATTAAGTACATGAGTTAATAACAGTGTAAGCCTCTTATATTTGTATTTCTTATTTTTATTTTATTTGTTGTCATAAATTCTAAACTGTAAATAGTGTAAATAAATTTTATTTGAAGTTATTGTAAATAAATTTGTTAATTTGTTTTAAAAGTGTGTCGAGTTCATTATTTTTCACCACAGCATTTTGACATCAGATGATTTGAAATAAACATAATATTTGCACAAAATGAATTTGTTATTATTACTTAGAATTGAATACCATATTTGCTTAACATTATTTTATAAGAATTGATTGACATGAACATAAAATATTGCAATGGTCATAAGATGATTATAATACACATTATAAGAATACAATATTGTTTATTGCCACAGATTATTAAGTATAAGATTTTGATCTATTTTAAAATGAAGATACCATATGAAATAAAAGATATACATATGATTGTTTATTCATTTAATGATTGATTATATAATAGAAATAGATGAGATTAAATTACACTCTAAGATTAGTATTATTTATTATTATTATTAAAATAAGTTAGGTGTATTTAAGTTTGATATAAAATCCCACATCATACTTATTTACATAATTATTATTATTTTAAAACAACTTAGAAGAACCTGAGATTATTTAATTATATTTTAAGTTAAAAGTTAGGAATTATTTTAGTATTATTAAAGATAATTTATTTCATTTAAAAGTCATAAGAATGCTATAGATGTAGTGGTAAGATGATAAGGTAGTGGTAGTATTCTTATGCCATTGAGACAGTATCTTGGGAGATATTGACTCAGTGTAAATCTGCTTATTACTTTGTAACTTTACTTCGCAGTCTCATAATTTTATTAAATACTTATTTAATTAGTATAATCTAGAACTATATTGATTTTGATGATTGATAATAAATTTAATTAAGATATGATAATATAAAAGTATATTAAAGATAGATATGCAAATTTTAATGAAGCATAATAATGTAACTGAGCTAGTTGTATTTTAAACTATTTTATATATCAAGAAGTAAGGGTACAATATATATATATATATATAAATTCAAGACCTTAGAACCACATGGATTGAATTTAAACACTGGAACTATTACATCTCTGGGTTACCTGGTCTCCTAAATGATTTCTATATGTGAGTTTTTTATGTGAAAATTTTCTTATATGAGGTTTTTTATGTAAAGATTGGTTATATGGATGTTTAATATCTGTGTTTAATTAGTATATAGATAAATAATTAGTTATTATAAATTATTGTACTTTGCACTATAATTTTTGATTAAAATGTATAAGTATTTTGGTTTTTAATAAATATTAATGTGAGCACAGCTATTTTTTGTATGTGAGCATAGTCTAATTTTTGTATGTATGTACATATGTATATTTTAATTTTTAATTTTGGATTTTTTTATTTTTATATTTATTTTAATTTGAATAGAATTTAAGCTTGATTAGGAGGGAATGTAGTTTTTTTCTTCTTCTTTTTTTTTTTGTTTCAATTTTGTTATTGATTGGGTAGATATTCTGTGTTAGATTTTGTGACCAATCAGGGGGGTTTTGTTAAAAAATTTTAATCTTTTACCAAATCTGTAATTTTTGATTATCGCCACTTTACTGTGTATTTTTTTTTCTTTCTGATGAAAACCAGTCCTCTGGTTGAAATATAATATTATTTATTGGATTTATAAGTCTTTTTTTGTTTATATATATATATATATTTCAGTAAACCTAGTATGTAAAATGTATACCATTTAACTGAAACTTTAATCATTTATTATATTTTTATATAACTTAAGATATTGAGAAAAAAAAACAATTGCAGAAAATGGATGTAATATTCTTTCCAACATGTTGCTGAGGAATTGCAGTGAGTGCTGAATAATTTACTGAAGGAAAGTGATCTGAAGAGAGATAGACTGTATCCATAAGAGTCATTATTGCCAAACTAATGGACATTAACCAAGATGACCTAATAAAAGTTTTAATTTTATTATATATATATGTTTGTAAAATTCTAGATTTATTTTATTACCATATTTGGAACCATGTCTACAATTTGGAAGAGTCCATTATGAGTGAAAGCAATGAAATGAAGGGGGTATTAAGTTAGATAAAAAAATTATGTTAAATAAAGTATAGGTCAGTTTTCTCTCCATAGTGATTTGATATTAGTCATCATTATGATATGGAATAAGGTAACATCTTTGAGATTATTCCAAATTAAGCTCAAACACTTATTACAGGACAGAGTTCATGTTATTTGTTTATTGTTAACTAACAATCATTTATGTTTATTTTTTAGTATAATGATAAATCTTCCTGTGGGGATGTTCTCTCCTATCAACTTAGAGAACTGTGCATAGATAGGGGTCTCCAAAGAAAATGAAGATCACTTATTTAAATTGGACAATGAGGATGGTATAGATATGCTTGTATAATATTATAAATTAGCTAATTAGCTTTGTGGTTGATTTGATAATATTTTTTTTATTTTATTTTTACTTGCTTTATAAATAATTAGTGCCATATCATGTATCTCTACCATGGGTAAGTGTTTGGAATAGTGAACACATTTAATTGTTGATATGATAGAAATAATCCTTGACTCACACAATTATATTATTTTATCATTTAACAAAGTTTTGAATTTTTTTGTTTTGTTATTTAATAAATGTCAATTTGATTTACATTAAACTGGTCTCTAGTTTATCAAAATCATTCATGCATTCATTCATCAAACAGTAACTGAATATATACATACACACACCTTTAACTCATAATAATAGAATAATATGGTTGGATGGTTCAAATCATAAAAGTGTGATAGTTGCTACCTAGTGTAAATTCATCCCTGAAGAAAGTCTAAAGCAAATTTTTCCCTGAGTTCTAATACTGAAGCATAATAGAGCCCAAAGGAGGGGTGAGGTATGGATGAATTAACCCAAATTGTATCTAAATTTAATGTGTAAACACAGAGATATCCCATTGGAAGTAGATACAATCATAGGTTAGGTACTTCATTGCATCATTCGCAGCACCCTACCAGAAGACCTAGGTCTGACCATAATGAGATGTGTTCCCCTCTCTTGCAGTAAAACCCTGGCTCATTACAATATATATATATATATATATACACTAAACAATGATAAAGATATATGTAAGAGATTGTGATCTAGGCTGATGAGTACTGATTCAGCAATTTACATGAGCACATCCCTTGACAAGGTGTTAAAGTGGATAGAAACTAGACCCTATCTGGTGTGTGAATAGTTAGTAAAAATTATGCTACAGAAATATTATTCATTATTGGATAATCTCTAGTCTAATGAATAATAAAAATTATTATTTTGCATTATTGTTTTTTTATTTCAAATATATTGATGCAATCTTCCTGGTACTGTAAATTACACCCCAAGAAATGCAGAACAGTTATATGAATTTAACCTGGCTAGTTCTTTGTGATAGATAGAATGACAATAAAATATTTAAAAATATCCAATGAATAAATGAAATCACTAATTTAATTGCATTCGTTCTCCATTTTAAACTTATAGAAAATAAAATATAAATTATTTTTCTAATTGATAAGATTTATGATGCAATTACATAAACGTACTAATTAACTAAAGATCAGCATTTCAAACTAATGTACATGCACTCTTTTTATGAATGTTAATAATAAATGAATACTTCAGACATGGTAAAGAGTAACTTAAAGTGATTGGTTTATTTTCACGCTTTCATTTCCAGTACTTAAGATTTGCCCATACCCAAGCATTTGGGTTGAAAGAATGGGTGATTCATTCTATTCTTTCACAAAGACTTTATCTTGTGTTGGAAATGAAAGTATTTATTTATTATTAACATTCATAAAAAAGTGCATGTACGTTAGCTTGAAATGCTTATCTTTAGTTAATTACAATTTATATACACCATGCTATATAAATAAATAACTCATAAATGTACTAATGCATTTTTAAAGATTATAAAAGAAAGAAACAATAAATATAAAAAGTATATTAATAAAACATTATTGTAATATTTTAAAATTAGAATTCATATTTAAAAATAATTGTCTTTATTTTATTACTTAATTCTTATGTAGGTTTTTCTGTTGGTGATATATTTAGTTTGATTCTTGAGGACTAATGTTGCAATAAAAAGAGAGGTGATTATTTTGTTAATTTAAGATGATGGCTAGTTTTAGGCCTGTAGTAACTTGAGATTATACAAGTGATCATATACTTCATAATGTTCTTAAGAAATTCAACAAATGTAGTGATCATGGAATAGTGAAATATAATACATGTGTAAATACCTCACTGATATATTTATAGCAGCAGTAAATAAACAATGATAGTTGTGAAGAAATTTTATATTGATGTATTTGTCTGAAGGTTTGTAATGATGGCATTTTATAAGATGTGATATGTTAAACTATTTCCATCATTTATGAGTGAATGTTGAATGTATAGAAAATTTTAAACTTTATTTAAACTTTCCAAATACAAACAACATGTTAGTAATAACACACAAATAGACAATACAGGTTAGTAATTACACAATGTTTCAAGTAGTAGTATTTTTCACTCTTCTTCAGGTGTTGCTGGCCTATATGCACAGTGCATATTGACAAGCAACACCTGAAAAAGAGTAGAGAATAATACTACTCAAAACATGTAATTACTAACCTAAAAATTGTCTATTTGTGTGTTATTACTAACAAGTTGTTTGTATTTGGAAAGTTTAAATATAAAGTTTAAAATTTTCTATTCATTTAATATTCACTCATAAATGATGTAAATAGTCCATCGTATCACATTTTATATTGATGGTCTTAAAAAAAATTGATGCATTTCAAAATTATCTATATGATGCTTGCCCTCCATCTTTGGGATCAAAACTAAAATGTATTTACAAATATATCAGAAATGTAAGGACATTCCATCAAATTTTAAGTACCCATATGAAGTTTTTGTTCTAATAAAAATAAACAGAGAGTTCCTATTATCAGTTTATATATGTTCAGATAAAATGATTTCTTTAAAGTTCTTCATTCAATAATCCAAAAGTCACTTAATATCAAATTTCATTGAAGACAATATGCATGTTAATTTAAGCATATAATTACAAATTTATTATTATTAGTTTTAGAAATCAATTTTTTATTTAATTATATTGATACAATTACAATGAGCTGATCTTAAATTAACTAAATTTATGTTTGATAACAAAAGAAAACAGAAAATATATAAAATTTCAAAACTGCAATTTAATTCAAAGTACCTTTATTTATTTTTATTTTATCTTCCTTGATATTTAAGATTATATTTAATATTATTTTAAAAACAAAATAATTTAGTATTCCTATTAGAATATATACATATATATTAAATATAAGTAAGAGAATAGTAAATTATATGATAACTATATGAAAAAACCCACAAAACAGCTCAAAATTTGGCTACTTAAGATTGAAATCTTAAGTAGTTGGGTAACAAAGTATTAACACTATATTATGAGATCTTTATGTGGTTGTATTTGTGTAACATGTATTTAAATGTGTAGATATTCAAGTTATATTAGGAGTTTTAGAACAAAATGTGGTAATTGTTTTTTTCTGAAAATTACATTAAAATTTTTTGTAGTAAAGACATTTTTTTAAAAAAAAAAAAAAAACGTTCTGTCTATTAAGAATAAATTAATTTTGATATATGATAAAAATCCAATTATAATGTAAGTGGAATTAATCCCTTTGGATAGTAAATATAAATAGTCGTTTAGAATATGAGCTTATTATTTTAGCAGAATTTGCTTTCATGTTTAAGTTTCACTAACAAAATAAGAATGTAAAACTATAAACTATTACAGCAACAAAAATTTTGATATTCAGCATTAAGCTTATTATACATATTTTGGTACTTTAGGATTTTTCTTGCTATGACGTATTACCACAAAGACGTACTACTCTAATCTTCCGATCTTTAAGATAACGTCTCCTAGTGATTTCCAGACAATGTCAATCGATAAAATGTGTTCAGAAATCATGTGGAGACGTTATGTTAAAGATCAAAAGATTAGAGTAGTAAGTATTCATGGTAATACATCACAGCAATAAAAAAGCAAGCCTTCTTGTAGAAATTGGATAAAAAAGCAAGCCATCTTGTAGAAATCGGATGCCATTTTTGTTGTTTCTGCAAACAAAAAAATAAAAAAATTAATATAATCAAATGTAATAACAATAAAATGTAATAGCAATAATAAAAGTAAAAAGTACATCTAAGAGTAAGAATAGCAAGAATAATACGAAAGAGGACATCTAATAGCAAGAATAATACAAAAGAGGACATCTAATAGCAAAAATAATATGAAAGAGAACACCTAATAGCAAGAATAATACGAAAGAGTACATCTAATAGCAATAATAATACGAAAGAGGACATCTAATAGCAATAATAATACGAAAGAGGGCATCTAATAGCAAGAATACTAAAGAGGTCAACCAGTAAAAATAGCCAAAATAGTAGTACAAAATCCGGTAGGCATAGCAAGAATACTAAAAAGAACATGTCTAATATATATATAAGACATTTACTTAAAAATTAATTTAAAGCGAAATTAAACATTAGTACAAAAACAAAAATAATTTATCTCAAAAACCAAAAAATGTTAAATAGGTACTGTCAAATATATATATATGACATTAACTTAAAAATTAATTTAAAGCAAAACTAAACATTAGTACAAAAACAAAAATAATTTCTCTAAAAAACCAAAAAATATTATAATAGGTATAATGAAATATATATATATATATATTATAATTGAAATAATATTTTTAAACGGTTTATAAACAATTCAAACAATCTTTAAATCCGCAGAAGTACTTTCGGTTACTTTCAAACCTGCCTCAACTGCTATTAAATTCAAAAACTAAAAGCGGAAGCAAACGTCATCAATTCAAATTCCACGAATCTCGTATTTTAATGTTAGAAGCTTGTCGATTTATCAAATGTGTTTTATTCCTGTTTATAAAAATTGCCTCTTTAATTTTTCTTTTACTATGGTTTCTCTCTTCATGAAGAATTTTCACATTTTCAAAATTAAATTTAAATTTATGTTTACATGTTTTTTCATGATCAAAGAAAACTGAAGAAGATATTAAATCACCATTATTTTTATTTTTTACACGCTTATATAACAATTCGTGTTCCTTCAATCTTTTCTCAATGTTGCACCTAGATTCACCTATATATGATAGCATACAATCACAAAAAATTTGATATATGACATTACTTTTTGCTTGATAGGTATGACATCCTTAGAATTATTAACTAATTTGTTAATATTGTTTGGAACGTAGAATGAAACATTAAATACATTCTTATATAAATCCTTAAAAAATTTTACTTGTGGATTTGAAATAAATGGAATAGATATCCATTTTTTATTATTAATCTTCATTTCTTTTAAATTATAATTTTTTTTAAATTGACTTAAAGTATTGTTTATTTGTTCCATTTTATAACCAACATCAAGCAATTCCTTGGCAAATATCTCAATATTTTTCAATTTATCACTTTGGTAACGACATAATTTTTCATTTCGAAACAAAAAAGATTTAAAACTTGCCATCTTATGCATCATTGGTACTTTTGATTTAAAATTTATATATCCTCTTTTTTGCAATGGCTTAATTATTAGTTTATAATTTAATATACTGTTATCTCTTGTGATCATTAAATCTAAATAGTTAATCTTATAATCCTGTTCTTTTTCAATAGTCCATTTCAAGCCATTCAATTTATTTAATTCCTCTATAAGCAAATTTATACTATTAATGTTTCCACAGACAAAAACATCATCCACATATCTTTTGTAAATTTTAATATCTCCAAAAATACACATATTTAAAATATTACTCTCATATGTAGATAAAACGAAATTGCAAACTTGTGCAACTACAGGCAATCCCATAGGCCAACCTTTGGTCATTTTATAATATTGACCTTCAAAAGATGCAACAATGTTATCATTAAAAAATTTTAAAGAGTCAATGATAAATTTTATCATATATTTACAAATATTTTTATTTTTTAATGCATGTTCAATTATTTTTATGGAATTCATTCTATCAATAGATCCATACATTTATGTAACATCCAATGAAGCAATAATATCATTTTCATCAATAATTAAATTTTTAATACTATTTACAAAGTCAAATGATGAAGCAATAGTATTTTCTCCAAATCCTAAAAAGTCTTGTAAAAGTTT
The DNA here is from genome assembly GCA_028023455.1 of Epiperipatus broadwayi. Lineage (NCBI taxonomy): Eukaryota > Metazoa > Onychophora > Udeonychophora > Euonychophora > Peripatidae > Epiperipatus > Epiperipatus broadwayi. The sequence goes on from JAQFVV010000103.1 coordinate 4,113,541, forward strand.
ACCAATATATTTAGAAGACTGATATATAAAGGAACCACCAAAATCTATCATTACTCGCAAAGGATTACCTTCTTTATGTAATTTTATATTTGCAAAAATACGAGGACATATAGCACAAGAAGGATATATCATATAGTATACATTATTATTTAAAACTTTATTTTTAGCAATTTTTAAAATATTGTTAATAAATTTTATTCTTTGACCATCCATATTATAATCTTCAATCAAAAAGAAACCAAGTTTGTCCATTTGCATTTTAATTTTATTAATATATTGATATTTCATCAACAAACACATACGTAAACCTTTGTCCTCTTTCAAACAAATCATATCATCAATCTTCAATTTACGTTTAAATTCCGATATAGCCAATTGCCATGATTTATCATAAGGTATTGTATCAAATCTATTGCAATTAATTTTCTTAATAATATCATCAGCAAAATTATCATTACCAGGAATCATTTCAAATGTATTTTGAACAGCTGCAATTAGTTCCAAATTATAATCTTTCCAAATACCACCAACGTATTTAGCTCCATGACTTAAAACGTATTTCTGAATTAAATGTATCCTATTATTTGATAAATTAACAAAGTTTAAATCCTTATAAGCGTGTGGATATCGCTTATTAAATAAAAAATCAACTTTTTTCTCAAATTTGTTATATAATTTACGTTCAATTACTTTAAATCCATTTTCACAAATAATTTTATATTATCGGAATTTAAACGTAAATTGAAGATTGATGATATGATTTGTTTGAAAGAGGACAAAGGTTTACGTATGTGTTTGTTGACGAAATATCAATATATTAATAAAATTAAAATGCAAATGGACAAACTTGGTTTCTTTTTGATTGAAGATTATAATATGGATGGTCAAAGAATAAAATTTATTAACAATATTTTAAAAATTGCTAAAAATAAAGTTTTAAATAATAATGTATACTATATGATATATCCTTCTTGTGCTATATGTCCTCGTATTTTTGCAAATATAAAATTACATAAAGAAGGTAATCCTTTGCGAGTAATGATAGATTTTGGTGGTTCCTTTATATATCAGTCTTCTAAATATATTGGTAAACTTTTACAAGACTTTTTAGGATTTGGAGAAAATACTATTGCTTCATCATTTGACTTTGTAAATAGTATTAAAAATTTAATTATTGATGAAAATGATATTATTGCTTCATTGGATGTTACAGAAATGTATGGATCTATTGATAGAATGAATTCCATAAAAATAATTGAACATGCATTAAAAAATAAAAATATTTGTAAATATATGATAAAATTTATCATTGACTCTTTAAAATTTTTTAATGATAACATTGTTGCATCTTTTGAAGGTCAATATTATAAAATGACCAAAGGTTGGCCTATGGGATTGCCTGTAGTTGCACAAGTTTGCAATTTCGTTTTATCTACATATGAGAGTAATATTTTAAATATGTGTATTTTTGGAGATATTAAAATTTACAAAAGATATGTGGATGATGTTTTTGTCTGTGGAAACATTAATAGTATAAATTTGCTTATAGAGGAATTAAATAAATTGAATGGCTTGAAATGGACTATTGAAAAAGAACAGGATTATAAGATTAACTATTTAGATTTAATGATCACAAGAGATAACAGTATATTAAATTATAAACTAATAATTAAGCCATTGCAAAAAAGAGGATATATAAATTTTAAATCAAAAGTACCAATGATGCATAAGATGGCAAGTTTTAAATCTTTTTTGTTTCGAAATGAAAAATTATGTCGTTACCAAAGTGATAAATTGAAAAATATTGAGATATTTGCCAAGGAATTGCTTGATGTTGGTTATAAAATGGAACAAATAAACAATACTTTAAGTCAATTTTAAAAAAATTATAATTTAAAAGAAATGAAGATTAATAATAAAAAATGGATATCTATTCCATTTATTTCAAATCCACAAGTAAAATTTTTTAAGGATTTATATAAGAATGTATTTAATGTTTCATTCTACGTTCCAAACAATATTAACAAATTAGTTAATAATTCTAAGGATGTCATACCTATCAAGCAAAAAAGTAATGTCATATATCAAATTTTTTGTGATTGTATGCTATCATATATAGGTGAATCTAGGTGCAACATTGAGAAAAGATTGAAGGAACACGAATTGTTATATAAGCGTGTAAAAAATAAAAATAATGGTGATTTAATATCTTCTTCAGTTTTCTTTGATCATGAAAAAACATGTAAACATAAATTTAAATTTAATTTTGAAAATGTGAAAATTCTTCATGAAGAGAGAAACCATAGTAAAAGAAAAATTAAAGAGGCAATTTTTATAAACAGGAATAAAACACATTTGATAAATCGACAAGCTTCTAACATTAAAATACGAGATTCGTGGAATTTGAATTGATGACGTTTGCTTCCGCTTTTAGTTTTTGAATTTAATAGCAGTTGAGGCAGGTTTGAAAGTAACCGAAAGTACTTCTGCGGATTTAAAGATTGTTTGAATTGTTTATAAACCGTTTAAAAATATTATTTCAATTATAATTACAATATTATTTTTAATTAACGGATATTTTTATTTATTTTACATATATATATATATATAAGACATTAACTTAAAAATTGATATAAGACATTAACTTAAAAATTGATTTAAACCAAAAAATGTTAAATAGGTACTGTCAAATATATAAGACAGTAAGTTAAAAATAGATTTAAACTTAAAAATGTTAAATAGGTACTGTCAAATATATATATATATAAACAAAAAAAAGACTTATAAATCCAATAAATAATATTAAATCGATTTAAAACAAAACTGCAAAAATTAGTACAAAAACAAAAATAATTTCTCTGAAAAACCAAAAAATGTTAAATAGGTACTGTCAAATATATATATATGGCTAACTTAAAAATCGTTTTAAAGCAAAACTGCAAAAATTAGTACTAAAACAAAAATAATTTCTCTAAAAAACCAAAAAAATAATATAATAGGTATTGTCAAACATATATATATATAAGACATTAACTTAAAAATTGATTTAAACCAAAAAATGTTAAATAGGTACTGTCAAATATATAAGACAAGTTAAAAATGGATTTAAACTAAAAAATGTTAAATAGGTACTGTCAAATATATATATAAGACAGTAACTTAAAAATTGATTTAAAGCAAAACTGAAAAAATTAGTACAAAAACAGAAATAATTTCTCTGAAAAACCAAAAAATGTTAAATAGGTATTGTCAAAAAAATATATATATATATATATATATATAAGAACCGAAACTTAAAAATTGATTTAAAGCAAAACTGCAGAATTTAGTGCAACAGACAACAAAATATATTGAAAAGACATTAAGAAACAAAATAAAATATACTTACAAAAAGCGATCACTGTGGTGGGCTGAATTGGGCTATATGATGCAAAATGGCACTAAAGGGATCGTCTTTGTAGAGGCGCCTCCACATAAACTTTGTCAAATACGAATCAAGGTGTTGGCGAGCGGTTCCTCTATGTTTTTTATTACGCCACTTCACTAAACCCCACAACCTCTCAATATGTTGTGTGTGAACACCGGTTGTGGAGTCTACAAAGTTATACGTATGGTTGACTCTATGATGATCAAATCCTGCTTCTGCCAATTCTTCACTTTTGTAGCCTTTCCAACAGTCACTATAAATGGTAGAGCCCTCTTGAACATTTTCTAAAATGGCTTGCATAAGAGTAGCTGCGGTTTGGTCACGAATGGCTGTTACAAAGCACTCCTCAGTCTCTCAGCAGATACCTCCAAATATCCACTGCTGTGGAAGTACTCTGCCAGCATTATTTTTCCATTTAGAGAATAGACTTTCGTCAATCTCGACGATCATGTTTGGACCACCGATTTTACATTTCTCTAGATGTAACAATCTCCACGTGTACACTTCCCGAAGGTAATTGTTCCAGTCTACTACTGTTTTGTCAGACATGTTCAACTCCTCCACACAAAACGTTATTGATGTTAGTTCTTTTGCCCAGCAATAAATAAACCGCAAAGCTGTGACAAAAGAAATTTTGAAGCCTTGGAACCACATTCCTTTTCTTATGGGTGTTTTTTTTAAACAAGCCTTCAGGTTGCAGCGCCACTGTTTCTCTGCATTATGTACGTATTTTTTCATTTCGTGGCCATTTTCACATAATTTTACATTCGGAATAACTCCACTATTTTGAAAATAAATTATAGCTTCCTCTTCAGAATCGGGTAAATTCCACAAGCTACTAATTTCAGCCATTCCAAATTATTATCTGTTAATTACAAAAACACAAAGTATCAATCTCAACATGCTAAAAAATCAAAATAAAAAAAAACACCAAACTTTCAATAACTTACATTAACTTAAAAAGAAGCACAATGGACACAAACTAATATTATGTAGAAGCACAAAACGGATGTAAAATCTATAAATTCAAAAAATATTATGGTATTAATCTAGAAATATTCAAAAATGGGGAAAAAATCAAATAATCCAAACTTAATCAACTTACATCAAAAAAATATCTGGAAAGTATTAGAAAATCTCACTATGGAAACTCACAAAATGGATGCAAATCTGCAAATGTAAAAAATATTATAGTATGGAAAAGCCCAAAATGGACATAAAATTGGAAAAGCCCAAAACGGACGTAAAATATGTAAAATTCAAAAAAAATATTATAGTACTAATCTAAAAATGCTCAAAAATAAAAAATACAAAGAAATACAGCTACTCCAAATTATTATCTGTTAATTACAAAAACACAAAGTATTAATCTCAACACGCTAAAAAAAAATAGTATGGAAAAGCCCAAAATGGACGTAAAATTGGAAAAGCCCAAAATAAACATAAAATATATAAAATTGGAAAAAAATATTATAGTATTAATCTAAAAATGCTCAAAAATAAAAAATACAAAAAAATACAGCCACTCCAAATTATTATCTGTTAATTACAAAAACACAAAGTATTAATCTCAACACGCTAAAAAAAAATGCTCAAAAATAAAAAATACAAAGAAATACAGCTACTCCAAGTATGGAAAAGCCCAAAATGGATGCAAATCTTAAATGTAAAAAATATTACAGTATGGAAAAGCCCAAAATGGACATAAAATTGGAAAAGCCCAAAATAAACGTAAAATATGTAAAATGGGAAAAAAATATTATAGTATTAATCTAAAAATGCTCGAAAATAAAAAATACAAAAAAATACAGCCACTCCAAATTATTATCTATTAATTACAAAAACAGAAAGTAAAAAATTGGTAAAACATGTAAAATTTGGAAAAAATATTATAGGAGAAAATAGTATGGAAAAGCATAAAATATTAGAGTAGAATATTGTAGTATTAATCAAACAATACAACTTTAAGCAACTTACATCAAAAAAATTTCTGAAAAATCTCAACACAAAAGTCTAAAAAAGCACAAAAATATGTATGTACTGACTTCATGAATGGCGTACTTACAAAAGACAGAATGAAAAAATTTGACATACTCTCTCGATTTAAATCTCGCGGGTCACCACGCGGATCAGTACGATAAAAAATAATGTTTCCATAGATTAGTCATGCCAGTGTCTTAGTTGATCATTTCCATTTTTTTTATTATTAATATTTATTGTATAAATTATTTAAATGCATTAAATTTAAGTTGGGTATAGATTTGTTAATGTTTAATTATCTAATCTTCGATGAAATCTTACCAGCAAAAAACATGCTAAGTGTAATACGTCATAGCTCATAAAATCCCAAACTACCCATATTTTAAATGATAATTTAGATTATAAAAATAAGAGGCATATATATGGGGACAAATTGGTTTCATGGCAAGCAATGTAGTGTGTATATATTTAAACTTCAAATGAAAAAATAGAAATGAACACAAACAAAATTAAATATATAATTATTTATCAAACCTGGAATAACAAATGAATTTTTGATTGAGTAATAACGTTACTTGATATTTTTGGAAATACTGCATATTATTTAAAACATAGTATAAAAATATAAAAATGTCTTTTTTAGTGCAAATAATTTTGATTTTTTGATTTTTTCAAAAATAAAATAATATAATACAACAAAGTGTTTTTTAATAATGTACATTAATTGTACTTAATCCTATATTGTCTTTATTTGAAGAATTGTGAAATTTTTTTTTAGATAAAAATTGTTTTTTTTGTTTTTTTTTGTAAATTGAAAAACAAGTTAATGATACTTAAATTATCTTTTTATTTATTAACATAGAAAATAACTTACTTTAATTAGCTTGTTTTTAGATTCCCTTGTATAGACTATAAATAGTAGACAAACTGATTTATTAAGTTATTACATTATTAGGTTGGAGAGAGTGCAGAAAGTCAGCTATATTGATTCCATTGTTGCCAAGTTTGAAGTTTCAGAGAAGTAAAGGACATGGCCTTTTGGAAAATTCATATCCCAATAGCTGAGAGTAGAGCATTTGCCCAGCTGCATTTCATTAAAGAAGTGAACAGAGTGGGTGACTAGTTACACTTATTATATAAACTCTATTATTGACATGATTATAAAAAGTAAGCCTATCAATCTTGAAACTTCACCACTATATATATATATATATCCACTTTTTTATACAGTAAACACAAATGAAGTTAATATCAGTCATATATATACTTTCCATGCATGATATCTATTTAGTGAACAAAGATAGAAGCACAAACAATAAATTGGTTGATAAATAAAAAATATTGACATATTCTTTCAAATATTAACTTTGTAAGGTAATAAAAAAATCTATTTTATTTACTATATTGATTTGCTTTAAATAACATTAGAGTATCTGAATAAATTATCCTGCTAACTAGAAAATATTCAGAAGAAAAATGAAAGTGCTCAGTTTGTTTCTAGAGGATTAAAAAAAACTTTAAAAAGTGTTTTCTTAAAATTCTGTTATGTTGTTTGCAAAAGACTTGATTTAGACTTGTAAAAATTATAATAGATTAACCAATGGGTTTGTTTTTTAATGACAGATGTAATTCTAAATTTTAAGTAAACAGTATATAGTTAAAATGTTTTTAAATGTAAATCTAGAATTAATAATTGGAAATATTTTATTTTTATATTTACAAGATTATGTGTGTGCAGATATTATAAATATATTTACTATTTAATTCTTAATATGTTTTAACATAAAATTGAGTCCATAGATCTAATGAATTTATTATGACAAATAAAATACTATTGAAATATTATAATATACATTGTGTGCTTGAGTATAAATATGTGCACATACATGTAAATTAATTCACTGTGTATTATTAAAATAGAATAATCTTTAGTAGATTAATAACTGCCTAGAGGTTTTTTTACAACTATTTGCTTATATATTTATGATTTAATATATATATATCATGCATGGTCAAGACATTGACCATGGGATCGACTGGTCGATCACTAGGTCTCCAAAGGTAGACTGTGAAGCTAGTTGTCATGAACATTGACAAATTATAGTGATAAATTCAGAGCTGATGACTATAAAAAATAAAAATGAAAATGAAAAATCATTTTCATTTAAAAATAGTTAATTTAAAATAACTGCTATTGTTTTTGTCGATCTCAAAAATTAATCCAGGTGGAAGAAACTGAAAACAATTAAATTATTTTGTGTAATACTAGAACTAAAATTCTTTTTCTGTTTCCTGAAGAGAAATGAAAATAACTTCTGAAAAACAAGGATTTAATGAACTGATTTTAAAACCAAAAAGTTCTGAACTTTTTAAAACTTCATCTAGCTAGCAAAACTCCCCAGGAGACTAAAAGAAAACAGGACTTTTTCCTATATATGAAAGAAAATAGTATCAAAGCAAGAAAGGAACTTTATATCTAATTATTTTAAAGATTGTTAGCAAAGATAATGTGGGGATGTTCCATGGCACAGAATAGAGGACTTTTGTAAAATATTATTTTTATTATTATGTTTTTTTGTTCTCTCTAGGAAATTTTTGATGGCACACTAAGAGGGGGGTGTGTTTTAAATTTCTTTACTCATATTTACTTATTACTTATGCAAGTGAATCAAAAAATAAAAAAAACAAAAATTTTATAAAAAATAAAAAATAAATTCAGGATTTATTATATTTTGGTAAAAATATTGATTGATTAACTTTAATTTTGTATAAGTTATAATGCCATGTTCAATTATTCAACAAAAAAAAAAAAAAGAGAACAGTAACAAAGTTAAATATAGAAAGGTATTTTAAGTAAAGAGCAATGAAAACAGATTGCTGAAGGATAAAATAAAATGGAAATGATAATTCAGTAAATGTCTATTAGATTAATTGTAGAAAAAAGGAAGCATTATTTAATTAGAACAGAAAGCTATTTTTAAAACGAATTAAACAAGAATAAAGAAGAATTGTTAGTACACATAGAGTTCAAGGTCAAGCAAGGAATATATATATATATATGTTTGTGCAACAACAAATTTATAATAATTGTGTAGAATAAAAATAATATTTTTGTACAATAATTATGTATAATGATTGTGTGAAATAATTATATATATATAATGATTATATAAATAACTGTAACAATAAATGTGTAGCAATGCAACTATAAATATGTAGCAATGTTGTTAGGTCATAGAATTGATACCTGGCTTTATAAGGTCAGAGAACTGTAAAAAATACCATATGTATGTAAAAAAATGCCATATTTTGTAAATTTTGTAAAGACTCCAGAAGTCTTGATGGGTATATAAACTCCCAGAACCTAGTTTATTTGTTCAGGCATTAATGTAATTTAAAGGATCCTGCCTTTGTAAGTCCAAAAGCAGGACTAGAGTTTATTATATGCAGGTCACACAACATTTAATATGCTTGTACATTATGTAAATTAAGCTATGAGCTTGACATCTTAATTCTGCCATTGTCAATTATATACTTGCTGCTATATGTATCAAAAAGACTAATTGCAGTGTAAAGAAAGTGTATGCAGTTAAAGCTTATGGATTATTTTGGTAAACTTAATTCTATCATGGGATAGTCTGAAGAAAAATTGTGAACAATTATAATATTAATACTGGATATGAAGCAGTGATGGATATAAATAGTTTGTGCAGAAAAGAACGGTGTGTTTTTTTACTCTTTGTGAATAGTGCTGACACATATATTGTACTTTTGAAAAGGGATCCAAACTGAAAGCTGTCTGGAAAGTTATAATGACTTTATGCCATAAGGGCATTGTTCACAGAGACTGTGCCTCTGTAGGTACCAACAGCTGATTAGGGCAAAAACATTACAGATCTTTTCATTTATATAAGCATGACAGGCCCCAGTAGGATTTTGCAGAGAAAGACTGTGGGTATAAATAACTTGTAATTATTTTAATTCAGGCCTAAGAATAGTGGTGACAGATGTTATTCTATTATCAGTAGTGAATATTAGTATTTATGGAAAATAGTAATTAGAATCAAAGATTTATTAATCACATTTGTAAATGCTGAACTTTTAAAGATCAGTGTTTTATGTGTTTAAAAGTTAATAAATATTTTTTTCATCTTTACTAGTGATAATTTTCTTTAGTCATATTTTTTGTTGTTGGAAAGTCAATACACAACAGAATTACAGTGAATAAATGAAGTACAAGTGTGAAAAAAATGTGTCACTATCATAAAGAATGGAAAAAAATTATCTTTTTATTATGATGAAAAATAAAGGTGTGCATATATATATATATATATATATATATATATATATATAATATATATATATATATATATATATATATATATATAAATAAAATATATATATATATATTATTTACAGCACACATGTGGCTTTACTGAAGAAAACCAATGTTGAAAAACATTTTTGCTCTGTTCATAAAAATTATGAAACTGATTATTCGTGAGGCACTACATTAAGAAAAGCTAAAGTACAACAGCTAAAGACATAACTTACTATGCAACAATTTTTGTCAAGTGCAATACAAGCTCAAAAACTGCTATGATTGCATTATTCAAAGTTTCTGAAGCTTTAAATAAACAAATTAAGCCCTTTTAAGATGGACAAATATGGAAAGATGTCTACATCAAAGCTGGTAAAATATTATTTGAAAATTTTAGAGTAAATCTGAAATAATGACTTCCATCAACAATATGTCATTACCATGAAATACACTCATGCATAGGACAGAACCAAGCTAATTAAAATCTTGAAAAGATTTTACATAAAAACATTAACAATTGTAATTTATATATTTTTATTTGCATGGTTTTTGATGATATATCAGCCACAGAAGAATTATTAACAATTATTCCAATTCAACGAAGGACAAGAGATCAAGATATCTGTGATTTAGTCAAGAATTACATTGTACAAATAAATTTTTTAATTCACAAATTAGTATCAATAACTACCAATGGAGCTTCTGAAACAATTGGCAATAAATTTGGTTTTGTTACTCTGTGTAAAAATGGTAATGATATATCTAGTTTTATTGATTATCATTGTATTACATGTCAGCATGCCTGTGTTCAAAAGTGTTAAAATTTAATCATGTTATGAGTGTTGCCTTCAAAATTGTTAAAAAAATGATAAAAAATATCACATGACTTAATTTTAATAAAGCTCATATTTACAAATATTATATATAGAGTTTGCAAAATAAGCTCATAACAAGCTTTGAGAATATCCTCAACCCCAGACCATTTTATGATTCTGGTGTTATTAGTGAAGTGCCAGGATAGTCATTAGATTAAAAGTACTAGGACAAGCCCAGCACTTTATCTAATGTATAACTATTGAGAAGAAAATCTGAAATTTTCAGACATTCATATGTCTAAAAATCCAGCTATCTAACTCAAATAACCATATGAGACTGAACTAAGTTCAGATACACCATACATTAATAGCTTTAGCAATATAAAATTGCCAAAGCTTTAATAGCAAAAAATAAAATGATAAAAAATCAAGTCAGATGTCACATGACTTAATTTTAATAAAGCTCGTATTTACAAATGTTAAATATAGAGTTCGCAAAACAAACTCTTAACAAGCTTAGAGAATGTCCTAGTATTTTTAATTTAATCAATATCCTGGAATCTCACTGATGATGCCAGAAGCAGAAACCAATCTGGAGTTGAGTATTAAATGGCTCAGATCATTGATGAAGATCAGAATTATTACTGTAATCTCAGCATTTTTATGTTTATTATGCATTTTTATATGTTAGCATTTAAATATTAGCATATAGATGAAATATTGATGATTTATTTTATATTGTATCTTTCTCTGCTCTAACATTAAAACTGGTTTCATTTAAAAGAGAGTCATTGTCTAATAATTACAATGTAACTTAGATTTAAACATCACATTACTTGTGTTATTATATAAATTAATGAAATTAAAAAGTTTGTGATATTGGCTGGGAAGCATAGTAACAAAAATAAATTAATTTGAGATAATAAGACTATGAAATGATTATATATATATATATATATATATATATATATAAAAATATATATATATATATAAAATCATTATATGGAGCTTACCAATCAGCTCCAAACAAGCTTCGTTTACATAAATGCCAAAAGAGATAGAATTCAAAATCTCTATCATTGTCACCCACCTCCAGACCAGCTGGTTTTGAGCTTATTGGCTCATGTCAGTGAAGGGCTGGGAGACTAGCAACTAGACCCAAAATACCAACTCTAAAGTCAGTACTTATCAAACATATTTCTATCAATTTGAAAGCATGAATTTATTAGATACGTAAATGTCTTCAAAAAGCCTTTTGCTATACTAGTAATTATAAATAAAATAGATAATCATATAACATTACAATATTAGCCCCAAAAAAATTTTTTTAACTGAAATTCTTTCACAACCATGGTTTCACTATTAACAAATAAACTTTTTCAAATGGAATTCAACAATATATATATTGAAACAGTCAATCTTAGTTCAAGATTGAGTTTCACTATTTTACCACTTAACTCACATTTCACCCTGCTCCTTTTTATTATATATATAAGTTATATGTGTATTTCTGAGTAGCATCTATGAGATTTATAAATATAAATCTCAAATAAAAAATTTCTTTATATACATATATTACAGGAGCATATATATATATATATATATATATATATATATATATATATATATATATATATATATATATATATATATATATATATATATATATATATATATATATATATATATATATATATCAAATCAAAACTACCCCAAATCTAAAATTAAACCAGACCAGCATAAAAATAATATTAAAACACAACCTAAGGTTTCACTGCTACAAGCAGACTTCTCAAGTGTAAAGAACTACAAAAAAACCACACATTATATATACTATTAGAAACTACCCACAAATCCATTCACTTCCCATCCACCCTTAATATCAAAAGAACTCTTAAATAAGTTAATTGCTTCAGAATAACAAATTTTCAATAATAAAGACTCTTTAATTCTTCTTTTGATTTCATTTCTCTCAAAGAAGACAACCTTAGCTTCATCAAAATCAATAGTGTGGCCTGTATCTTTTTCATGGACATACAAAGCAGAACTAAGATATCTATTTTTAACTCTACTTTTATGAACCTTTATTCTTTCATTTAAACTCAAACTACTCTGACCTATGTAAACCTTCTTACAAAATAAACAAGGAATAAAATATACCACACCAGGAATAGTCTTTCTATCAAAAACTTCTTTTGTATTATTTAATAAATTATTCAATGTAACACCCCTTTTCCAAGCAATTTTCTTATTTCCAAACAATTTACTATTTCTACACACAATTTTATAAGAAGACAATTTAAATGGCAAAGAAATAAAATCATATTTTTCTTTAACCTTTACATCCTTACAAATATTACTATTAAATAAAATACTTTTAACAAATTTATCAGAGTATCCAACACTCAAATAATCTTTATAAAATTGATATTTCTGAAACAAAGCTACCCCACTAGAATTATTTAATTTAATATTCCTATGACAATAATTCCTTAAAGCAGCTACTTTATGAGATACAGACTGATAGCTATCAGGTTTAATTATAGATCTTAATTCTTTACTTCTAACTAAATGACTGCACAATAAACAATTAGTTTCTATATTTCTAATCACCAAAAGATCTAAAAATTTTAACTTACCAAAATCTAACCCCCCTCCTTCTAACACAAATTTTATAGAAGGATCAAAACAATTAAACTCATTTACAAATTCCTTCAATTTATCATTCTCAACTACAAATAAACAATCATCAACATATCTGACATAATTTTACATATAAACAATTCTTTTTAATAATAATTTCCTCTTCCATAAAACTAATATAAACTGAACATACTAAAGGAGAAATAATATAACCTATTATCCACCCTTCCTTAATCTTATAAAAATTACCTCTATAAGTAAAATACATAGAATCTTCCAATAACAAAAGCAAATCTTTAATTACCTTAATTTTATTTTTATTTTATTTTTTTAATTAAAGATTTGCTTTTGTTATTGGAAGATTCTATGTATTTTACTTATAGAGGTAATTTTTATAAGATTAAGGAAGGGTGGATAATAGGTTATATTATTTCTCCTTTAGTATGTTCAGTTTATATTAGTTTTATGGAAGAGGAAATTATTATTAAAAAGAATTGTTTATATGTAAAATTATTTGTCAGATATGTTGATGATTGTTTATTTGTAGTTGAGAATGATAAATTGAAGGAATTTGTAAATGAGTTTAATTGTTTTGATCCTTCTATAAAATTTGTGTTAGAAGGAGGGGGGTTAGATTTTGGTAAGTTAAAATTTTTAGATCTTTTGGTGATTAGAAATATAGAAACTAATTGTTTATTGTGCAGTCATTTAGTTAAAAGTAAAGAATTAAGATCTATAATTAAACCTGATAGCTATCAGTCTGTATCTCATAAAGTAGCTGCTTTAAGGAATTATTGTCATAGGAATATTAAATTAAATAATTCTAGTGGGGTAGCTTTGTTTCAGAAATATCAATTTTATAAAGATTATTTGAGTGTTGGATACTCTGATAAATTTGTTAAAAGTATTTTATTTAATAGTAATATTTGTAAGGATGTAAAGGTTAAAGAAAAATATGATTTTATTTCTTTGCCATTTAAATTGTCTTCTTATAAAATTGTGTGTAGAAATAGTAAATTGTTTGGAAATAAGAAAATTGCTTGGAAAAGGGGTGTTACATTGAATAATTTATTAAATAATACAAAAGAAGTTTTTGATAGAAAGACTATTCCTGGTGTGGTATATTTTATTCCTTGTTTATTTTGTAAGAAGGTTTACATAGGTCAGAGTAGTTTGAGTTTAAATGAAAGAATAAAGGTTCATAAAAGTAGAGTTAAAAATAGATATCTTAGTTCTGCTTTGTATGTCCATGAAAAAGATACAGGCCACACTATTGATTTTGATGAAGCTAAGGTTGTCTTCTTTGAGAGAAATGAAATCAAAAGAAGAATTAAAGAGTCTTTATTATTGAAAATTTATTATTCTGAAGCAATTAACTTATTTAAGAGTTCTTTTAATATTAAGGGTGGATGGGAAGTGAATGGATTTGTGGGTAGTTTTTAATAGTATATATAATGTGTGGTTTTTTTGTAGTTCTTTACACTTGAGAAGTCTGCTTGTAGCAGTGAAACCTTAGGTTGTGTTTTAATATTATTTTTATGCTGGTCTGGTTTAATTTTAGATTTGGGGTAGTTTTGATTTTATATTGACTAGTTTAGCTTTATGCTTGTAATGTTTATATATATATATATATATATATATATATATATATATATATATCACATATATATATATATATATATATATATATATATAATGTGACCATCTGGATGGGCACAGGGGTTTAAGATACTTTGTATTTTAACTGAATAGTTATATTATATTTAAAAAAAATGAAATAGCCTTAGAATTTTAAAATTTTTTGCTGGAAATTGTTTAAAGCTTAGATATGGAGCGCTTATGCAGTTAATTGACCACTTTATAAGTATCCATTATTAATAGTGTGGTTAATGAGGTATTTAATGTAAGGAAGAGGGGTTGTTTATTAATGGAATTAATACATTTTGTCAGAAAGATGCAAAGTTATTTTATATTAGTATAGTATTGGTTGAATAGCTTCATAATCCTTTATTCATTGATACTTATCCTTTTGTCAACAATTAATAGCCATTTCAATTATATTTAGTTAAAATAGTTTAATATTTAGTTTGCAGTACATGTGTATGCATATATGTCTGTATTATGTTTCATTTCATCTTCATTTTTTTTATAACATCAAACAATAGTACATTCACAATAAAACATTTAAATTACAGTAGTTATCTTAAATAATTTAACAAATATATATTTCTTTCCAATGATTAATAGATAGTTGAATCAATGGGTTATTTTATAAATTAAATAAATTATTAATCATTTTTGTTTAATAGTTAATTAATATTTATTTTTCTTTCAAATTTGTAAAAGCTATTTATTTTCTTATTATTATTGGTAGTTACGGATAATTCAACCGATGACGTATTACCCTGAAGGCATATCAGTCTAATCTTGCGATTTTTAAGATAATGTCTCCAAGTGATCTGCGGACCCATGTAATCGCTAAAATGTGTCCACAGATCATGTGAACACGGTACATTAAAAATCGCAAGATTAGACTGATATGCCTTCAGGGTAATATGTCATCGGTTGAATTATCCAGATCACATGCTAAAAAATATTCAAAAATGAAAAATATTTGACGCAGATCAGGCAAATACTAAAAAAAATAACAAAAAAAAATAAAAAAAATGTACATGCATACATCAAAATATTATTCTCAATTTTAAAATACAGCAGCGTGTAGCACTGGAATTGGCGGGGGGGCCTCCGGATGTTTGGCATACACGTATATCAGACATTGTATTACTCTCATAGCTGTAATTTTTATAATTGCCAATGATGAAAAAAAATGTTATTCTCAATTTTAAAATACAGCAGCGCATAGCGCTGGAATTGGTGGGGGGTGCCTCCAGATGTTTTTGTCAAGCCACAGGATCGGCGTACATGTATATCAGACATTGTATTACTCTCATAGCTGTATGATATAATTCAGAAATTAAAAATAAAATTAAAACATAATTCAATGTAAGTTTGAGAATTGTAGAAATATTAACAAATACTTTTTGTAAATTTTAAATAAACACCTAAATAAAAAAGATGCAATCTAATGCAAATCTGGTATTAATGGCATCCAGAAAATGCCGCACTTTTACATGCATTTTGGTAATTTTAAAAACGTACTGCATATTGCAAAATTGATTTAAAAAATTATTTCAAATTATTTACACATTAAAAACATAATGTAGAAATATTAACAAAAAGTTTTTGTAAATTTAAAATAAACAAATAAAACACTTTACCCGAATTAATGCGAATCTGGCATTAATGGCGTCCTTGTTATCACATGCATTTGGTAATGTATATTCCAAATTTGTTTTAAAAAATTATTGAAAATTATTTACACATTACACGTAATTCAATGTAATGTTTCAGAATTGTAGAAATATTAACTAAAAATTTTTGTAAATTTAAAATAAACAGATAAATAAAAAACACTTTACCGGAGAATAAATTATTTACACATTAAACATAATTCAATGTAAGTTTCAGAACTGTAGAAATATTAACAAAAACTTTTTGTAAATTTAAAATAAACAGATAAATAAAAAACACTACCGGAATAAATTATTTACACATTAAACGTAATTCAATGTAAGTTTGAGATTTGTAGAAATATTAACAAAAAATTTTTGTAAATTTAAAATAAACAGATAAATAAAACACTTTACCTGAATTTACAGCTCAAAAAAGTAACTGTGATGCCGTGAATAACAAAATCACAATAGACAGAAAAATCAAAAAATTTCCCAAACCTCTCTCATGAATTTTAAATCTCGCGGGTGAAAAAAAAAATTGACTCTCTGATGGATTAATCACACCAGTCACTTTGTTGCCATGACAATGTTGTCATGCAAAAAACGTCCATGTCTACTGGAAGGGAAATCGGTAAGTCAAATACGTCATCAGTTGAATTATCCATAAGTACCTTATTATTTTTTTTTGTCTTCATTTAGTTCTAAAAATCAAAGTGATTTTTTTTTAGAAAAGATTTTTTTTGAATATGTAATTAGCTGAGATAGAAGAGAAGTGTGGGAGTACCTTGAGAAGGGAAATAAACTTTGCTAAAGAGAGTTTTTTTTTTAACAAAGATCTCCAGTAGAAAATTTCTTTATTGCGTAATGTAATTGCAGCCAGTAAACAGTGGCTCATTATTGTAAAAAGTAAAACCAGTTGCTGAAGTTAAATTGATTTTAAAAAAGGACTTTGGAGCAAAACTTCAAAAGGATCTTAAAAAATTTATTATGGGAAAAGTTAATTAGAAGGCAATTCTAAAATTTTAAAAAACGTGCATCAGTTTACTTTACTCTCCTTAATTTAAACATTTTGAATTAACCTCTTCATAACTATTGCTTTCTTTTAAAATTGTATGTTGATAATGTCCAGTCTACATTGCTTCATTTAATTGTCATTTTAAATAGGAATAAATTGCATGAATATTATTGTTGTATCACTAACCAATGTGTGTCTTTTAATATATCTGGAAAACGCATGCAGAACTATTTTACAGAATATATTTTAATTCTTCACTATTTTCCATGTTATGTTTTTGTGAGGATTAAACATAAAATTAAGGATATGCATATTTTGATAAATCATGCCATGTTTAAATTCATCATAAAGAGATGACAGTATTTGTTTGTCTGGTATTTCTGGAAATAATACGTATTTTAAATGATGGAAATAAAATGTGAGCTACTTCAAATTAAGTATTTGCTTAAATCGAATGGAAGGATAGAAATGTGGGTAATTTTTGTTCTCTTCGATAAAGATGGAATATAAAACAAAGTATTATTAATTGTGGAATCACTAACGGATCATGGTATCTTAATTCACAATATTTAAGAATAAACCAGGCATATAATAAATTATAAAGTCTTAAATGCTATGCAAGAAACTACTAAAAATAATTACGTACTTAATTTAGAACTACAACGGAATAAGTGAGATAATTCCTGTCCAATAGTAGCTGAAAATTTATTATATTTTCGTCATAATAGAAGAGAAATTGATTGCTTATGTATGATATAGTAACTCAAATAGCTTTGCTATGAACATTGAAGGTGCTGAGTCCTATTTAAGCATGATTATATATGTTTGGTTATCCTATAGTAGTTTATTTTAATTTAAATTCAGTTTGGAATGTGTCCCATATTGGTTCATAAACCTGGAACAGAGCTTTGCAAGTGAACTTTTATTTTAAGTTACAAAACTAATAACTTTTGTTTCTTTATTTTTTTTTATTGCTTGTCATAATTAATGTATATGATAGGTAAATAGGCTTATTTATTATTGTTTATTTATAATTTGGGTTATTTTAACCTTCAAGATCGTCTCCGAAGCATATCCAAATGAGGAATACACTGGTAAAAATTGATTGTGTTCAAATAGGTCTTATTGTTCTTTTACGAAGGTAAAAGAAAGAAATATTTTTTTATATATATTATTAGAGAGGTTTATATTTATTTTGTATACTTTATTATCTCAAAGTGAGAATTTTTTTTTTTGAATCAACGAACGTATAATTATCAGAAATAGTTTGCAAGATATGAAAGAAAGTTCGTTCGTAATAATTATAACCATTAAATTTTAAAAGTAACCTAAAGTTTATTCTGAATTAAAAGTTATACCTTAATGCAATATTTAATTACCATGTTGCCTGCATAGTGTGTAATTTAGAGTTAATTTTATATATACTTTTATTCGCAGGTGTGTGTCTGTTTTGCACAATTATGACATTTGTTTGATAAAGTTCAGTTTGTGAATATTTTATGTATAAATTTCGGATGCTGTCATATTCTACTGAGTTGAATGGATTGGTATGTTATCTGTATGTATTTATCTGCCAGCATGTATTTATAATGTTCGATATTTAGAAAAGCTTTGAGAATGGAAAGAAATCTGATTGCATTATAATGTTTGTAGGGATAAAAGATTTTGCTTATTTAGTATATGTTAATAATTTTCCATGAGTAGAGCCTAGTTTATATTATATGTGTATGATTAAATGATATTTTTTTGAAGTGAAGTGATGTTTTCTTAGGGCCCTGGTGATGAGGAATAAGTCCCCACCAATAGTGTATTTAGAAGTAGATGAGTTATTGTTGAAGTATGATTAAATGATGTTTAGGAAGTTATGTGACATTTTTCTTAGATTCTTGGTGATGAGGAAAGGTTCCCCACCAACAGTGTATTTAGAATCAGATGAATTATTGTAGAAGTGTTCAGTAAGAGTTTATCTGCTCCTCATGTAGATTTCCCTTATAACGTATAGTCTGTATAATCATGAAAATATAGCTCTGTGTTAATTAATATGTGGCCAGATAAATTGTTAAATTAATTCTTGATGTAATATTAGTGTCTTATTTTATTGATGAATTACGACATTGTCTGAAATAAAATAATTGTATGATATTTTCTTAATGAATGGAGAGTTTGTAGAAAAGATTATTTTCTATTATTGCTGCTTGAACATGCACACACACGCGTAATATAAATAATATCACGTATATAAAGTATAAAGTTATTGAGATTAAAATGGGAAATAAATATTTTAAAATACAGTGTATTTATTTAAATAAAGGTTATAAATCATCAAATCATCAGAATGAACATGATTTTGTTGCTATGCATGAAAGGTATACGTAATTGAAAGTGATTATTTAGTCAATTAGAGAAAGTTGCTTTGTTGAGAGCCAAATATAATTAATTTGATTTATTTTATTAATCAATAGTAATATCCTCTCAAAAGTATTTTTTGTGCTAATAATATAACATGTTGTTTATTTAGTGTCATGTAGATGAAACATGTAGGCAAAGCATGTGTTTGAAGTCAGAATATTTAAGTTTTGTTATTAATTTGCTTTGATAATAGGGATAATCCCAAACTGATGCTCAAAGTTTATTTGATAATTTAAAAATCTGTAAGACAAGTAGTCCAATTGTAAATATCATGTTAAACCAAATTTATTTTATTGTAATAAATGATTTGTTTTAGTTATTTAAAATCTTAAAACTGTGTCTTGAGTTATTATTGTATACATTCGTGTTTCCATTTCCACATCTCCACATTTCATAAATCTATTATAAAATAGATATATTATTTTAGAGTTATAATATTAAATCTGCTGGTGTCTGACAATATTGTTTTTCTTAATCCAAACATTATAAGGAACATTTGCCACTGGATAAACGTATTAGAAAGGTTGCCAAGTTAGTATATTTGTTAGATGATGATATGAGATTAAAATACCCTATTTCTGTCATTATCTTATTATTGAAACACAGTAGAATATTTTAGTCAATTTGTTTCATTACATTTTTATCATACTTTAGAATTATAACTTATGGGCCAATGTAGTTTATTTAATTCAACTGTGTTTGTTAAATTCCCTGAGATCTTATTGTTTATTTCTTGATTGGCATTAAAGTAGATGTTTAGATTATGATATGCCAAGTCATAGAATTGTTTAATAGCAAGCTGATATATGTTGTATTTGGATGAAGAAAGAAATTAAGTTTAAAGTATATTTTAATAGACTGTACCAATAAACATTATGATTCTTTATCATACAATTAATTAACAAAGAAATTTACATTATATTAAATGTTTTGTAATATTTCTTCTTTTATTCATTTATCATCCTATATCTTATGAACAGCCTATAGCCTCCCACTGAGCTGAGCTGAACATAAACTTAAATATAGAGTCTCAGTAATAATTTTGTATCATATATTTTGTTATATTGTTCTATTCATTAATAGAACTGGCACCTGGGCATTTTGCTCATGTAATGTATATGAGCAGTGTTGGGGGTGTAGGTTATAGGGTACATTTTCTGTTTGCCCATCGTGGACAAATATTACATATTTTATATTAAAAAAATATTTTACCATTTTTAATATATTTATTATATATCAATATTTTTTAAATTCCCATCATAATATTACTTATACTATGGCCCTGTCGGGGTGGTGCTCAGAGTCGGTGGGTGAGATAATTTGGGGGGCTCGACATTGAGGTTTGATGGGATGGATCGATTGATGATGATGATCTCAGTATATGTTTCTGTATGCCCATCGTAATCACATTGATAGATATATTGTGACATAGATAAGACAAGTTGTGGCTTTGTGGGCTTGATAACTATAGTGATGTAGGTCTGATAGGATTATATAGTATACAGCCAAAATGTAAAATTTGATAAATAAAGGTTGTATGGTATTGTAAATATTAGTTATAGTTTTGAATGGCGCAGAGAACTTAACTTAATAATCATGCTTATTAAAATTGTGTTGTCTTCATTATTATATAGAAGTCAATTTAATGTACAGTATAAATGTAGGTGAATATAGAGATTTTATCTAGATAAATTATTAGTGTTTGGATCAATATTGTCAGAGTATACAGTGCCATAATTTTGCTATCAAATGTGGAAACCGAATGTTGCATGAAATAACACAAATAAACATACTAGAATAATCTTATGTACTTATAAGTGATGATGGGAAATTTAGATTGTTTGATTGGGGAGGGGGAGTGAAGCTGATGTACCTTACCTTATCTTACCGTATTTTATCTTACCTTTTCTTATATACCTTACCTTTTCTTTGTCTGTGAATATTAATAAGTAAAAATATAAATATTATGGAAGTGTTTAATATTTGTGAAGATTTGGGTGGGTCCCAAGAAATATTATCTCCAGAGGGGATTGTCTTGTCTCCTGATATAGATTCGGGAAATGAAACTATAAACTTCATGAATAAAGAAGATAGTAGGGCAGAAAATGTCTCATTGGGAGGAGCATTTGATTACTCCAAATTGATTGATGCAATAAATAAGAGCTTTGATCAGCAAATTGTTAGAGATAAAAAATAGTATGATGTCAGGGATGAAAGATAATTCAGCTAAACAGATGTTAGAGATGAAAGATACATTCAGATAAACAGATGTTAGAGATGAAAGATAGTATGATATCAAAGGAAAACTTTACAGAGATGGAAGATAATTTTGCTTAACAAATGTTAGAGATAAAAAATAGTATGACGTTAGAGTAGAAAGATAGTTCAGATAAACAGATGTTAGAGATGAAAAATAGTATGATGTCAAAGGAAGATTTTAGAAAGATGAAAGATAGTATGATGTTAGAAATAAGGGTAGAAATGTCGGAAATCAAGGAAAATTCAGCGAAACAAATGTTAGAGATGAAAGAAGTTAGGGAGAATATGAAAAGTCAGACACATAAGCTAGAAACGATAGAAGTTGATGTTAAGAATCAGCTGCAGCAAATAAGAGTAGACTGTGAGAACTCAATAATTCAGCTTAGGGAAGAAATACAGGAAAATTTCACAAGGGCAGAAATGACAATTGTAAACAAGGGACAAGAATATCAAGAGTTATATAGTAGGTACGCCAATGAATGTACTATAGATATTGAACAGAAATTTAGAATATTTGAGGAAAAGATAGAAGGTGTCAGAGAAAGTGTAATAGAGCATCAGAATAGAAGTGTAGATAGCACCTCAAAAATAGATGACCAGATTAGTGAGTGCCAAGACCAGATTAAGAATCTAAACTTGAGAGTGGAGGCACAGAAACTAGAACCAGGTGGGACCAATCAAGATATGGTTGACCAAGTTAGACACATCAGCACAAGAATAGATCATCTAGAGATAGGAGGTGAGGATGTGCAAGCCATAGTAACTAAATTAAGTGAGGTGAGTGAGGGATATCAGAATTTGAAAGTAGAAATAGACAGTGTAAAGAGTTCTGTAGATAGGCAAGTTTTTTCAGACAAGGCAGAAGATAGACTTAGAAGTGAACTGAGTTGTGAATGGAAGAGATGCCAAACTAGGTTAGAGAGATATGTTCAAGATGCTTTAGGCCAAAAGCAGCATTTAAAAATGGATGTAAGGCAATTAGGTGCTGCAGAGTTGAATGCTACTGAGGTTAAGGAAGTATGTTGTGGTCTAGTTGATCAGTATTCTTTAGGATCCATAGAAGAGGTAGAAAATAGCAGAATAGATTTGCAGAAGTTAGAATCAGAGAAAGCGAGGATAAATCATGAGAGAGATTCACATGATTCTACAGCCCTTAAGTTTCTAACCATTAAGTCTTTTAAAGGGGAGTACTTGGAAAACCCCTTTGAGTTTTTGCAAAGCCTGGATGAGTTGTTTTTACTTTGTCCATTGTCAGAAGTGGAGAGGATTGCTATTGCAAGCAACCATCTGTACTCATCTTCTAAGGATTGGTGGCAATCTTTATTTGATAAACCACATACTTATGGAGATTTTAAGCATTTGCTGTTAAATAGTTTTTGGGGAGAGGATAGGCAGGACAACTTGAAGTACCAAATATCTCAAGAAAAGTACAATCATTATAAGGGTAGTTACACTCAATTTTTCAGGAAACAGGCTGGAAAATTGAAGACCCTCACTGCCTACCCGTTATCTGAACAACAAATTGTTCGCATATTATGGCACAACCTTCCTCGCCATGTAGAACAGATCTTAATAGCATCAGACAGACAAACCATTGAGGAAGTTGTTGATCTGTTAGATTCCATTGAAATTAGCGATAAAGTGAGTGATGGTAAGACCAGAGCTAATAGGGAATCCTTTGCCTCTGTAAATAGCACTAACATACAAGGTAGATCCCCATGGTATCAAAATAGGTTAGCTAGAAGCAGAAGTAGGTACCGACCCAAGTCACAAATAAAAAGTGGGCCTTATTATAATCCTCACTCTATTCTAAGGAGGAATGATGATGGTGTTCAACCATCCACCAGTGGCATGCAAACCACACCTAAAAAGGGTGTGGCCAATACTAAGAATGATAGAGCATTAAACTAGAAAGGACCTCAATGAAACATTCCTCACTTTGGGGCCCTATTCATAGAGATCTGGGGAACACAATATACTGGATGATAAACAATCTTGATTTTGACATAGAGGGTTGGGAAAATGAAAGGTCAAGTGAACCTCCAATTTTATACAGTTGTCCTGTGATCAGAATTACTATTTTAGGATTAACCATCAATGCCTTGATTGATACAGGTAGTCAGGCCTCATTGGTATCTGAGGATGTCTATCATAGGGTTATGCAAGTTAATGAATCCTTACCTATTTTGCCATTGAAGTCCCTGCATGTAACTCTGGCCAATGGCAAGAGAGTAAAGTTATCTAATAAACAGATTTTTATTACCTTTAAAATTAATAATTTAGAACTTGAACATGTATTCTTGATCATGCCTGGCTTGATTCATGAAGTTATAATTGGCTCAGACTTCATGACTCTTAACAATTGTACTATCAATTATTGTAATCAAACTTTTATGTATGGGGAAGAGATTTGCTCCCTCAGGAGAAATTATGTTAGTCAGGACAGTCAATTAATGGCTATGCTAGAGGCATCAGTTGATGTAAATATTAAAATTAAGTTAGACGGTTTGAGTATCATTGGCACAGAATACTATGGGCCATTTTCCCAATTATTGTCTCAGTATAGATTTATTTTCTCTAAGATACCAGGCATAATCAAAGGATACATTCATAGAATCAAACTGAAGGACAATGAAACATTCCAACAACGTACATATCCAATTCCTCATCAATATCAAACAGAGGTCCAACAGCAGATCCAGAAGATGATTGATTGGCAGATCATCAAGCCTGGCCCCTCACCTTATGTTAATCCCCTAGTTGTCATGAAAAAGAAAGATGGTTCCCTTCGGGTCTGCTTAGATGCACGTATTTTAAACCAACATACGGTCCCTGAATGTGACCTTCCTTTGCCGGTTCAGGAATTGCTTCTTGGGTTTCAGGGGAGGAGCGTATTCTCAATGTTTGATCTGACTGCAAGCTACTGGCAAATCCCATTACACCCAGAGGACCAAAAGTACACAGCCTTTCATCATCAAGGCCATTCGTACATGTTCCAAAGGATGCCATTCGGCTTGATAAACAGTGGTGCAGGACTGATCAGATGTTTGAATGCAATTTTTTCCCAGAAGCTCAAGGATTTAATAGTTATTTATGTTGATGACATTGCATAGCCTCAGACAATTTGCTCCAGCATTTAGACCATTTGAAGTTATTCTTTTCAGAATGTTATATTCATAATATTAAAATTAATCTGGAGAAATGTACATTGGCTGCCAGGGAAATCTCTTTTCTTGGTCATTAGATTGGTGATCAAGGGATCAAACCTCATCCAGATAAAATAGCTGCTATTAAACAATTTCCCACTCCAAAAAATAAAAAGCACTTGAGGTCATTTTTGGGACTGTGCAATTATTACCATTGTTTTTACAAGGATTTTGCAACTGATACCCTCCATTTGTCCATCTTATTAAAGAAGGGAGAACCTTGGGTTTGGACCATAGACCATGACAGGGAATTCCAGACTATCAAAAATAATTTTTTAGAGATAGTCATTCTGCCTTACCCCAACTTTGACAGGGAGTTTTATCTCCAGACCGACAGTAGTGGGTTTGGGTTGGGGGTCATCCTTTACCAGCTGAATGAAAATAGTGAGCCCAGTGTTTTATACTTCTTAAGCCATCATCTAAAAAGACCTGAACTTAACTACACTACAACTGAGAGGGAGGCCCTGGCATTGTCTGGGGGTTCCAGAAATTGAGACAAATACTATTGGGATCTCAGGTTATTGTGTTATCTGACCATCGTAGCCTGGAATTTTTAAATAGAAGCTATTTGCATAATGATAGATTGATTCGATGGAGCCTGTATCTCCAGCAGTTTTCATATCAGATTATTTACAATTCAGGCTGAAACAATATTGTTGCTGATGTTCTCAGTCATCACCCAATCACCGTAGTATACCAAAACCCCTGTACTGAGAATATCATTGTCTGTAATTTAGAAACATTACTAGAGGATGAAGTAGTGAAAGGTTATAATGAATTACCCATACTTCAAGCACAGGACAATGACTTAAAGAAAATAGTTAGAGTGTTTATAAATCCTGATGGTTTAAAAGAAAGGAGAAGGTATATTGATAGGATTAGGGTCAATTATAAGATAGTTGATGGAATTTTACTAAAGAGGATAAGGGAAATGGGGGAGGATTCTTGGAAGGTAGTAGTTCCTACATGTCTGATAGATAAATTAATATATTATATCCACTGTCAGTATGGACATTTTGGGGTTCAAAAGATAAAACCCATTATTAAAAATCACTTTTATTTTCATAATATGACTGAACTTATTGTAACAAAACTTAGGAATTGTGAAATCTGCCTTAGGACAAAATTTAAAAATAGAACTTATGTGGGAACATTACAACCCATCTTGCCAAACCAGCCCAATGAATTACTAGCCCTAGACTTTTATGGACCTCTTCCTTCATTTAACTGACAAAAATTTATCCTTGTGACCTACGATGTGTTTTCTAAATTTGTATCTGCATTTCCAGTCCCAAAGACCGACGCCAAGAATGTCATTAAACACTTAGAGGCATCCCAGTTTCCAGTAGTGAAAAAACCAGTTTCTATCTTTACAGATCATGCCACTGCTTTCATTTCTGAATATTGGAAGAAATGGTGCAAAAAGCAGGATATTAAGCATATTATGTGTTCTATACGTAATCCACAGTCAAACCCCAGCGAGAGGATTATGCAAGAACTCAGTCATTTATTTAGGGTGTATCTGGGTGGACCATAGGCAATGGGTAAACAAGTTACCCCAAATTTTGCATTATATTAATGTAACTATTAATGAGTCCACTAAGGTGTCACTCATTCGGTTACATTTTGGTCACATAGAACCCCTATTAATTAAAGTCCCTTTGCCTGTTATCCCAGAGGATGTTGATGTCTCACACGATCTAATGTTGTCTCATGCTACTCTGAAAAGGATGGGTGACAAGCATGTTCTCCATAGTAAGACTGGCCCTCATCCTTTCAAGATCCATGATCGTGTGATGCTTAGAACTCCCCATATCAGCAATCTACACAAACATACCTTTAGGAAGTTTTTGGATCTCTATGAAAGCCCTTATGAGATAGTGAAACAGGTGGGTGAGAATGCATTTTTGATCTCTACCCCAGAAGGAACGAGAGGTACCTATAATGCTCGTAGCTTAATACCATATCCAGTTAAAGTACCAGATAGTTAAGAGATGTGAGAATATAAAAATTCTGTATGCATAGTTTCCTAAAGTGTAAATTAATTTTATTTGTGTTGTTTAATAATGATTAACATAACCTAACGGTGTTACTTAATTCATTTTTTTTCTTTTATAAGGATGGGGGATTTGTGACCATCTGAATGGGCACAAGGGTTTAAGATACTTTGTATCTTAACTGAATAGTTATATTATATTAAAAAAATGAAATAGCCTTAGAATTTTAAAAATTTTTGCTGGAGATTGTTTAAAGCTTAGATATGGATTGCTTATGCAGTTGATTGACCACTTTATAAGTATTCATTATTATTATTGTGGTTAATGAGGTATTTAATGTAAGGAAGAGGGGTTGTTTATTAATGGAATTGATACATTTTGTCAGAAAGATGCAAAGTTATTTTATGTTAGTGTAGTATTGGTTGAATAGTTTCATAATTCTTTATTCATTAATGCTTATCTTTTTGTCAACAATTAATAGCCATTTCAATTATATTTAGTTAAGATAGTTTAATATTTAGGTTGTAGTACATGTGCATGCATATATGTCTCCGCATTATGTTTCATTTCATTTTCATCTTTTAATAACATCAAACAATAGTACATTCACAATAAAAACATTTAAATTACAGTAATTATCTTAAATAATTTAACAAATATATATTTCTTTCCAATGATTAATAGATAGTTGAATCAATGGATTATTTTACAAATTAAATAAATTATTAATCATTTTTGTTTAATAGTTAATTAATATTTATTTTTCTTTCAAATTTGTAAAAGCTATTTATTTTCTTCTTATTATTTTTTTTGTCTTCATTTAGTTCTAAAAATCAAAGTGATTTTTTTTTTTTTAGAAAAGATTTTTTTAAATATGTAATTAGCTGAGATAGAAGAGAAGCGTGGGAGTAACCTTGTGAAGGGAAATGAACTTTGCTAAAGAGTTTTTTTAACAAAGATCTCCAGTAGAAACTTTGTTTATTATGTAATGTAATTGCAACCAGTAAACAGTGGTTCATTATTGTAAAATGTAAAACCAGTTGCTGAAGTCAAATTGATTTTAAAAAAGGACTTTGGAGCAAAACTTTGAAAGGATCTTAAGAAATTTATTATGGGAAAAGTTAATTAGAATGCAATTCTAAAATTTTAAAAAAGGTGCATCAGTTTACTTTACTCTCCTTAATTTAAACATTTTGAATTAACCTCTTCATAACTATTGCTTTCTTTTAAAAATGTATGTTGATAACGTCCAGTCTACATTACTTCATTTAATTGTCATTTTAAATAGGAATAAATTGCATGAATATTATTGTTGTATCACTAACCAATGTGTGTCTTTTAATATATCTGAAAAACGCATGCAGAACTATTTTACAGAATATATTTTAATTCTTCACTATTTTCCGTGTTATGTTTTTGTGAGGATTAAACATAAAATTAAGGATATGCATATTTTGATAAATCATGCCATGTTTAAATTCATCATAAAGAGATGACAATATTTGTTTGTCTGGTGTTTCTGGAAATAATACATATTTTAAATGAAGGAAATAAAATGTGAGCTACTTCAAATTAAGTATTTGCTTAAATCGAATGGAAGAATAGAAATGCATGTAATTTTTGTTCTCTTCGATAAAGATGGAATATAAAACAAAGTATTATTAATTGTGGAATCACTAACGGATCATGGTATTTTAATTGACAATATTTAAGAATAAACCAGGCATTTAATAAATTATAAAGTCTTAAATGCTATGCAAGAAACTACTAAAAATAATTACGTACTTAATTTAGAACTACAACGGAATAAGTGAGATAATTCCTGTCCAACAGTAGCTGAGAATTTATTATATTTTCATCATAATAGAAGATAAATTGATTGCTTATGTATGATATAGTAACTCAAATAACTTTGTTATGAACATTGAAGATGCTGAGTCCTATTTAAGCATGATTATATTTGTTTGGTTATCCTACAGCAGTTTATTTTAATTTAAATTCAGTTTGGAATGTGTCCCATATTGTTTCATAAACCTGGAACAGAGCTTTGCAAGTGAACTTTTATTTTAAGTTACAAAACTAATAACTTTTGTTTCTTTATTTTTTTTTATTGCTTGTCATAATTAATGTATATGATAGGTAGATAGGCTTATTTATTATTATGTTTATTTATAATTTGGGTTATTTTGACCTTCAAGACCGTCTCCGAAGCGTATCCAAATGAGGAATACGCTGGTAAAAATTGATTGTGTTCAAATAGGTCTTATTGTTCTTTTATGAAGGTAAAAGAAAGAAATATTTTTTTATATATATTATTAGAGAGGTTTATATTTATTTTGTATACTTTATTATCTCAAAGTGAGAATTTTTTTTTTTTGAATCAACGAACGTATAATAGAAATAGTTTGCAGGATATGAAAGAAAGTTCATTCATAATAATTATAACCATTAAATTTTAAAAATAACCTAAAGTTTATTCTGAATTAAAAGTTATACCTTAATGCAATATTTAATTACCATGTTGCCTGCATAGTGTGTAATTTAGAGTTAATTTTATATATACTTTTATTCGCAGGTGTGTGTTTGTTTTGCACAATTATGACATTTGTTTGATAAAGTTCAGTTTGTGAATATTTTATGTATAAATTTCAGATGCTGTCATATTCTACTGAGTTGAACAGATTGGTATGTTATCTGTATGTATTTATCTGCCAGCATGTATTTATAATGTTCGATATTTAGAAAGCTATGAGAATAGAAAGAAATCTGATTGCATTATAATGTCTGTAAAGATAAAAGATCTTGCTTATTTAGTATATGTTAATAATTTTCCATGAGTAGAGCCTAGTTTATATTATATGCGTATGATTAAATGATATTTTTTTTTGAAGTGATGTTTTCTTAGGGCCCTGGTGATGAGGAATAAGTCCCCACCAATAATGTATTTAGAAGTAGATGAGTTATTGTTGAAGTATGATTAAATGATGCTTAGGAAGTTATGTGACATTTTTCTTAGATTCTTGGTGATGAGGAAGTGTTCTCCACCAACAGTATATTTAGAATCAGATGAATTATTGTAGAAGTGTTCAGTAAGAGTTTATCTGGTCCTCATGTAGATTTTTCTTATAACATATAGTATGTATAATCATGAAAATATAGCTATGTGTTAATTAATAGGTGGCCAGATAAATTGTTAGATTAATTCTTGATGTAATATTAGTGTCTTATTTTATTGATGAATTATGACATTGTCCGAAATAAAATAATTGTATGATATCTTCTTAATGAATGGAGAGTTTATAGAAAAGATTGTTTTATATTATTGCTGCTTGAACATGCACACACACGTGTAATATAAATAATATCGCGTATATAAAGTATAAAGTTATTGAGATTAAAACGGGAAATAAATATTTTAAAATACAGTGTATTTATTTAAATAAAGGTTATAAATCATCAAATCATCAGAATAAACATGATTTTGTTGCTATGCATGAAAAGTATACGTAATTGAAAGTGATTATTTAGTCAATTAGAGAAAGTTGCTTTGTTGAGAGCCAAATATAATTAATTTGATTTATTTTGTTAATCAAGAGTAATATCCTCTCAAAAGTATTTTTTTGTGCTAATAATATAACATGTTATTTATTTATTGTCATGTAGATGAAACATGTAGGCAAAGCATGTGTTCGAAGTCAGGATATTTAAGTTTTGTTATTAATTTGCTTTGATAGTAGGGATAATCCCAAACTGATGCTCAAAGTTTATTTGATAATTTAAAAATCTGTAAGACAAATAGTCCATTTGTAAATATCATGTTAAACCAAATTTATTTTATTGTAATAAATGATTTGTTTTAGTTATTTAAAATCTTAAAAGCTGTGTCTTGAGTTATTCTTGTGTACATTCATGCTTCCACTTCCACATCTCCACATTTCATAAATCTATTATAAAATTGATATATTATTTTATAGTTATAATATTAAATCTGCTGGTGTCTGACAATATTGTATTTCTTAATCCAAACATTATAAGGAACATTTGCCACTGGACAAACATATTAGAAAGGTTGCCAAGTTAGTATATTTGTTAGATGATGATATGAGATTAAAATACCCTATCTCTGTCATTATCTTATTATTGAAACACAGTAAAATATTTTAGTCAATTTGTTTTATTACATTTTTATCATACTTTAGAATTATAATTTATGGGCCAATGTATTTTATTTAATTCAACTGTGTTTGTTAAACTCCTTGAGATCTTATTGTTTATTTCTTGATTGGCATTAAAGTAGATTTTTAGATTATGATATGCCAGGAAGAAATTAAGTTTAAAGATATATTTTAATAGACTGTACCAATAAACATTATGATTCTTTATCATACAATTAATTAATAAAGAACTTTACATTATATTAAATGTTTTGTAATATTTCTTCTTTTATTCATTTATCATCATATATCTTATGAACTGCCTATAGCATCCCACTCAGCTGAGCTGAATATAAACTTAAATATAGAGTCTCAGCAATAATTTTGTATCATATATTTTGTTATATTGTTCTATTCATTAATAGAACTGGCTCCTGGGCATTTCGCTCATGTAATGTATATGAGTGGTGTAGGGAGTGTAGGTTGTAATATATAAATATATATATATATATATATATTGAAGCTAGAAATATAGTACATATTTCTGCTTCACCTAGTGCCAATGTCATCAGCACTACTCTGGATTTGAACCCAATCCTTATTAACTGACACCCATCTCATATTAGGTGGTAGTATATTTGTAATTATTATAATCTTTTGATTAATTTGTATTTTATGATTAACTAACCTTTTATAATAGTTTATTTATTTATAATATTTGTAAAAATGTATATTGTGTTTATTTTATTAAATTGAATTGAATCCTAGATATCTATAAAATGTTACAAATATTTCAAATTCTTTATTAAAGTTCATTTTCTTCAATAAATCAGTTGGTAACATTTTATATTTATCTTTTAAGCAATGTACATTTGAGAATCAATTATTTAAACAATGTAAGATTTGTATGAAATGTTTTGTAAATTTCTACTTAGGTTTATGGCAAATATCAGTTTGAAAGTCATTGTACCAAATTCCTAAAATTTTTCTGAATAAAAGTTACATTTTTGTTAATCTAAACCTTAATTAAATGGGCTTGTTAATACAATGACTGATAAACTTAATATGCTTGTTGTTGTTTTTTAATTAGCAAATCAACCCTTGGGGCATGTTCATGCAGAATTATAATTTCCTTTAGCAAAGCAGGCACCAACCTCAGAGAAACATTTAGAGTGATTGCAATTGGCAGTTGTCACTGTAGATTCAATCCTATAGATAAAGCCAGATCACATAAATAGGGGATTATTGAGTTTACTGAAGAGAAGTGATTAATCTATATATCGTGCCTAAAGAAATGACGGAGTGAAAAGATCGGTCGTTTGCTTCTCAGAGGTCTGTTCCACCATCCCATCCATACCTTTCCAGTGCTTGAAACATCTAGCCAGAGACTGTCTGTGTTGAGGAAGCCTGAAATGATCTGACTGTATTAACTGCCTGTATTAACTGATTGATTCTAAGGTAACGTCCAATTCGCAGCAAACCATTGATTTTATTTTACTTGTTTTCAAAATCTATATTAATTTATATTTTATATCTGTGTAATGTTTATATGGCTTGGTTTAAAATGCGTCTTTTAAATTTATTAAATTTAAAATATCAATTCTTATAAAATCTTACATTATTTTAATGCGGCAAATTAAATTAATTTTGTTGGTTTATTTAGAATATTTGATTTACTGAAATTTCCAAGTATGAAATTCAATGAGGTATTAACTTTAAATTCTCTCCCTCTTAATTTTCCAGTCAAAATCATTACAGGACACTTACTTCCCGTAAATTAATTAATAGAAAAGCTTGTTTAGTTTTGTACCTTTTATATTATAAATTCATTTTAAATTTATTTATGATTGAAATTATTTTAAAAATCTTATTATTACCTCCAATTTAAAATTGCTCTCATAATTAAATCGATTAGCTAAACCTATTACAATTTCTGTAAAATGTATATCTTGAAAGAAAAATCATTGAAAGCACATTTATCATAGAATTTTATCAGTATATATTTCATACACATATTTTATTTGTCAGAAAATATTAAAATTATGATTTACAATTTATTATGATATATGTTTAAAATTCACCAGAAGTGAATTTGAGATTTAATACTCAGTTTGTTTATGTTAATTAAAAGACTAATTTATTTTGCAATCTTCAACAATGAGCTACTTATTAATAAATGAAATATTTGAAAGTGTGGAAAGCAATTTATATTTTAGTCTTAATTCTTGCCATCCTTTTGTATTGTAAATTATGATCCATTTAGTAAAGGCCTAAGGTTTCTGGGACCTTCCATTATTGCAGGGAGATAGTTTAATTAGAAATTAAGTTATTAATTTTATTAGTGATACATTATCTACTATATATGTCTAAGGCATTATGTATTTATAGCTACAACCATTCATTTATTGCTATTCTTGCTTTGCTACAAACCTCTTAGGACCTTTGGAAATTTAACTGACCAGTCCAATCTTTCACACTCCCTCAAGGTAGACATAGTTCATACCAAGGGATTCTTTTCGGGCATTGCCATTTAAGATGTGTATGGGAAGTACAGCACATCAAAATATTTTATTATTATTCAGAGACATGCTTTGGCTAGAGGGCCAACATTTCTCTTATCTACCTGTACATATCAGGAATTTCTTTTAGTAAAGCAACCCAGAGGTTCATAACAGACTTCATTTATTTTGTTGTAATCTATGATAGCATACTGCCTTCTTCATCATTTTATATCATTATTTAGGAAACCTGAAATGCTCTCTGACATGATGGCACGTCCTTCACAAACAAATTTCGTAATTAATTAAATCTGACTGTATAATTGTCAATTATTTATTTAAGAACTATTTTGCTTCCCACACTCATTATATACAAATGATTTTAACTGTAATAGTGTTTTAAATGCCCATCTTTCATGTCTTGTAATATATATATAAAACAGATTTATTTGTAATATCTTGAAGAGGACTAATAATATTTTATTGCTAATTGGTTTTTGGCTGACCAATTAACAAACTTTTACATTGTTTGTCAATGCCACATCAAAACGAATTAAAGAAAATAACCAAGTTGCATAAACAAAGACTTAACTGATTTTGTACTAAATTCCTTAATAAATTCTTATAATATTGTTATTTTAAATAAGCTTAGTTTGTCATCACTCCCAATCTCTAAGGTTAATTACTCTACTTATTTAAATATTTCTTTGATTTAAATTCATTTCTGTGTAATGTTGCCATAAAGAATTATCTTTATTACGGTTCAAACCATTAACCCTTTAACCGCTAATTATATTATTGGTTGTATGAGGTAAAAATCAAATCTTTTAATTGGCCAACTCACAAACTGAAGACAAAGCCTATTGTTAAAACATATTCGCCTATAATATTAAATTCAACTCAGATACGTTTATAAAAAGTATATTACTAATTTTTCAGGTTATGAAAGAGAATGAAAGTTCTTTCAAAAATAAATTGCTATTTATTTATTATAAAATATATTCAATTTTGGAAAATATAAAGCGAATGTCTAAACAAAAAAGTGCTGACGCAAACGCTTTTTTTAAATTTTACGTTATGGAAAAGTAAAGATTTCTTTTTGCTAAATCTTAAATATTTTTACTAAAATCTTCAATATTTTTCGAAAATAATTTTGTTTTTTTAGTATATTTTTTAAAAAACTATTTTAATTTCTCATTTTATATTTTTTTAATACTTAAATTACATTCGAAATAAAAATCTCAGCGTTTTTCTTTATTTTCTTTGATCAGGCGGTTTCTTTGTTTTTTCCAGCCAATCAGAATGTCTTTTTCGGCTGAGAGCCGGCTGACAGCCAATCACCGACAAGGTTCTTCTTTGTTTAGTTTTAAATGCGGTTTTTTTGATTTTTTACTTGTAAAATAATTCGGAAGAGGGCACCATCTTACAGAACTTTTAAAAACCTAATCAATAACTGTCAAACGAATATTCTACCATTAAAACTAGTAGAATTAGAGTGATGTCAGATGTTGAGAGATGCCTCATAAGAGGCGAAAGAATTAATAATCAATCAAATCATATCTGTATCATTCTGCAATCATCAGAATCCATTAAATCATTAAATTTTCATATAAACCCTTTTATTATTTTGAGTCTCTATGTGAACCATGACCTCCAGCTGGGACGGAATAAAACCAAGCACTGCTAGTGTCATCACAAACGTTATCCATTAGTCAGAGAGGCAATAGTTTAGGCAAATAGGTTAGGATTCATCCTTCTCCTGACATATGTATCTTGTGCATGGTTGGATTCAAGGTACTTTTGCTTGGATTATTGGTCTTGTTGAATGAATACACGATTTTGACCAGCACAATATATATATATAAATAATTAAAAATATAAATAATTTTGTGTTTTTTAAAATTATATTTTTTTTACTTATATTTTTAATACTTTGTAATTATTTTTCTTCATATAATTACACAAAAATTCAAGATCGAAGATGCAACCGTTAACTGACCAAGAGTAATAAAACGAGTGGGAACATTAGTTTGTTTCATGGTTTTAAAAGGAAATTTTAAATCAAAGTTAATGAAAGTAAAATATAAAACAAAGCTAATTGATTTTAAGTTAGCTATTAACATTTTTATCAAATCTACTTCCAATCTGGAAATTGATTTGAATTTATTTTTGGACAGTTATCTAGCGATCACATCTCCAATAACAATAGAGAAAATATTTCTGTAGTTTCAGGATTCCATTTGTGTTAAGAAGTTTAACTAAAAACATTTTTTAAATAACTCAAAAGTGGTATAAATAGGGTTAAAAATCTATTGTGTTAGAGTTTGGTCAATTGCAGCTGACCTACTTCACATCCTGTTGAGTTATGAAATGATTTTTGGATAGAGGGACCTGAGATGTCTTTCCCTCCATCTTCAGCCTGACTCTTTGCCATGCAGAGATGTAGCTCCTACTAATCAAGAGTGCCCGTGCAGTCAGAGAACTGCTGAGGCCAAGAAACATGTTTGTTAGCTTAAGTAGAATCTGCCTGCCACAAAAATCAAAGAATGCCACCTTCCACGGAAGTTGCATCTGTACTTCATTTCATAGAATCATCAGGTACTAAGCCCAAAGTTATTATAATCACATTACTTAAATTCTAACTCCTAACTCTTTAGAATTAATGTTCTCTTTATACTGAATCTTTTTTAACTCGCTAATCAGTGAGTATGTTAAATTAATAATTATTTTCTTTGTATTGATTCTCTACAACCTCAATTCATCTCATTGTAAAATCGTTCATCCAATTCATGATTCTTATTATTCGTATAATTTATTGCAGTTATAATTTATTTTTAATGATATGTTTATATTTTTCATTTAATTTTTATTTGTAAATGTCAATCAAATCCAGTCTTATGAACTTCTTCTATATCCTGCTGTGGATTATAAGGGGGGGGGGGAATTAATTAATGAGTTCTTGTTATTTATTTCTAAATAGCTTGTAAGATTGAGTTTCTCTTTTAAAGTGAATATATGCTTTTTTAAAAATATTTTACTGTAAATTTATACAAAATGTATAAATACTTTGCAATCTGGGATGGATATTGGTGTCAATTAATTTTATTAATTTCTTTATTGATCATCATCGCGAAAAAGCTGGTGACCTAATTTTATTTTGTTATTTGCACTTTTAAGTGCATGAATTTTAGTTTTTTTTATATGTTAAACAAAATAGTATTGATTCAAGAAAGGGAAACAATGCATGCTTCATTAATTATAGCTTTAACTTCCAATAAATGACTTTATCTTACATATCATTACATATTTGTTAAACCACTTAGGGCTTCATTTTAGTATTTAAATCTAATGATTTTATATTCATGTAATAGCATTGCTGGCATATGTCAGACATTATTAATGAGCCACATAAGGGCTTTGATTTGATTTACCTGTACCTCACTCTGGGGAGTCCTGATCATTTTCGTTTGTCATTCTTCTCCTCAAAGTATATATTTGTATACTGCTCGGATCTGTCTGTACCTCACTTCAGAAGATTCGAAGCCTTCCGTCCTTTTTCAGTGTTCTCGTTCATAACAAGGTTATAAGTCTACTCCCTGGAACAAGCCAGTTAGTGTAGTTGAAGCTCTGCATGGGCTTACCATAATCTGGAACCATAGCAACTTTCTACCTACCTTTCCATTTTGTACTTCTCAGCCATAAAGCTGGTATATCATCTTAAAATCAAAGAATGTTTTCTTGGCCGAAGTTGCCATTTTCTCTTTCACTGACATGATGCTAGTACTGCAATTTCTTATATTTCATTTTCTAGTCTATTTAACAAAATAAATCGTAATGATATGTAATAATGAGACATTTTTCTCTTTAAACATGTTCATTGGAGTTTAGATCCACCCTCTCAAAGCTGCCCTCCCATTTATTGAAATAAGCCATTTCCATATTTATAAAGTTTCACAATATTTGATTGTTAAATGTCGAAAATGTAAATTAAATAAATGTTTTCATATACTTACAGATCATCATGTATCCTTATTTAATTGTTATAAATAAATGCTGTAAATGAAAATAAATTTATGCGTCAAAGGCCAAGGGCATGCTATGAATTCATATAAACAGCAAAACTCTATTATTGCATCTTTATATGTGTTTTCTAAGTGTATAAAACATCCACCAATCAAACAGATAAATCTGTTTTTGTAACCTTAAATAAAATCCGATTTCCAAATATATGTTCAGTGTTGTAACTTTATACTAGAATAATATCTGTTAAAATAAAATAATGGAATCAAGATTGTCAAACATTTGTGCTTAAAATAGTTTAAACAGTGTGAAATTGATTATATATATAAAATCATCTAAAATTTTGTCAAAAAAATATTTATATTTTTAAACTTAATCCAATGGGTTTGAATCTTATTAATATATTTATGTATGTTTTAACTTATATCTCAGGTTCACTCAATCTCTCATCATCATCATCATCATCATCACCAGTTGAGTTCTCATGCAAAATGTTGTAGCACCAGGCTAGAAGAGAATGAATTCATGTGGTATCACTGTTGGTGTTGTCCATAGTGTTATAGATTTGGGGAATGGGCAAATATGTTATAATCATGATTGCTTCTGACCTGTGTATCTCTGTCATGATTGGATTTGGGGTACTTTTGCTTAGATTCTAAATTTTGTTGGATGGACATGCATTTTTGACGGGTATAGTATATATATATTAATGTATCTTGTTGATTTTTATTTGAAAAGATCTATTTGTTAATAGATGAACCAATGATTGTAAAAAAAATTTAGTATTTTTGGATAGTATTATAATGTTATATGATTTTCCATTATATATATATATATTGTAACGGAAAGAAGACATTTGTAACAGAAATGATAATAAATTGATAGAAAATGATCCATTATTAACATATATGTTTATCTAATCTGTTATTTGTAACAGTAAGTAAACATTGTCACAGTATAGATAAATAGATGAGTAATGAAATGATAGTTGCCATAATTCAATAACCAAACACTAAACAGGATAATGATATGCTGCAGCAGTTCATCATTTGTAACCAAGTAAACTAAATGAGAAATGAATTCACTGTGTTAGCCAAAATACAATTTATAATTAAATAAGGATGATGCTAACATATAAATAAGAATATATGTATATCATGCTCTATCTGGGTGTCTATTTCTAATTAATTAAATATAACATTATAGCCCAATTGCAGCTATCCTAAACATTAATTCTGTCACATTAGTAATGAAATAAATAAGTTATCTCATTTCTCCATATAAAATAACAACAATGACAATTAAAACTATCATCATTAAAGATTTAATAATATCTAAATATTGGGGATGTCATTAGAACAATAAAACATACTGGCCATTGTCATCAAATAAAAGAATATTAAATATAGCAACTGAATAAAATTACCCACTTTGAGATTCCTGGAGTGCATTAGTTCTTTTAACAAAGAATCCTTCCTATTCTTCTTTCCAACCATATAAGACCATTCATGGTCACATGCACACACTGGTGCTATTCATGACAACTTATAAAATATATATTATATAAAGTTAATATTATGAAGTTGGAAAGGGATTATATCACTCTTTATTCAGTTTAGCTAAGTATATGTGTTTTCCCACGAGCACCACTAGATTGTTTTAAATCTAGATAAATATCTGTTTCAAGTGTACTGAGTTCAAACTCATTCGGTACATTTTTATCACACATGACTTGGATGACTAATGAAAAAATGACATTCTTACATTTTATCTATATCGATAAAATTACAAGATCCCAATATTATCAAAATTTATATTATAGATAAAAGACTCTTATAGACATTGCTAGCTCATTTTATGTATATTGATGAACAGACAAGTATCATCTTATTAATGGCTTCTAAACAAGCATCGTGAAAACCATTATTAATATTGAGGGCCATTTAACTAGATTATTTATCACAATATAAAGGTGATAATGATGATGATAATAATGATGAATGATAATAATAGTGATATCATAATAATAGTGATAATAATAGTGATGATGATACTAGCCATAGCTTATTAATAAACTCACAACAATAAATTAATCTTTATAAACTCATATGCATTTATTAAAAATTATCCTATTTCAAACTGAGATTTAAATATTACATTTACTAGCATTTATATAAGTTTATAGTTATTTACTAAAATACTTTTATAGTTAAAACCAGGATTTAATAATACTAGTGATGATGAATGATCATCATGAATCTCTATGCATGATATTCATCTTTCTATAAATCTTTATTTACTACATATATTAATTATGCTAAACAGTAGATTTAATGATTATAATTTATTAATGATGATGATGGCAATCATAACTCTTGTATAGTATTATTTGAAACATTTTAATCAATAACACAATATTCATCTTTGATGAGGATGATCATAATTCATGGACACAACATAATTTTAGCTTTCTTTATACACCTATAATTATTAAAACTTGGTTATTATCAAGCTTAACCCTTAAATACCTAAATGTAAGTCAACATTCTAGTTTACTTAACATTTTGCGAGCGCTTAATATTAGCAAGTGATTGCTCAATCTTTACGAATGATGATTCTTAATATCTGTGAGCAATGATGATGATGATCATTTAAAACCAT
This sequence comes from Epiperipatus broadwayi, assembly GCA_028023455.1. NCBI lineage: Eukaryota > Metazoa > Onychophora > Udeonychophora > Euonychophora > Peripatidae > Epiperipatus > Epiperipatus broadwayi. The sequence goes on from JAQFVV010000103.1 coordinate 4,154,239, forward strand.
AGAATTAAGACAAGAAAACATAATATTTTTAATAAGAACTCGGAAATCAATTAAAATATATAATTATATTTGATTAATACTATTACTCTTTCTTTCTTAAAAATCAAATTAATAATTAGATAAATGGCTTATTATTACATTAATTCAATACAAAACTAATACAAAAAATTTATATAAGCACAACCAAATAAACCTAATATATAAGTTTGTCATTTTGGATATTTTAAAATAAGCTGGCTTAAAATGACATTTAAAAAAATATATATTTCATGGAATACTTACTTAAGACTTTCCTAACTTATTACATTATAAAAATAAATTTCATATGTAACTTGTGTGTTTTATTTCACTTCCATTCAAATGTGATTCCTGCTTTATAATTTACTATATTTAAATTAACTAGGTATAACCAATTCTTTTGACGTGTTTGTATAAGCAATTACACATGCACCCACATTCGGTAATGTTAACATATATGTTTAAAATGTATACCCCTATATTAGAGATTAAATACATAAATTACATATATATAAAAAATATTCGTGCAACCTTTTAGCAAAATAAAATAAAATACATTATATCAATTTTAATATGCAACAAGATAAAATAAAAAAAACAACATTATAATTGCATATATTTATAGGTTGCTCATTATCATAACAACTGAAGAACAATTTAAAAAAAAACATTTCAATATTACAATATAATAAAAAAAAATAATGAACATTTAAGTTTAAAGATTTAAACTGTATTTGTGTTATGTTATGTGATATTGAGAATAACTATAGATAAACAAGCCCTTAATGTTTCTGTATCAAAAGAAAAAAAATAATGCTTTGAACAATAAATTAAGGTTTACTTTTAATAAGCAATAATAAAAGATCTGTTAATGAAAGTTCATAGTTACCCGATCACTTTCACTTCTTATAAATGTCCTGAGTTTGAATTTTCAGACTGCTAGTCTTTGCTCCATTTAAAAAAGAAAGTTCTTGCAGATACTTTAAGATAAACATGAATTAATTGACCTGCTTATTTCTTCAATTTTAAAATTATTTATTGTTGATACTTTTGATAATGCTGAATTCATTGATTGGCTTCATTCTACCATTTCAAAAGAGTTATTATAAATACTTTTAGATAGGTATGAACTGGTGGATTTTCTTGTCTCTCCCATTTAAAAAAAATCATTTTAGACACTTTAGATGACTGAGGAAAACTTTAACAAAAATTTGATTCATAGCTTCAAATTTGGCTATATATGGCTTTTATACATTTTCTCTTCCTCTTCTTTCCCCTTCTCCATCCATCCAAAGGTAATGAGCCTAGAATAGACCAGGAGCCAGAAAAGAAGCATTTCATATAGCTTGTGTGGTTGGCTTCAAACTCTATCATTTTGTTGGTTATTATTTGATTGGTATATGAGTCCACAGTAGATTAGTGATTTTAACCCATTCTGTATTAATCCAGGAAGCAGAAAAAATGGTTTTAGCAATGCAAATTCATGGTATTATGCACAGAAAGATATACTAATATCATTTTTATATAATTGTTAATAATTTCTTCCAAGTAATTCAATTTTGTTCCATTCTTTCTTCTTTATCTTAATACTGCTGGAAATTACTTATATAGCTGCACATCTTCATCTATACTGGCTTTAAAACAAGAGTCATTTCCTTCCTTTTTTCAATTTTTAAAGAGTGAAAAAAAAAATCAAATTGCTCACTTTCTTTTTCCAACATTAAAAAAAAAACTGATCGTTACATCTCTTTTTAATAATAATGACTGAGTGATCTTTAAACATTTCTGTTTAATAATAAGGTAAAAACTGAGTCATTACATCTCTGATTAATAATACTGATGGAGTGATCTCTCAATATTCTTTCATTCATTTATATTGTCAATCTTTGGTCAAAGAAACTGACTACCTGCAAATCTCTTATCTTGAAACAAAAAATCAAAGCTTCTCAAGTTTGATGGTCTGTCACAATTTTACAAGAAAATTAATAATCACCTTTTATTTCCTCAAAGCACCTCTCTTTTTTTAAAAAAAAAATCTTAGATACAGATAAAAACAATACAACAAAGCTGGCAATCTATAGTTATCAGAAATAGGTGTAAAGGCGTTTTTGTGTTTATACAGACGTTTTTATTCTTTCACACTCTTTTGCATGTGTACATTTTTTTTATCTCCTAATCTTGATCTGATCACCTTATTTTACACTTTCTTTCTGATCTACTTTATTTTAACAAAACAAAAGTTAAACAATTTAACACATTATTCAATAAAAAATATAATAAATCAATATTAAATATTATTACCGTCTCTCTCTACAACTGCTTATTTATTAAGTATTTATATAGACTATATAATAATAAATACACACATAAATCTATATATATAAAAGAAAAAAAATTTTTTTAAATTAAATAATATGTATGTGGGTGAAATGAGTCATATATATCTACAATATATATATATATATATATATATATATTGTACCCTCACCTCCAGGAAATATATAATTATAATCACTTGATCTAGCTCAGATAAATAACTATGTTTATCTAAAATGTATCTACATTAACAATAACTATATTTTTAAGAATATCAATGATTAAATTAACTTAATTAATAAATAATAATATAGTTCTGGTTTATAAAATGAAAGAAATCGATATCTAATCAAATCATGAGATTATGAAGTGAGTTTACAAGTGGCAGAGTGAATACATTAAGCTAATCTCCCACTGGATATCACCTTAATCGCATAAGAATACTATCCTTATTCCTATTACTTAAATACTACATTTATAGTACTCTGATGTCTTTAATCAAAACTAATTAAGTAAATTACCTTTAACAAATTAATTTAAATATCTTTCTCAAAACTAATTTAACTCAAATTATCTCAGGTTTCTTTAACATAATGATAAATTAATTATAACTTTTGTAATCAAGTATGATAAGGCATTTAATATTATTCCTAACTACAATTTAATAATATTAATAATAACAAATAGTAATACTAATCTTTAATCTATAATTTACTCTCCTATCTTTCTATTTATAATGTTATTCTTGTATATCTTATAATAAAAATGTAATATAATTCTCTATTATCCATATGGCATCTTAAATAAATATATTTAGTATGATATTATAATCTGAGAATATGTGGCAATCATTACTATGATAATTTAATGTAAATCTTTGGTAATTATTCCATGACCATCATAACAATACCATAAGCATAACTTCTTAAATAAAATATATCAATAAAATATAACTCCTAAATAAAATTTTTATTTATGATGTGCAAATATTATGTCTTCATTATAATTATCTGTGATTATGTAATTGTGATGTGAAGAAATTGAGTCAATACCAAGACTTATAAAACACATTGAACAATTTTATTAACAAACTTAACAATAAAATTATTTACATTTTGATAGAATTCTATTTATTCGCATTCAGGTATTTTTTCAAGACAAATCAAATGACTTAAAACATAAGATACAGAACATTTCTTAAATAAAATATTTCTTATTTTTTAAAATATCATTATATAACTTTTTTATTACAGTTATTTGATATTATTACTTTATAGGTTTTAAAAAAATATAGGTAATACTTTTACGATGAACTTATCCTTGTTATTTAGTTTTTAAAAATTATTTATTATTCTGTATAGTCATTTTTCAATATTTATGTGAACAACCTTAATTCATAGCATACCATCAAACTAAGCTACTTACTAATTATTACTTTAAACTTTAAATATCATGTATGTATTAGTGTGTTGTTATAAAATTATTTTTGTAAAACTTATGACTACTTTCATTCATCCAACACGATTCAATCTATTACCTTTAATCATAAATAAAAATATGCATTATAAGTATGTCTTTTCAAAAAATTCTTAATAATTAAGTAATATCATTATAAATTCTTTTAAATTGTCAACTATTTATTTTATAAAAAAAAAAAAAATATTATTTTAACTATAAAAGTTTTATGATTCTTTCACTGATGAAATTATGTTCTTATAATTTTTTACACTTATTTTACTCTAAGCAACATAACTTATCTTATCCAATTTAACAATTCTCTATTTCCAAACTCATTTATTATTTCCAATTTTAAAACAACCATCTTTTACAATGTAATCCAATAAATTTCAATAACACATAAACTAGTAGGCATATGGGGTAAACTATAACTTCAACTTAACACCTTTATCAACTAATCATCATGGGCACAGTGTACATGAACTGAGGTATAACTTATTTGTTTAATAACTCTTCTACCAAGTATAATCTCCAGGCTATTCATTCAGCACTATGGCACATTAAGCTTTAACACATAGAAAAATAAACACTGCCATGAATATACACAAGATATAGGGCTATGTTAGCTATACTTGTATAAACATCAATATAGTATATTCTTCTTGCCATATAAATAAACCCTACATACAATATTATCCTGGTCTTATATAACCTAATACTAAGATATTAGCATTTAAAATTCACCAATTTACATCACTAAATTCATCTTCTTATTTCTATAATAACAAATAAATTCATTTTTAGAATAACAGTCTAACTAACTAGTAAGACAAGATTATTTCATTCTTTAATAGTTCTCAAACTTTAGCACAAACAATCAGAATCAGTGTCATATTTTTAACACTTTAAATTATTCAACAAAACATCCAATTCAGTTTTAATAGAATCATATACTTATATTTCTTTTATGTTTAAATATCTTTACGATATCATTAAAATTATTCATATTCTTAAATAACTAAACAAATGATAAATTATGTGTAGGTGTGTGTTTTATATATGCATCCATCCATACAAAATAACAAACACATTTTAAAACTATTAATAATTTACATTATTACCATAAGTAATTTCTGTTGGCAATTACTTAGTGATGTCATCTGGAGTACGATCTAAATAAACATTTTATTATCATTTATTCCACATTATCACACTTTAAAATATACTAAGTTAAAGATTTTTTTTTTTTTTTACAATAAAATGTAATTACTAAGTTAGTAACTAATTTAATGTTTTCTGTTTCTATGCTATATTTATACTATGAATAAATATTACTATAATTGTGTTAGTAAAAAAATTAATTTTAAAACCATATTTACAATAATTTTATTAGAATTTCTTACAATGAAATGTTCTTTTCTTGATAATAATTTCATTACAGGAAGTATCTTTTCTCCTGGTAAAAAAAAACATTAATAACACACTTTTGACGTCAATAATCACGCATGCTCTGGTTCTTAATGTTGTAATATATAATCCAAACTGACAGTTCAAGTTAAATATGGTACATTTACTTTTATTCTATAAGACTTACACTAATATAATTAATATTTTTTTTATCTCCAAAACTTTAAATAGTTAAACATGTATTGTTAGGTAAATATCTAATTTTAAATAATCTTCTTTAAGATAATTTTCCAAATTCTTGTAACTTTTCCATATTTATTGAGGTTTAATATTTTTTGATACAACCAATACTTTTCCCAATATTTTCAAATAACTTAAATTATTTTCCCAAATAATTTAAATAAACTTTTGTATGTCCCGCATACCTTAATGACTAATGTAATATTTTTTTAAAATAGAATATAAGTCACATACTCATAAATGATCTTATATTTTTTAGGAAAAATTCCAATTTTAAAATATTTTCAATATTTCTTCAGAAAGAAATATCTCCACATTCTAAAATAATTGTTCGGTCAAATTTAAAAGTTTTTTTTTCTTTTAAAAGTATTTTTCCATTGTATTTTAAATAAATTTTCTTCATGAAATATATTATCTCATTTCACTTTATATCTTTTAATGAAAATTTATATATATATATTTTCTCCATGACGTTCTTTTTATAAAACTTAGTCATAAATCAATATGACCTATCAACACAGGCAAAATTATATGCCTTATACAATAACAACATTTGAATACTTCCATTAAATTTTTTATATTTAGTGATAACTTCTTCATGTTTAAGTTGATGACAAATTGAATGAAACAAAGCTAAGTAAGGAATTATTTAAGTTTTAGCCCTCTTTCTCCATATCACGATTTTGTAATAATAAACTGCTGTATTTTTATAAAAATTGAAGCTAAATAAAATGGATTATTACACTACTAAATACTTTACCAAAATTGTTGAAATACTAACGATGTTATAATAGTACATCGGTAGAATGAGATAACAGCTCAATAATCATCTGCCAAAATTTAAACAGCTCTTAAATACTCCAGCTGATTCCAATTTTGATAGGTCCATTAAACAATCCTGGCCTCAAATTATCCGAGACCACGAACATTGGTTTAAAGTTAAAGTTAATAATAATTTACTAAATATTTATTTTTATTATATTATTCAATTCTTACTTAATTTTCACATTTTATTTTCACTTACTAAAGACTCTAAAATAATTTTTAAAAATCACATTTCAATATTTATTATGATTTCTACCTTTATTTTGAACTTAACGTATTTATTTTCAACAAAAAACATAAATCTGATTTTATTTATTATATTCGCTTTTAAAATCCAATTTAACATTTATAACAGATAATATTATTCTATTTTCAAACACAGGTGTATGTCACGTGATTTACAAAACTAAATAAGGCACTAATAATAATTTAAAGACTAAAATAATAATTTAATTTATAAAATGTTATATGATCACTATTATAGCGCAATTTTAAAATAATTATTTTAATATCATAAAACCAAAAAATTACACCCTTCTTCCACATTATTATTTTTTAATCAAATGATTTTAAAAATATAGCCATTAAATACAATTATTATTACTAAATCTATTCGTTTAACTTTAAAGCATTACTTTTAAAATTTACCCTAATTATTATTTATAAGACTTATTAAATCAGTATTTATTTTGTCCAATTTTCCCAAACATACAATCTTATAATGATTTTTAGTTAACTGTTTTCTTACAAATACCAACCTAATACTATACATTAATTATTTTACTTGCCTTAACTAAATTATTCAAAGATTATTAACACACAACATACTTCATCCCTTACCCAACCTCAAAATTTAAAAATTTTCAGCAAATTATTACAAATAATTCATTCTAACCTAAACAAAAGGATACAATATAATATATATGAAAAACAAAAAACAAGTTAAAAAACTTGCTAACACTTGTATTTATGATAACAGGTGGCATCCTACCAAAAACACCATCAAGCGTAGTTTTCTGTTTACATAAACGTCAGAGCGAGCATTCACTATCTCTAACTTTAATTCCACTTTCAGATCATGATTTCAAGCTATTTGCTATCGTCAGTGAAAGACAAGAATAAGAAACTAGATCTAAACACAAACTCTGAGCATTTATGAAAGTTTCTATTCAGCTTGCAAGCGTGAATCTTTTAGACACGTTAATGTCTTTAAACTCAGCATAGCAAGCCAGATAGCTACATGGGTCTGATCTCAGTTCAGCATCACCACATAGTAGAAGCCTCTGCAATATACATCATTGCAAGAAAGACCTCAAAGGTACATTTATGAAAAACAAAAAACACAAGTTAAAAACTTGCTAATGCTTGTACTTATGATAACAGATGGCATTCTACCAAAAACACCATCAAGTGTAGTTTCTGTTTACATAAATGTCAGAGCGAGCATTCACTATCTCTAACTTTAATTCCACTTTCAGATCATGATTTCAAGCTATTTGCTATCGTCAGTGAAAGACAGGAATAAGAAACTAGATCTAAACACAAACTCTGAGCATTTATGAAACAGTTTCTATTCAGCTTGCAAGCGTGAATCTTTTAGACACGTTAATGTTTGTGTTTAGATCTAGTTTCTTATTCCTGTCTTTCACTGACGATAGCAAATAGCTTGAAATCATGATCTGAAAGTGGAATTAAAGTTAGAGATAGTGAATGCTCGCTCTGACGTTTATGTACTCAGAAAACTATGCTTGACGGTGTTTTTGGTAGAACGCCATCTGTTATCATAAATACAAGCATTAGCAAGTTTTTTAAATTGTTTTTTGTTTTTCATAAATGTACCTTTGAGGTCTTTCATGCAATGATGTATATTGCAGAGGCTTCTACTATGTGGTGATGCTTAACTGATATTAGACCGATGTAGCTATCTGGCTTGCTATGCTGAGTTTTAAGACATTGACGTGTCTAAAAGATTCATGCTTGCAAGCTGAATAGAAACTGTTTCATAAATGCTCAGAGTTTGTGTTTAGATCTAGTTTCTTATTCCTGTCTTTCACTGACGATAGCAAATAGCTTGAAATCATGATCTGAAAGTGAAATTAAAGTTAGAGATAGTGAATGCTCCTCTGACGTTTATGTAAACAGAAAACTATGCTTGACAGTGTTTTTGGTAGAACGCCATCTGTTATCATAAATACAAGCGTTAGCTAGTTTTTTAACTTGTGTTTTTTGTTTTTCATAAATGTACCTTTGAGGTCTTTCTTGCAATGATGTATATTGCAGAGGCTTCTACTATGTGTTGATGCTGAACTGAGATCAGACCCATGTAGCTATCTGGCTTGCTACGCTGAGTTTGAAGACATTAACGTGTCTAAAAGATTCACGCTTGCAAGCTGAATAGAAACTGTTTCATAAATGCTCAGAGTTTGTGTTTAGATCTAGTTTCTTTTTCCTGTCTTTCACTGACGATAGTAAATAGCTTGAAATCATGACCTGAAAGTGGAATTAAAGTTAGAGATAGTGAATGCTCACTCTGACGTTTATGTAAACAGAAAACTACACTTGATGGTGTTTTTGGTAGAATGCCATCTGTTACCATATATATATATATATATATATATATGGTAATATATATATATATATATATATATATATATATATAAAACCAAAACTGTCTAACACTATACTAGCAAAAATAAAAATGCAAAACCACAAAACAATACAATACTAGATTAAATCCAAAATTTTACCAAAATTCTTACACAACCATGGTTTCATCTACTACAAATAGACCTTCTCAAGTGAAAATCAAACTAAGGAAAACATATAAATATACAAACAAACCTTCCCATAATTCATTTCAAACTCCACCTACTCTTAATATCAAAAGAAGTCTTCATAAGAGTGATAGCCTCAGAATCAAGGACTTTTATCATCAAAGTCTCCTTTATTCTTTTTAACTCATTCTTTTCATAAAAAATAACTGAAGCATTGTCAAACAATATTCTATGACCTGTAGTCAATTCATGAATATATAAAGCTGAGTTCAGATACCTATGTTTAACTCTACTTATATGAACCTTAACCCTTTCATTAAGGGTAAATTTACTCTGGCCTACATAAAATTTACCACAACTACATGGAATTTTATAAACAATACCAGGAATAGACCTACTATCAATAGACTGCTTTGAACCATTAAATGATGAATTCAAATCAACACATTTCCTACATGCAACCTTCATTCCACCTAATTAATGACTATTCCTATAAACCAAATTATATATTGATGCTTTAAATGGTAAAAACATATAATCATCATCCTTACCAACAAAATTCTTATCATCCAAATCATGACTATAAACATTATTATTAAATACCACTTTTTTAATAAAATCATGACTATAACCCAATTCTACATATTCAGCAGCAAATTGACTTCTTTGAATATCAGCATCATCATTAAAATTATTAAGCCTTCTATTCCGACAACAAAAATTCAACAAAGACATTTTTTTATGTATAAAAGGCTGATAACTATCAGGCCTAATCATATTTCTCAAATTTTTAGGTTTTATAAAATGACTACAAAATAAAACATCATTAACCTTCTCAACATTTAAATCTAAAAACTTTAATTTTACAAAACCACCCCCCTCAATTGTAAACTTAATACTAGAATCAAAACCATTCAATCCACATAAAAACTTTTCTAATTTCTCTTTCTGAATAACAAACAATCATCAACATACCTAACAAATAATTTAATAGAACATGAAAACATATTAATAACACTACACTCCAAATAATCAATATAGACAGCACACATCAGTGGAGAAATGACATAACCAATAACCCAACCTTCTCTAATCTTATTAAACACATCATTAGACATAAAATACATTGAATCCTCTAACAGCAAAAGCAAATCATGAAAAACCTTAATCTTATCTGCAGAAAAACATTCTAATTTCTTTAAAATTGAAAGAAAAACATCAATACTTTTTAATCTATTAACCAATTGGTACATATTTTCAATGTCTAAACTACCAAAAACACAATCATCATCCAAAACAAAACCATTTATTTTCTTAAAAGCTTCAAAAGAAGAAGAAACACAAAATTGACCCAATTTTATGTAATCCTTAAAATATCTTATATAAATTTTGATATTTTATCAACAATTCCTCCTGTAAAATCAAAAATACATCTCAAAGGAAAATTATCTTTATGAGACTTCAAATTAAAGAAAACCTTTGGAGCCACATAATCACTAGGGTAACAATTTAAATAAGTAGCTCTATCAAAAATCTTTTTATTTTCCATAACTTTCATAATCTTAATTAATTTAGATTTTATTTTCTTACCAGGATCAGAATCTAAAATAGCATATTTTCCATTATTTAATTCCAAAGAAACTTTACTTTTAAAATCAATATTATTTAACAATACAAACCGGCCACCTTTATCTTCTTTTAACAATACCACATCATTGGCTTTCAATCTTTTTTAACAAAATTAATTTCCTTATGGGCAAAAACAAATTTTTCTCTTTTAAGTAATTGACTATTCAAAATAACCTGTAAAGTCATTTCATTTTCATCAGAAATATTACTACATAAAAAAATGTCTTTGTTGAATTTTTGTTGTCGGAATAGAAGGCTTAATAATTTTAATAATGATGCTGATATTCAAAGAAGTCAATTTGCTGCTGAATATGTAGAATTGGGTTATGGTCATGATTTTATTAAAAAAAGTGGTATTTAATAATAATGTTTATAGTCGTGATTTGGATGATAATAATTTTTTTGGTAAGGATGATGATTATATGTTTTTACCATTTAAAGCATCAATATATAATTTAGTTTATAGGAATAGTCATTTGTTAGGTGGAATGAAGGTTGCATGAAGGAAAGGTGCTGATTTGAATTCATTACTTAATGCTTCAAAGCAGTCTATTTATAGTAGGTCTATTCCTGGTATTGTTTATAAAATTCCATGCAGTTGTGGTAAATTTTATGTAGGCCAGAGTAAATTTAGCCTTAATGAAAGGGTTAAGGTTCATATAAGTAGAGTTAAACATAGGTATCTGAACTCAGCTTTATATATTCATGAATTGACTACAGGTCATAGAATATTGTTTGACAATGCTTTGGTTATTTTTTATGAAAAGAATGAGTTAAAAAAAGAATAAAGGAGACTTTGATGATAAAACTCCTTGATTCTGAGGCTATCAATCTTATGAAGACTTCTTTTGATATTAAGAGTAGGTGGGGTTTGAAATGAATTATGGGAAGGTTTGTTTGTTTGTATATTTATATGTTTTGTTTAGTTTGATTTTCACTTGAGAAAGTCTATTTGTAGTAGATGAAACCATGGATGTGTAAGGATTTTGGTAAAATTTTGGATTTAATCTAGTATTGTATTGTTTTATGGTTTTGCATATATATATATATAACTTGCAAAAAATTGTGAAATTTTAAAAAAAAATATTTGTGTTATAATGAACTAATGATCTTCAGATCATTCATATTATAATTTGTTATACAGTAAGAACTTTAAGATGATTTTAAACGCACAATAATAAGATATTTAAAAACTTACTCTGCTTAATTAGGTCCACACTAATGTTTTGTAGAGCCTAGAACTCATATATTTTGAATCTTTGTCTCACTGTATCATTAAAATAGAAAAACATAATTCCAAAAACTGTTCTCGATACTTCAGTAATATTTTATATGTATGCAGTTAGAATCTCAGTTATAAGATTATTTGCAAATGTTAAATACCAGGAAAGTGAATAAACCTTACTAAATAGTCTTAGCTGAAAATACTATTTTTAGATAGTAAATCTGATTCAGGATAGTTAGAGTTTTCCAGAATTGTTGTTTCATAAAACTACTTCTATTTTTAAAAAAATTTTATTTATAATTTTTATGGATAAAAATATATAATATGTTTATTTTACAATTTTGTTTTTAATCTCCAATTTCTGTTAAAAAAATTGTTGTCGTGCCTAAAATACCTTGTGGTTAAGGTGACTGAGTGTTTTATATTTCACACTAATTAAAATTATCAATATGTTGTAACTGGCATTATGGGCAAAAGGCAATCAGCAAGATGACAAAAAGAGCAAAAATAATAATAATAAAAATAATAATAATCATTAATCTCAAACTGCTTCAATTAAGAAATACTTATTAATTAATAAATTCCTAGCTCAGAATAATAATAGCAATAATAATAAGACTGTGTTCCCATGCTATGGTGTACAGACTACTTTAAACTCAAATAAGTATCAAAGACACACACTTAACTGCATATAAATACCATTGAATTCCAGTACTTTAAAAATTACAATCATATCTCTAGGACTAATTATAATAATCCTATTTAAATAAAACTTAAATAATATTCCAACTAAATATTTAAGAATAATAATATTAAAATTTATTATAAGAATAAATTTATATTCTAATTTTAATTTAAAGTAAATCTTGATCTAAATCATTATTGCATTTAAATCTTTATCTCAGGGATATCATGTTACAAAATGAATAAAGTATAGGTTATTGGATAACAAAGGGCAATTTTATGGAAATTAAATAATCCAGACAAAATTTAAAAAAAAATGTAAAATAATAATATTATTAAATAAACTATAACAACTTTGTTCTGTAATATGATAACTAAACTGTAAAAATAGTTACTTTATATCTTATAGGGTTTTGAATTAATTTAAGAAAAATATATATTATAATTTAAAAAATTTAATAAAATATAATTTTGATTATTAAAATATTAAGGAATCATCTCTCATGATGATAATACTGAAATGGTATTATTTAGCCATCATCCCATTCCACCTACTATGTTCCATAGTAGTATCTTTTCCGCTAGTTCAAAGCCATCCCAGTCCACATATATAAGCTTCTAATAATTTATTTTATATGAAATAACATATATTTACATGTATGTGCATGTACTTGTATATGTGAGCACATCCAATAGCCATATTAATGTTCATATGTGTATAATGCATACACTGTTATAAATTTAAAATTTAATAAAATGATATAATTTAAATTAAGTTGTGTGAACATTGTTAAATGTGTGTAATTACCTACATATATATGCGAAAGAAGCATAATGCAATAGATTAAAAAGCATTACAACTCTTCTAAATTAATAAATTTAAATTATTATTCTTGGTTAAAAACTCTTTATTTAAATGCATTCATAAAATATAAATTTCAATTCCTGTGGTAGTCCCAACAATATATACTAAAATGATTACAGTCTTAAATTCTTTTAAAAAAAGGTTTGCTGTTTTTATAAAAGGTTGTAAGTTTTAGAACACAATCTGCAAGTAATTAATCAAGCTTGGAGACAAAATTTTAATGTCTTTTAAAAATAAAAACTAAGAACAAGTAATTGTTTCACCAAGAAATGACAAAAGTTTTAATTTTTATGCATTTTTAATTACTGAGAAAATTTGATAAAAAGTTGTAAACAGAATACTCAAATTACCAATTTTTTCTGGTATAAATAACTTTAAATTTTCAGTAGGGGATTCACTCATTAATTTTTCTACCATGAGAACCTTTGGGTAAAAGCAACTGCTGCCTCTCCCTTGGTAGAGAATGGTCCATGCTCAAGATGAAGTTCAAGATCCAGAGCCTGCCCAGAAGACATCAGAAATGAATCAGCCCAGCTGAGAATGATGGTAACCAGCTACAGAAGCTTCAACAAAGATGTGGTAACAAATTTTTCTGCAGAGCTCTTTAAAATTAATTCCCATAAATTTATAAATGAATATCTAAAACTCTAAGCTAGCTAATATTAATTGTACATGAACTTTTAAATTGTAATAATGTTTTAATAAATTAAAAGCTAATTTCAATCTGTAAATTGTAATTTAATTTTTAAAATAATACCTGTAAACTTGCCTATTCATGAACTTAAATTATAAAATTCTAAATGCTTGTTGATAATAACTTATTCAGTTATTATTCTATCTCTAATTTGCAGTCATACTCTCCTTATTTTTTTATATATATTTTATAATTTATGCTATGCCCAGTTTAGAATGGAGATTGATTTTATGAATAAAGTTTGAGGTGGGAGATGATTAGAGGCTCTCCTAATTAAGTAATGATGCTCTTAACACACACACACAAATCTTCACTCTGAAAACCTAAATATATTTGATAAGCTATTATGTTTAGCTTATTATTATTATTGTCATTAAAATTAGGTTTGCAAGTTAATAAAGCAATTAGTTAATAAATTCAAGAATGAGTTATAAAGCATATTATATATATTACTTAAGTCCCAGATATGCTTTGACCCTCTTTTAGTTATATTATGAACTGTGCAGATTTATTAATAAGATTAGATTATTTTTAAGTATTCTTTTTTAGCATGTTTTAAGAATGCTAATTATGAACTGTCATATGGTAATTTTGCAGAACAAAACTATAGAATTTTGCATACTTTTAAGTTGTTAATTAATATTATGTTTAGTGTGGCAAATGTGTCTTTAGGAAGCACATACATGCATTCACATCTTGCTGTATATTTCTTATATGAATGGGCTTCTGGTTTTAATGGCTACCCCATCTGCTTAGTTTGGACAACTTTTCCTTAGAACTAGAACACGAGGTCCAGATTGATTTTATAAGCTGCTCTGATCACCAAATTATGTGTTCAATTTATTTGCAGCAAGTCATACAGTTCACAGAAAACAAGCACTTGGGATTAAATTCCATGAGTAACTACACATTTGAGATGCACACATCCCTAGTAATATATATAACCCCATAGTATGAAGCTCCAGTTCATCCCTGCATAATGTAATATTTCAGCATTGACCTGAATAAGTAATCTGATTTGCACATATATAATCTGTATAGAGAGATTATTGCAGTTCATTAATGACTTTTATCAAATGTTATAGTGATAAATAATCATTCTTGCACCAACTTAACCATCACATGCCTAATAGGTAGGGCATAGTAAAATTAAGGTGTGAATAGACCATAGATTATTAAACTTCTTATAAACTCTTAAATTATAGTGCATCAGATGAGATTCTGTTACTTGCTCATCATTGTTTACACCTGTGTATGTCCTTCAATGCACTCATTTATTTGATTTATCTTGTTTAATTAAAATATATTAAACTATAATAATTGTTTTGCATATCATTCGTAATCCATCCCAAATCTTAGTTAAATCTCTTAATCCTAAATCTTAGTTAAATCTTTTAATATTAGTGTTAATTATTGATATATGCATTACCTAGCCAATCGTAAATATGTGTGCATTTATTTAAAGTATAGTAATTTAGTTAATATTCCCTGAGTCTCTTGTTCCATCCTTTACTACTGCCAGCACATGAACTAAGAAATTCTGAGTGTAGCCTCATATATATCATTCATAGGGTAGTAAGTCATGGAGTGTTGGTTAAGGAGCTGAGGTACGATCAGGATTCAAGGTCTCAACCTCTCATCTTGATCAGCCTTGGTATAATTTTCCAGGACTCTGGATTTTGTTGCATGAATGTACAAATATGACCATTACAATACTAACTTTTAATCCTACAAATAAAAGTATAACTATCCTCTAAAAATGCAAATATTTAAGTAAAGTTTATTATTTTTTGAATTAAGTAATTGGCATATGGATATCCAAATATAGCTTTGCTTACACACCTTAAAGTAATAATAAGTTCTGTATTTGAATGCAAAATAAGTCTAATATTAATAGGAATGATTGATATTTGTTTGCAACAAACAACAAAAATTCTTAAATTTACTATGAAATGAACATATGTGACCATTGAAGACGATCACTCTAGTGCATGATTAAATAAATTTGGATTTATTCAATAGTTTTTCTGAATCTATAATAATTTATAAACTAATTACTTCTTGATAAAAATAATCATTTTCATAAATGTGATATACATATTAAATAGAATGATTTATTATAAGTGTGCAATAAAGTAAATACTGAATTTAATCAGTGTCTGTAATGAATAATAAATAGAAATATGGAAACAAATAATGTCAAACTACACAATTTTAATTTCTACAAAAATCAATTTATTTACAAAACAATATTTACAGTTTACAAATCAATATTTAAGTTTTATTTTATAACACAAAAATATAATCAATTTTCAATTAAAGTGACTATAAATTTCAATAAAATAATTTATAATTACAAATTTTCAAATACAGTAAACAAGATGTCAGTTTGGTAATACACCCTTCTATCCAAAATGAATTTATTTTAACCTTTTATAATAAAACTATAATTATTTCTTAATAACAGTACATTTCAAGGTAGGCAAATATTTGAATTACAGCTGGTATAATTTAAAATATATTATATCTTCCCTTTTTACTTTAAATAAAGCAAAACAAACAATATAAAATATTGTTAATGAAAAGCAGGTTTTACTTTTTCCATAATAGTTTTATGATTACTTTATTAACCAAAAAATAATTAAACATATACATGCTATTTTAATTGACTATTAATTACTTGGCAATAATTAAACTTTTAAAATATAAATTTTAAAATATTATTTCATATATGTAAAACAAAGCAAGCATTTTGAAGTAAAAAATAGACTAAGTCATATCTCACATTAACATACGAGTTTAAAATTGGCATGTAGGAATTACTCCCATTATAATTCTTTTTCTAACAAATCCTATTTTTCTTAAAATAGCAATTATTAAACATCTTTCTAAATTAGTTGCAATTTAATTATCTGTTTCCATTGCTCTCAGGATTACTTAGCAAAATCACAATTATGCACTTGGAAATTTTAAATATTTATTATTAAATTTTGCTTATGTGTGATGCTAACTAACATTCATAATACTAACAATCTTGTACTCATAGAGGTCATAAATCCTAGATTTTGTATTTATGTAAACATATACAAGCTTATGTGGATGGAACAACTTTTCTCAAGATTTTCATATATATATATATATTGTAACGGGATGGGGGTATCAAAATGTGGAAGGAAGTGAATTGAACTGGGGTGATGGAAAATCATCACTCCCAGCCCATTTAAAATCAAAAATCAATATTTTGAAAATTATCTATAAGTATAAAATATTTAAAAGGAGCATGAGATCAAGAGATCTCTGGAACATTGAGAGATCAGAAGCTAACTCAGAAGAGCAACTAAAAGCATAATTATAAATTCAACCAGCATTATAATAAGTCAAAGTAAGTATAAGTAAATATTAAGAGAACCATCCATCCATCATCATCATTGATGGGAATAAATAAATCAGTACAATAAATCAACAGTCCATCTTGTGGCTGGATTTGAACAATAAATTATATAAATCAACAGTCAACCTTGTGACTGGATCGGAAAATGGGTCTTCTTTAGACCAGGCTAACTACTGAGCCTTTGCCAGCTTGGGCAATTATTTAAACATAACTTGGATGCACCAGCTTAGTGCCCATCCATTAGAATACATAACTAGAAAATCTAAACAATAATGCTGGGACATTTAAAACATGCTGATCATCATCAATGCTCGGGCCACTTGTACTGACCAACTATAAACTTAAATTTTTAATAAAGACTAAAGTAAAATAAAAAATAATAGTGTGTGGGCTTTAAAGAGTATCCTCTTTTGCGCCAACCAGGATAATGATTGATCATCACTGGATGCCCAAAGCACTAAACACATCCCCATTTATCTGTGTCCGAAATCTAGCTCAGAGAACATGGGCTCTATTATTGTATGTGACCAAGAGATGATGGAATACAATTTTTAACAATTAAATACATTTATTAATAACAATAAAAAAAAATGATATTTAAGGTCTGATTTTGAATAATATACAATAATAAGTCATTATACTGCAATTTACAATATTGCTACAAAATTCAAGTTATTACATTAATTGACAATATTTACCATTCAAAATTCAAATTGTTACATTAATTTACAAAATCACAATTCATATTATTACTATGGTTTACATATATATATATGCGCACAGACGCGCGAAAAATAAAAATAAATTGACATTTAATAAAAAATATATATATTAAAATTTTATATATATGAGTGTGCATGTATGTATGCAAACTGACTTTTATCTATTCCAATTTGTTATAATAATATTATATTTTTTCATAATCAATTCATTTTGAAAACATATACATTTCACACACATAAGGCATATAAACAAGATATATAATTCAAAATTTAATTTCAATTCATAAGTTTTTTTTTAATCAAACTAAATAAAGCTAGGTAATCCTGACTTTTAGCATCCCGAACAATTCGCCCTCTATTTTTAAAAAAATGAACTAACTACTTTTTCACACCTAAAAAAAAAAGTGTATGTAACTATATCCAAGTGTAAATGCTAATAAAAAAAAATGTTAAAAAAAATACTTACATTTACATGCGTATTTTTCACTTATAGCGGTCTTTGCTGCATGTAGAACTGTAAACAAATGACGTATATTAACTCTAAATGTTTTTACATAAAGAACACTCAATAACAAAAAAACAAACTCATATTTAGGATCCGTCCATTTTTTATAACGACAGAATTCCACGCGGTCAAGCAAAAGTAGTTCAGAATTTGTCACGTGTCACAAATGACCAAAGTACAGTAGTTCATAATTTTTATAGCAACTTTGCGTGAGACTAAATAGAGCCTAAAAAATTAACTTTTGTTACATCCATTTTATTTATTCATCTTCATGTAAAAAAGACATTTATAGTTACATATACTCTGCAATTACATCCATTTGATTTATTGATGTTCGTGTAAAAAATAAATTTATAGTTACATATACTCTGAAATTACATATATGAATGACAGAGTTCGACACCCGGATCCTAAATGTGAATTGGTTTTTTGACACGTGACAAATTCTGAACTACTTTTGCTTGACCACGTGGAATTCTGCCTATGTCCACTCTGTCGCAGCTAAGCTAAAATACCAATTTGGGATGAGCACACCTTTGTTCTCATCCTACCTGCAGGAATTTTCTTTCAGAAATCTGCACGCATGCGACGACCTTTTCGCATTTCCTCGCTTGTGTGGCTTCCAATTACTCCTAAAAATGTAAGTTTCTTTTCTTGTTATTTATTCTTCTTTATGGAAAAACATTTACAGTTAATATACGTCATTTATTTACAGTTCTATATACAGCAAAGACCGCTATACGTGAAAAATACGCATGTAAATGTAAGTATTTTTTTTAATCTTTTTTTATTAGCATTTACACTTGGATATAGTTACATACACTTTTTTTTTTAGGTGTGAAAAAGTAGTTAGTTAATTTTTTTAAAAATAGAGGGCGAATTGTTCAGGACGCTAAAAGTCAGGATTACCTAAAGCTAACTTTTGTTTTTAGATCAATTTAAAAGATTTGCTTTTACGATTTTAATTCAAACAAAATTATGCTTGCATTTATATATTCTTCTTTTAATACCATTTTTTTTTAAGGAATTACCAAAACACTTTCTTCAAAAATATACATCAAATCGTCTTTCTTTTAGACATTTGACTTAAGCAAATTATTTACGTGTTTTGTTTTAAGTTATTAATTTATAATCTTATAAGACATTTTAAGAATTATTAAAATAAAATAACTTACTGTATATACACGTGACGTATTTATCTTGATTCCTTGCGCGTATAGATAAACAGTAGTATAAGTATAATTACTTCTTTATTCAGCTGGTATTCCTCTTGGGCAAGCTGGTTTATTGTCAATCCGGGAAAATGTCATCATCAGATAAAAGTACATAATTCCGATAATTTGTTGGCATACCATGAGATTTCTTTTGTAGTCCAAGCAATTGTCAAGCTGTCTTCTAGAACATATTTAAGCAGCTAGTTGATGCATTTGAAGTGACCCTGGCTTCATGGATCAAAACTGCAGTAGACTATAAGGCAGCTAGCTACTGGACTGCCCTTAGATCTTCATAGGAGCTTTATATAACTCTGCTAGCTATTTTGTCTTCATTTTTTTAGACTATTGATTTAGAAGTGACCCAGCTTCAAAATCAAAACTCCTGTGAAGAAAAATAATAGCAGCTCCTGCCTTCAGCAACATTAGTTCATGGTAGTTTTTTTCTGCAAATTCTCTGGTCAGCTAAAACCAACTGCTGCAAACTTCATCAAGTTGCAACAAAATATATAACCAACTGAAATTTTCAGCTGACCCTTCTTACAAAAAAAAAAAAACTATTAATCAGACTGTTCTCTTTAAAATCACTCTCCAGACTTTGTAGTGGCCCAGTTGGCCACTGCTTAAAATACTACAACCAGACTCCTCTGGTCAACTCTTACAAACTACAAGCAAAAAACTATTAATCAGACTAGAGCTAATCCTGTTATCAGCCCTTTTATAGACTCATCTAAGGTGATAACAGCAGCTTGATTAAAAACAGAGTTTTTATTTTTATATCACTAATCTCTTTGAAAACACATACATGTTTTTACTTAGGAGATTCTTAATAGCTAAAAAAATTGTTTAATTAATAAAAAAAATTTCAAAAACAAGTATTTTGTTTTTACATTTCACAATCAGAATAATAATAATAACAATACAATATTTATTAAGACCTTTTTTAAAACATTAATTTCATAATGAAATTTTATTTTAAACCCAGAGTTATTTAACCCTTTAATTGTTATTATTTTATTTTAGAAAATATAGAAAAATATCTACAAAAATTTATTTTATTTCTACTTTTCCTTTATTTTGCATATATATATTCACATACACTATATTAGTGTGTGTGATGTAACCCAACTGGTTACAATATATATATATATATATATATAATTAAGTTCCAACCAGTAACCACCTAAACATTCACAGTAAAATATAGTAATCAATATTTCTCACTGCTGTCAAGGCAACCTTCACACCTTTTATATACCATTGCTATATTAGATGTGATGTCTATAACCAGGTTCTTTATAGAAGCACTTTTAATAATCTAGATATAAGAATTTCATGGGAATTATATCAAATGGGCCATCTGCATTCATAACTAGATGACCTATGTTTACCCTATGACTACACTATGTCCTATGGGAATAAAATATAAAGACTGAATACCCATGTGAACCCAAACAGTTACATTTGACAAGACATCCTTAGATTTAATTACCATAAGCATATCCAAGCTGTAAACTGAAGATATGAAATCTTAATACATTTTATTTATCAGCTGAAATGTTCCTCATAACTAAAACACAAAACTCCACCACTAAAATTAATAAATGTCCAATAGTAGTACTATACACTCTAAACAATACTAGAATGCACTAGCATAACTTAATTGATAATAGCATACACATCAAAGCAAAGAAAATTAACATACATAAATGTGTTTCATAAAATAATTAATTATCCAAACTATAAAAAAAAATCGTGACTGTACTAATAATTAATCTCGAAATAAACATCTTTCATTCAGAAGCATATATTCATTATAACTTTAAAATGGCAATTTGCAAGATAGGAGGAATAATTTTTCAGAACAAAACACTCTAGGTTATTTTATATTTTAAATTTAAAATAGAATAATGTTAAACAAACTAAATAAGTATATATTAAAACAAACAATAAAAATTACCAATAAAGGTTATAACTCAATAACACTTGTCCAGCGATGTTCCATTTAAAAATAAAAATAAACCATCTTTGCCACACTTTCAATATATCTTAAAATATAGATAACTCTATTATATACTAAATGATAGTATACCCACATATATAACACCTATTAAAATTTAAAATGATAAATATAAAACATTAAATGTAAATTTCTTTAAATATAACAATCCCAAAAAATAAAATTAATAAAAGTTAATTTTCTTTTACCAAAACACATCCTAAAACATAAGTTTGAACAGTTAATTCATTTATTAAAATCTTTTTTCCTCTCATCCTTACAATGAAGAAAGTAAGCTTGAAAGTTGGAAATGATAAACATCATTTTCTCTTAGATAAAGTTAATTAATTGTCAGTGCATATTCTTTTTATTTTACACTTCTTTTAATATTAAACTACAGCAATTTAAAACTAAGTAAAAAGAAAACTTTCCCTTGATAAGTGATTCCAATTGGAATAAATATGGATTATAATCTTTAGTTTTACTGCAGTCAGCTAAATCTCTTTTAAAAATAACAGAATGATACACTATTGTAAGTATTGGTTTAAATATAACTTATATTTTAGCATTGCAATTATATAATATCATAACATATTAGATGAATAAGTTAGTAATTCAAGTTTTAAATGACTTCTTATATTGTAAGTCATTAAAAACATTTACAATATTAATAGAAATGAGTAGAATAACAGTTTCACAATTAAAATGCTATAGCAGAAGATTAAATAGTTCAATTCAGGAGTTAATTCTATGTTTTTTGAGAATCATATAAAAGTTTGTAAGCAAATAGAAAAACGTTTCTATAATATGATAAATAAATTCTTACATAATACATCATTACATCTTCCATTGTTTCTATAAGGGTCAACTTTTGATGTAAATTAAAGTGAACATTCCAGTAATATTGCAACTTTGTCCAAGGCATTCGTGTATTTTACTTTTCCCTATTTGTCATAACAAGTAAATATTAATATTGCTTTCTGAATAGTAGACTAATTATTTATTTTTTTATTTCATTTTAATGCTGCTCAAAATAAAATTTAAATTTTGAACACATTTTTTTTAAACAAAAATATTAACTGTTTCTTTTTTTAAATTGTTATCAATTTTTTTATAATTTTCACACACAGCATACACAATTGTTCTCCCTCTCTTGTATAGCCAATCCCAATTGATCAGCTGACTACTGAAATCAGTCATCCAATAAAATTGATTTCTAATCATGAACTTTAAGTTCTATTTTTAGATTTGATTAAAGAATGACAGAAAGAAAGAAAAATAAAATATTTTAAAAATAGCAACTTAACTATGTAATATTTAAATTTGTAATAAATCTTCTTTTAATATAATTATTTAATAAAACTAAATATTATTAAATAAACTTTGCATGAAATAAACTATTTCTCATATCCATTTGGTATTTATTAGGTATTAAATACAAGTCAATTCTTTAACACTTTTTTAAACTAAAGTAATTATTGTTAGCAAATTAAATATTGCAAAACAACATACATGCAAGCACAGACAAACACATACATCACTAGAACTGCTTTAATTGGATAATGCTTTGACTTACTTAATTTTATCTATAGATTTATATAAAATATTTTAAGCTAACTAATTTTATAGATTTAATGGATAATTATTAAAATTTAAATTTACTCACAGTAAAAACTACATTATCTTAATAAATATTCATACATTATTTATACTTTAAACAACATGATGAATAAAATTTATACTTATAACAGACTATTAAAATATATGAAGCTATTTTTTTTTTTTTAATAAATGGTACATATTTCTATATAATGACATACATTTTTATATAAAAACATTAATTTCCAATTATTAATTTCCATTATGTTTATATTATAAATCAAATTATTATTATTTGTTTTTAATCTGATTACTCTAAATTGTAAATAAAAGCCTTTTTGAAAATTTTTGTTCTGGAAAATTAAAACTTTATGAAAATAGTTATATTAGCATTTTTTAAGTGAATTTACTTTTGCTTATAAGTTTTAAAATAAATGGTTTTGAATCTGATTACTCTAAATTGTAAATAAAAGTGTTTAGGATAAAAAGAGCATTACTTCACTTTTTTGAAAACTTTTGTTCTGGAAAATTAAAACTTTATAAAAATAGTCATATTAGCATTTTTTAAAGTAAATTTACTCTTGCTTATAAGTTTTAAAATAAATGGAAGTTAAATACTTTTCTGTTTTATGCTGTAAGAAAATAGTTTTTTCTTGATTTTTTAAAACTGTAATCAATTAATATATATTGTAGATAAATTTTTTCTTAACAAAATGCATGTTAACAAATAATTCTATTAAATTTGTGCTTGTATCAATATCACATCTTTCAACAGCAAATTTCTTTTATCTGTACTTTTGCACATGTTTATCATAGCTTAACATGTATCACTGGGATCTTTTAGTAGATTGTCAGTATAACATGTCTTAATTAAAACAAAATAATTCTAATGGTCAGAAAGTCAGATTTAGCTTTCATAATTCCTATATTTCAAGTATAACAAGCATTGTCTTCCGTACACTTATAGGCTATGGAATCAAAGCAAAGAATCTTGCACATATTTCTCTGGGAAGTCATACTTAAATGACTTGGAGATTAGATGTACATGCTCTTTTTTTTGAAGTCATTTATCTATAATATCAATTAAAGTGAACTCATTATTTATTATAGGTACTATAGAATTTATAAAAGGAGTTAGAATAAGACTTTTTTTAATTAATAAAAACAAGAGTATAACTATAAGAACAAAAAAATTAATTTACATGCATCAAAATCAAAAATATTTTCAATTACTTTCTTAATTAGTTTTTCTTAATCTTTTCAAGTAAAATCTATTGGAATTAAATTTTATAATCTCATGTTTTTTAAAGCAATCTCTGTTTATACAAAAATAGTTTTCTGTCTTTGTGATTTTAAAATTTTACATTTTTGTCAAAACCAGAAATAAATAGAATGTTGTTATCAAATAGAGAGCCTTTTTATATTTAATCAAAAATTATATATAATACTTCAAAAATATCAAGAAATATTAATTAATTATATATGTAAATTTTGTCTGTATTCATTTCTTCTTTTCTTTTAAGTTTTAAACATATATGAAAACACACATTACTGATACTATGAGTCTAATTCTTCTAAATATAAATAGATTGCAATTTAATTGGTACTATAATCCGGCAATGTATGGATATCTACCACTCTAATGTTATCAAAATCTTGTTCGGTGCCAAGTTGTGTACTCACAATGACAATTTTTTTACGGCTCCAAATAGTGTTAATCTAGGATACAGTATTAATTAAAAAACAATCTTATTTTTATTCTAATAACTGATTTTATTTATGTTTATTTCAGGTGCTACAGTGATATACATAAATTCATAATGTTTATAATGAAATATAAACCCACATTAGTTGCTATGTAAGTATATCTGGAATCTAGATTATAAAAAAATAAAAGCCTAAAACTGTAGTAAGCATCAAAATTTTTAAATGTACGTACAGATAATGACAAAATATTAAGACTTTTTAACAAGAAATTATAAATTTATTAATAGTTATAAAATCAATAAAATAAAACTTAAATAAAAAATGTGTTAATATATATGTTAAATATTATAATAATATTTAGATTAAAAATATTAAATTAGCAAAATTGATTTTAAATTTAATCCTTAAAAAATTAAATGTCATAAAAGTATTTAGATTAGAAATATTAAATTAGCAAGATTAACTATGGATTTTATATTTAAAATGTTAGCTATTATCAAAAATAAATCAATAAAACAAAATATATAGAAATAAATTGAAGAAAAATAAATAAATATATTTCTTCAAGAGTACTTGCTATCATGAATACATGCATACATTCACGGCTTATAATTGCATGAAAGAATAATTAATTTCTTTCTATTATTATTTAGCTTAATTAAGAAAGCTTGATTTGTGATATAAGCTATGAAAGCATTACTGAAAAAATAATTGAATTTAATATGATTTAATATGGAAGTGCTAAAAATGTATATTAATGGCAAGCTTAGATCTTAATTAAACAAAATAAAACTAGATCAAAAATTCTTTTTTAATCTTTCAAAAAAAAAAAGTTTTTTAATCATACTGATTAAAATGCAGGTTTTTATTTCTTATAAAAAATATATGTATTACGACAGAATTTTTTTTTTAATTCCAAAAGATAAAGTTCGTCTGAGAAAAAGTGGTTTAATAAATTTTTATGAGAATAATATCATTAAAAGGACTAGTTTAGAAGACAGCAACTTGCAACAAATTTAATAAGTACTTATTAGGAAATGTTAAAGAGTAACGTCATAAAAATTGTTGGAGACTTTTGTGGAATGGTTGATTTATAAGTACTTGAAGATTTGATATTTCAGAACTTTGCTAATTTTTCCAGCATTCCCTGAATGCCACCGTGACATGTTTGATATCTTAATTATATTTACAACTTTTATTCTATCTTGAGCTAAAATGATATGAAAATCTCTAATCCAGTAAATGAATAGTGATAATAATTAAAGTATTCATCTAAAGACGTTGCTTGCTGTCATAGGTTTAAGTTCAAAAAGCAAATCACAGAGATATAAAATAATTTTTAATAACTTGATATTATAAATTTTGAACAAAAATAATGGATAATGTATGAGAAGTCTGACCTGGCATAAATGAAGTGGGCTAGTTTAGTCAGATATGTAACTTCAGAAACATTAATTTTCAAATGCCTTTATTCATGTAATTAAAGTATGTGTCATGGAATAGGAATTAATAAGCATATATAAGATATTACACATGGAAAAAGTGGAATAGAATGGATTAATTATTCCCAGTGGTTGTGTTTAAACTTTAAAGTATGTGTTCAGTTTATGATAATCTTTGGGTTAATAAATAATTAGTTAATTAATGATTAGTAATAATCATACAAATATTTAACTACAAAAAATTATCATAGGTTTGAGTTGCAAAAAAATTTGCACTTATAGATTAAATTTTAAATTGTAATACATAAGGCAGAAGAATCACTATTTGAAATATGTGTGCATACATACTCAAAACATTGCAATTTAAAGACTATATTGTAGCTCAGAATAAAATATGGATGCACCTATTTTCAAAACAATATAATTTAATAGATTATGTTTTAGCTAGAAGTCAGATGCAAGAGAAGTTCATATTATGTGACAAACATATATTATTAAATGATTTCATGAATTAGGATATTTCAAATTAAAATGATAGTTGGATTAAAAAGTAAGCTTATTTCAATCATATTCAGACACAAAAATTGAGGTTTGTTATTTCAAAATATTTATATATCAAATTTCAACAACTATAAAGCAATAAAATTGCTAAGTTAGACCTCAGAATTGTCATATTTCTGACGTATAGAATTTTCCTAAAAGTGTTTTAAGAATGTAAGTAAATTTATTTTTGGGTTTGCTAAAAAAAAAAAAAGAATCATGACTTTTGACAATGATTTTATTATTAGTGATTTCATTAAAAATATATGACATTTTTTGCTTGGCAGAATAATAAATGAAATGCAGAACTTTTTATTAATAATAGAGATTTAGATGCAGAAGTAAGTAAGAAAAAAGCTTAAAAGTTATTGGTGGATCAAAACAGCAAAGGCAGTACAATTATTCAGTGAGTGTGATCACTTCTCTTTTTCAGAAGCATTGATAACACAGATCTTTTAAGCAATGACACATGATGATAATAATAGTTTAAATAAATTTAAAAAGTATTAAGATAATCTTCTAAATAATGATACAAAAATGGAGATGATGACTTTTAATAATGTATTCATATTATTTCCTGCTTTAGATTTGAATAAAGAGATCCAACTTAGTAAAGTCAAAACAACTCTTTGTAATCTTAAAAATAAGAAGGCTCTAGTGCTGTTAAAATATCTGGAGAAATTTTAATATTAGCTTCAAAAATATTGAATTTTTTAGAAATATGGATTTATAAAGTGTTCCATCTAAACTTAAGACAGATTCTATTGTTCCAATTTTTAGATAATAAATAAATATAAATTATTTCAGTAATTATTATGGAATATAATTATTATCTACTACAGAAAAGTTACTTTTAAGGATTTTGTTAAATATTATTGCTTTCAGTATCAGAAACACAATATGGCTTTAGAGAGTAAAGAAGTATTGCATGCTAATTTTGATGCCAAGACAATTCAAGAAAAGTATCAAGAATAAAAGAATGATTTATACATTGCTTTATTGTTTTAGTTAAGACTTTTGAGCCAATCAATCAAACATTTTTAAAATTCTGTTTGAAATTAAATGACAGAGGCATTTCAAATGAAAACTATTAAACACAGAAATGTAATTTCTCTAGCACATTGCTTTCAATATTTGTTCTAGTTTTTGTACTGTTTATAGAGCACTTAATGAAATAGGAATCATATGCAATATTTATTTAACAATAACGATATTTTTAATGTAAATTAATTAAAAGTGAAAGCAAAAACTTCATCTGCTTGGATTCTGGAGTTACAGTATGTTGATGATTATTCAATTTTTTTTAGTTCATAAGACAATCTACAGAATGTCCTTAATGTTTGAATACAACATATAAAGACTTTGGTAACCAATGTTTTAAAAAGCACCTTTCTTAACAGATAGTATAAACATGCTTTTTAAAAGTTTTTCATAGCTTTTAGCTTGGATGGCTATCAACTTGAGAATATAAATCAACTTAAATAGTTGTATAAGTAGAGAAAATGAATTAGATATTGAGATGCAGCACAAACTCCAATGCGCTATGAAAAATAAAGTATTTCATCACAAGAAAATAGCTTTTGCCACTTATTAGCTATTTATAAAGGTGTTATTTTACCTACTCTATATTACTTGGAAATAAGACTTAAACACCCCATTGATGCAACAGATAGATATTTGAAAGATTTAATTTAAGATTGCATCATAAATTTAAAAAATATATAATGACAATGTCATAAGATTAACCAATATTTCCTACCATGTGTTATAAAGGATAATATAAAGTCCATTATTGCAAACCGACATTTTCATTGAATTAGATGCATAAATCAAATGAACAATGCAATACTTCATAAAAGATTGTTTTACAGTGACCTTGAAAACATATTTGTGTAAGAGGAAGAGTCATTATGTTATAAGAATTATTTTAAAGATATTCTAAAGAATCAGCAATGTTAACTGTTTCCATTGGGAAAATGTGGTATAAATGGAATTATAAAATTAATATTAAATACGCTAAAAAATGGGAATGGTTTATAAAAAAATTTAATTATACAAGATCATATAGAAGTGATAATGTCCGGAAGTTGGATGGTAAATACAGGGAATGTATAAATCTAAATTCGAATAATTATATAAATTTAACGGATCATAAATTTTCAACTGAACAAAGTATTTTATTGAATAAAAATCCATTTTTTATTCCATTTATAGACAAAGATATAAAGAAAAAAATAACCACGGATGTTGAATTGGCACATATATCATATGAGGAAAAAAAGAAACTGCATTGTGTTTTGAATAGTCATTTATATGAACTTGATATATCTGTTAGAGATTATAACTACAGAAGAATAATAGATGAAATTAAGAATGTATGTAATGTGTATAAATTAATAATATGTAAAGAAGATAAAGGTTGTCGTTTTGTTGTGATATATAATAGGGATTATCATGAAAAAATAGATCTGGTAATAAAAAAGAGGGATATATTGGATTGTCTAAAGACCCTACAAATATGATAAAGACTAAATATGTAAATTTATTAAAAAAGATGAAAATTTGTAGATTTATTGATGATGGGAAGTATAATTGTTTGTATCCTAGGTCATATGAGAATCCATATACGATCGGTAAGATTAAGACACATAAAGAAGGTAACCCTTTAAGATTACTATTCAATTTTAGTGATTTTATATTGAATAAATTTTGTAAATATTTGAACGGGTGGATAGCTAATGTGATTGGTTATGGGCAGTATTGTATAAAAAATACAGAGGCCATTATTGATGAATTGAATAAGTTGAAAGTAAATAGAAATCATAGTATTTTTGTGATGGATATAGAGTCAATGTATCCTAGTATTCCTAGATTGAAAAGTATCGATGTAGTAATAAAGGCATTATCGCTACACATTACTGATGATAACATTATTAATATAATAAAGGAAAGTTTAATTTTGATAAATAACAGTTTATTTTTTAAATATAATAATCAATTTTGGGAAATAAATAAGGGATGGGTAATGGGATGTGCAATTAGTGGGTTAATGGCATCGGTTTTTATTAATGATATGGAAAACAATATTATAACAAGAAGTATAATTAAAAAAGAAGTAATATATTACGTTAGATATGTCGATGATAGTTTAGTAATAGGGAATAGAAGGATAGTACATAAATTATTTAGGAAGTTTAATAATAATGCGGATAATATCCGTTTTACTATGAAGGAAATTGATAATGAGATTAGATATCTAGATATTGAGATGTTTTTGAGTCAAGATGGAAATATTGTGATTAGGCATTTTGTTAAAGATGATAAATTGAGAAAAATTATACCAATTGATTCAAGGCAGCCATGGATACAAAAGATGAATGTAATAAAGAATTTTAAATATAAAAATGATAAATTTAACACTGATAGAAATTTTGCTAAATTGCAAAAAGAAAAATTTAAACAAGATTATGTAAAATGCGGATATGGGATAAGACATATTAATAGTATTTTTATAGGAAATTATAAAAAGAGAAATAAGAGAATTGATAATAAAGATAAGAAGAAATGGATTAAAATTTCATATTTACCTAATGTATACAAAATTTTATGTAAAAAAAGGAAAAAATATTTGGATGAAAATATTAATGTGGGATGGGCCAATAGTAGAAATTTAGATAAGTTAATAACTAATTATAGGTTAATAGATGAGATACAATATAAAAGGGGAATGGTTTATAAAATTACTTGTAAATTTTGTAATATGGTTTATTATGGGCAGACAGCAAAGCAATTGAGCGAAAGAGCTAAGGAACATAATGGTGCTATCGATAGGAAAGATGATAAGTCAGCATTATATGTTCATTATTTGCAAACTGGACATAAAATTAATTGTACTGATAGTATAAGGGCTTTAAATTATATAAAAGATGTTAATAGACGCAGATTATATGAAACAAATTATATTATGTATAATAAAACTAATTGTATGAATATATATAAGGCGTCTATTGGAATGAATAATAAATGGTTGATGAAAAAAGAATGGATAGATAGCTGATGTGGATGATTGTTTGGAATGCATTTTACGAAATGAAGATTTAAATTATAGTAGAGTTGTATAAGTTATATGATAATATAGGCTGTCCAATTCAGTTTCAGCTGTTCTATATGAATTGGTTATACTAATTGTATATTTCTTTTATTCTTTTGTCTTTTATTTTTTACTTATCATGTATTAACATAGATGTCGCTATGTATATGTAGTCGTAGTATTTTTGGAAGACATGTTTGAAAAGGGCAAAAAATAAATTTGCCGAAAAAGGCTTTTTATATAATTAATATAAGTGTTATGTTTTGTTGTTTATAAATATGTTTTTATAACATTTTATTTGATTTCGAAGGATTAGTGCAACATAAAAAACGAAAAGGAAAAAGGTATTTTCCGTTTTCTTCTGTTTTAAGTATTGTTGATTAGATGACAGAGAGTAGAATATCCTAATAAACTACAATTAGATATAATGTTGAAGTGTCTCAGAAAAAAAAACATTGCAGAAGATAAAAAATAGCATTGGCAAATATCAAACAAAAAGAAAATGAACCACCATATTATATGTATGGATGTATTTATGGTTCACAAATTGGTTTATATAGTGTTCATAAAACTCACCTTAAAGTAATTTCCTTAATCTTTTTTTTCTTGAAATAGTTATACTCATTAATGTATGCTCCTTAATATATATATATATGTGTGTGTGTGTGTATGTGTGTGTGTGTGTGTGTGTAATTTTATTATAACCTCATTGTTTATTTGTAATAATTTTGCATACATATTGTTGTGTGTAGTCACAATTATAATCTAAACACAAACACATATACATACATTTTATATCTTTATTAATAATATGTAGATACAAACATACACTTGATTTACAATTTCTTATTTATAAATAGTTACTGTCTGCCTGCTACTGTTGGTTGGGCATGGTTCCCAGTTCTAGGGTGAACTGGTGAAGAAGGGATTGTATTTGCCCTTATAAATTTCTATCTACTTCCAGCTGTACTTGACAGTCAGCCTCATGAGTAGTGCAGCAACTTTTTTGGCAATAATGACAATTTCCATTGAGTCAGCTTTAGTTTTGGAAGCTTTCAGTCCTAAACATGGACTTTCCTCACTGCATAACCATTAAATTAAATAGCTATAGTCTGGAAAACA
Source organism: Epiperipatus broadwayi (assembly GCA_028023455.1). NCBI lineage: Eukaryota > Metazoa > Onychophora > Udeonychophora > Euonychophora > Peripatidae > Epiperipatus > Epiperipatus broadwayi. The sequence goes on from JAQFVV010000103.1 coordinate 4,186,702, forward strand.
AGCACTACTGTTAAGATTAGCAGAATTTCCCTTCAATCATATGTATAAAATCAGGCTACTGTTATTCAGGTTTAAGAGTAATATATATATATATATATATATATATATATTCTTAAAGCAGTATATATATATATATATATATATATATATATATATACTGCTTTTCAGATTTGACAGTTGTTCTCTACCCTATCGTCAAAAATGCTATGTATTTTTATATCCCCAATTTTCATGAAAGCTTTCAGATTCAGTGAGTATCATTGCCTATTGGCCTATTCTTGCCTTTGGCTATGTATTATCTCTTTATATACATATTGGTTAGCAGCAAAAATGTTCAATCTTATCATGATAAAAAAGAAATCTAGACTAATCCATTATTTGATGGCAAGGTGAGATAAGTCATTCTTACCCCCTGGCTAAAATTAGCTCTGGATAATGCAGTCATGCAAGATCATTTGAATATATTTTCTTTGCTTTGTTGATTTTTCTGGCTTGGTGATGTTTTTAGCAGGTCTACCGTTATGATCATTTGATTTTTTTGGAGCTGAAAGTTCATTACAGCTGTCTGATAATATATAATTTAATCTAATTTGGTTTCTGTGATGATGATGTTGTTGTCCATCTGTTGTTTCAAGCACAGCTGTTTGAAGTCCTTTAAGTTCAATCGCCACTGCTGCAATCCATGTGGTGGTTATATTATACATTCAACATAGAACTTGAGTGCCTATTTGCACTTTAGTATTACCATTTTATTTTTATCATTAGTAAAACTAAGCTTAAGACCTGATAAGTTGGTTCCCAAATCCCTATTGAATAGTAGTAGTTCAGCTGGTGTTTTTTCAGTGATTGTGCTAAGCATAGAGTGCTGTGCTAACAACATTCTGGTAATACAGGTATTCTAACTTCCTGTATTCATTTTTGTTAGTATTTACTTTGTCTCTTGATTCAATTTTTCATCTTGAATATAGCTTTTAGGATGGAATGGTGGGCTGAAAACTAATTCTATGCTATTATTGGCACAAAAGTTTTTGAATGATGTTGATGTAAATTTTGTGCCATGGTCTGACACTGCACTTTTAGGTAGGCCATGTCTAGAAAGTAGCCTCCTAAGAGTTTCAATAGTTGCTGTGGACTGAAATTATGCTACTCTCACTATTTTCAGCCACTTAGAGTAGGAATCAATCACTATTTGCATCTCCATGATCAACCTGAGTCCTGCCGATTGAACCAAATATGTTGTGTTTAATCATGATTATACACGTAAACACAAATGAGTATACATTTATTTTATCATATATTTATTAATATGTAAATACAAACGTATTCAATTTACAATTGTTATTTATAGATAGCTACACTCCGCCTGCTACTGTTGGTGGAGTTTAGTTCCCAGTTAATAATCCTTTTAAATATAATATATTTATGTATAAATCATCCAAGTGTTAAATAATTAGTTTAAATTATTATTAATAGTTTTAAAATAATAATTTAATTATACCCATCAAATTCATTTGTTCATAGCTAATCCCGATTGCTGAGAGTTAGATTTTATGTAAATGAACTTATATATATATTTTCTCCAGAATTGAATCAATTTAGTAGACAACTATATATTTAAATCATAAATTTATTTCCATTTAATCGAAATACCATTAAGTGAAATATATATATATTGAAACGATTAGATCCAAACTCGATCCAAGTTTCATGCCTTATTTAGCACTAACCTGAGATCAAACCTGATTTCTACTTTTTTTATAGTAAATTTGTTTAACGGACAGTTTATATTCATACACACACCAAACCTATTTTTCTTTCTTTAGCCTTGTTATATTCATTTAATAATGAACGTTTTAATTTTACTTTAAATTCTATAATAAGGTTTAAATAATGTTAATTCTAATAAAATAAGATTTATTTATTACATATTTTTGTGTGTGGATATTATATATATGCGCGTATTTTAAATATTAATAGTAAAGTCCGTTAAATAGATTTGCTTAAAAACTACTTTTGTATTTTTCTATTAAATTTTAGTGATTAAAAGTCACATTCTTTTGGATAAATCTGGAAAGTCACATAGGCTACTCAACAAAGGGACTTATCTTAAATTAATTTTATTTTATCTTAGTAATCCATTTGCGAACTAAAAATGGATTCTTAACAAAAGACTTAAAAGATTTATCAGAAGAGTGTATCTTAGAATCACAATAGAGCATATTAATTTTAAATGAATGGACAGAACAATGCCTGAAGCTATGGAAAGATAGAATATCCTGGAGCAATGCTAAAATAGTATAAATACCCCCCCCCCAAAAAGAGAGTGATAGGGATCAGATTACTATAGTGAACGAGTTGCAGTTTGAATCTATGTCGGTATATTTTATGATTTAATGTACGCAAAAATGTAGGCTAAGGTCGGGGCACATAGTTGTTGTTCCTCGAGCCTTTCCCAGTAACATCAGTATGCTACCATGAAACTATCTAATGCCTCCTGAAATCATAAATAGAACTGTTGGTGAATGAACTTTGCTGAATAATAAAAAAAATAGCTAGCTATTTCATCGATGGAAAGGTGCCTCATTTCACTCTCCAAAAGGAACTTGCAAGCAGTTATGAAGCCTACACATGAAAGGACTTGTTGGAAGGTAAATTACCGCCAGAAGAATTTTTCTAAAATATATAATTCGCTTTTCTTGTCTTAAATGGCTTTCGTAATATCAACAATTAAATATTGCAATCCTATCCTAGATAAACACGCTTTGTAAGATACGTAAAACTTATATAGCTTTTGTAATTTTGCTTTTGTCATTGCTCTCTATAAGATTAATTCAACTTTACTAGTTTCTCTTAAAAATGCCTTTTTATTTTATATTTCTTTTCTTATGGTGGTTTCCTATTATTTATTAATTTATGATTTAAATATTTAAGTATCTATGCGCCAATAAATCTAATTCGGTGAATTGAAACCTTCCTTAAATATTTCCAATCGGCCCGTGATTGATTGGTCAATTTAATACTCTCCCAAATGAGCGAGTATTTGTTTAGCTCATTTTTATTCACCGAATTGGAATTACTTTATTAAATGTAATCCAATAATACATATACTTCATAATTGCGATCTGTCAATAAAATGAATATTGTGTGTTGTTATTTTGTTATTAGAGCACTAATTCGAGTTTGTGAGAAGGAAATGAATATTTATCGCAATGGATTTTAATATGCTTTGACGAGATATTAAAGAAGGTTTTAAATGAAATTTGCATTTGGGAAATCTCTAAATAAAAGGGAGTAATTACTTTTATTGTTATTTAGTACGACATTATAGTCGTGATTGTTTTATTCCAATTTGATTTTGAAAGAGTTCAAGTCGCTACGCTTTGACAATTATTTTAGTATTTAATTTAAGTAATGGACGTGAATAAAGCGTCTATTCCATTAATATAGGCATTGCTGGCATAAGCAAATTATTCTAAGTTCAATGAACTCGCTATTATTTTAATAAATGTATTTTAGGAAATCTAAGCTATTAATGCGGATTTCCATTCTTCAGGATTCCCATAGTCGGACAGTAAGGCTCAAGGGTGAAAAAAGTCCCGACCTCATTTCTCCTTATGTCCAAGGAAGCTCTCTCTCCAGGTTGCGATCTGCGAAAACGCAGAGTGACCATTTTGTTCTTCAAATATAATGGCGAAATTTGCATCAATCTTATCAATGTTTTTATTCCTGCTATGTCAGTACTGCTTTCGTTCTCAAGATCTATATATTTCTTTTAAAGTTGCCTCTTAAGTCATGGCGAAGTGAAGTATGTCAAAATCAAAGTGATTTATTGTTTAGTTATCCCTTTTAATGTTGATAACCCGCTTGATTTAAAGCGATTCCCTTTTTAACAGCGAATTCCTAAACGTACGCAATATTTTACAAACCGTCGTGTAGAAAACCCATGTTTTAATTATTGATTTATTTGTTAGTCGTTTCACGTTAAAGCATTATATAATTAAAAGACCATATTGTAGACGTATAAATCAAATATTCATTTGTGAAAGATATTATTTGGTGTTTATAAAATATTAATTTTATTAATAATAAATTAGTGCATCTAATAGCAATGAGTTATATATAGTTTACAGATCACTACCTCATTGGCACATAGATCTTCCCGCCTATATTGAACGAAGCATTTAATTAATGTTGAATAATGTTTTCCAAATATTAGAAACTAGTAAAGAAAGTAGCTTTATTATGTTAACCAATTATGTAATTATATTAAACAGTATTGTAAAACAAACCTGTAGTCTATATTGCTTTTATTATTATTAACCCCAGATATTGTATTGCTAATTTGATGGCTTAAACACACATACTTATTAAATTCTTATCCTAGTTAGACAATTTATTTATGAGTTTGCTTATTCATTTATATATAAATTCCATTAGTAAAGTAAAGATTTGTGACGATAGTAGTTTTAAGTAATTTATCCGGGTTTCTCATGTAAATCTCCATGAGCTAGTGGGCCGTACAAAAGGAGTTTGTGCGTAATAATAATACTATGTACTGTGTAGATATGATAAAGAAATTCAAAGAGATGTAAAATGTGAGTGATATCTAAACCGACCGGTACAATATATATATATATGACAATAGATGGCGTTATACCAAAAACACCTTCAAGTTTTTGTTTACATAAACGTCAGAGCGAGTATTAATCCTGTCCTTCACTGACGATAGCAAATAGCTTGAAATCATGATCTGAAGGTGGAAATTAAGTTAGAGATAGTGAAATACTCACTCTGACGTTTATGTAAACAAACGCTTGAAGGTGTTTTTGGTATAACACCATCTATTGTCATAAATACAAGCGTATGCAAGTTTTTAACTTGTGTTTTTTGTTTTTCATATATATATATATGCAGTTGTTTGTTCATTGTTAAAGAGTTTAAATATATTCATATTCTTGTGAAAAAATTCAATCCCATTTTGTTTTAATAAGTTGGAGATCGGACGTAAAATGAGCCATCCCTAGAGAAGTCTCATTTTATTAAACTGGGATTAGGACCAAAATTGGTCATTTCTTATAATTAATGTTGTAGCAAGGTGTAGCAGTTACATATTCCATATTCAGTATATGCATATGTCTGTATTAAGGAACTTATAAGTTAGATAAATGTCTGATATTCATGGTTTATCCATAGTAGAGTTACATTTTAAGTTTATTGAAGTCTGCGTTTGCTATATGACATAATGTAATTGAAAATTAAAATTAAATTTAGTAATGACTCTCTCTCTCTCTTTCTCTCTCTCTCTCATATATATATATATATTGTAGATATATATGACTCATTTCACCCACATACATATTATTTAATTAAAAAAAATTTTTTTTATATATATAGATTTATGTGTGCATTTATTATTATATAGTCTATATAAATACTTAATAAATAAGCAGTTGTAGAGAGAGATGGTAATAATATTTAATATTGATTTATTATATTTTTTATTGAATAATGTGTTAAATTATTTAACTTTCGTTTTGTTAAAATAAAGTAGATCAGAAAGAAAGTGTAAAATAAGGTGATAAGATCAAGATTAAAAGATAAAAAAAATGTACACATGCAAAAGAGTGTGAAAGGATGAAAACGTCTGTATAAACACAAAAATGCCTTTACACCTATTTCTGATAACTATAGATTGCCAGCTTTGTTGTATTGTTTTTATCTGTATCTAAGATTTTTTTTAAAAGAGAGAGGTGCTTTGAGGAAATAAAAGGTGATTATTAATTTTCTTGTAAAATTGTGACACACCATCAAACTTGAGAATCCTTGTTTTTTTGTTTCAAGATAAGAGATTTGCAGGTGGTCAGTTTCTTTGACCAAAGATTGGCAATATAAATGAATGAAAGAATATTGAGAGATCGCTCAGTCAGTATTATTAATCAGAGATGTAATGACTCAGTTTTTACCTTATTATTAAACAGAAATGTTTAAAGATTACTCAGTCATTATTATTAAAAAGAGATGTAACGATCAGTTTTTTTTTAATGCTGGAAAAAGAAAGTGAGCAATTTGATTTTTTTTCACTCTTTAAAAATTAAAAAAAGGAAGGAAATTACTCTTGTTTTAAAGCCAGTATAGACGAAGATGTGCATCTATATAAGTAATTTCCAGCAATATTAAGATAAAGAAGAAAGAATGGAACAAAATTGAATTACTTGGAAGAAATTATTAACAATTATATAAAAATGATATTAATATATCTTGCTGTGCATAATACCATGAATTTGCATTGCTAAAACCATTTTTTCTGCTTCCTGAATAATACAGAATGGGTTAAAATCACTAATCTACTGTGGACTCATATACCAATCAAATAATAACCAACAAAATGATAGAGTTTGAAGCCAACCACACAAGCTATATGAAATGCTTTTTTTCTGGCTCCTGGTCTATTCTAGGCTTATTACCTTTGGATGGATGGAGAAGGGGAAAGAAGAGGAAAAGGAAATGTATAAAAGCCATATATAGTCAAATTTGAAGCTATGAATCAAATTTTTGTTAAAGTTTTTCTCAGTCATCTAAAGTGTCTAAAATAATTTTTTTTAATGGGAGAGACAAGAAAATCCCCCAGTTCATACCTATCTAAAAGTATTTATAATAACTCTTTTTGAAATGGTAGAATAAAGCCAATCAACGAATTCAGCATTATCAAAAGTATCTACAATAAATAATTTTAAAATTGAAGAAATAAGCAGGTCAATTAATTCATGTTTATCTTAAAGTATCTGCAAGAATTTTTTTTTAATGGAGCAAAGACAAGCAGTCTAAAAATTCAAACTCGGGACATTTATAAGAAGTGAAAGTGATTGGGTAACTATGAACTTTCGTTAACAGATCTTTTATTATTGCTTATTAAAAATACACCTTAATTTATTGTTCAAAGCATTATTTTTATCTTTTGATACGGAAACATTAAGGGCTTGTTTATCTATAGTTATTCTCAATATCACATAACATAACACAAATAGTTTAAATCTTTAAACTTAAATGTTCATTATTTTTTATTATTATATGGTAATATTGAAATGTTTTTTTTAATTATTCTTCAGTTGTTATGATAATGAGCAACCTATAAATATATGCATTTATAATGTTTTTTTTTTATTTTATCTTGTTGCATATTAAAATTGATATAATGTATTTTATTTTATTTTGCTAAAAGGTTGCACGAATATTTTATATATATATATGTAATTTATGTATTAATCTCTAATATAGGGGTATACATTTTAAACATATATGTTAACATTACCGAATGTGTGTGCATGTGTAATTGCTTATACAAACACATCAAAAGAATAAGTTATACCTAGTTAGTTTAAATATAGTAAATTATAAAGCAGGAATCACATTTGAATGGAAGTGAAATAAAACACACAAGTTGCATATGAAATTTATTTTTATAATATAATAAGTTAGGAAAGTCTTAAGTAAGCATTCCATGAAATATATTTTTTAATGTCATTTTAAGCCAGCTTATTTTAAAAGTATCCAAAATGACGAACTTGTATATAAAATTTTGTATTAGTTCTATATTGAATTAATGTAATAATAAGCCATTTATCTAATTAGTAAATTTGATTTTAAAGAAAGAAAGAGTAATAGTATCAATAAAATATAATTATATATCTTAATTGGTTTCCTAGTTCTTATTAAAAAATATTGTTGTGTTTTTCTTGTCTTGATTCTATCATTTTAATTCATCATCATTGCTCGCAGATATTAAGTATCATCGGCATTCTAAATATTGAGCAATCACTTGCAAATATTAAGCGCTCGCAAAATGTTAAGTAAACTAGAATGTTGATTTATCTTTAAATATTTAAGGATTAGGCTTGATAATAACCAAATTTTAATAATTATAGTTCAATAGTAGAAAAGCTAAAATTAGGTTGTGTCCATGAATTATGATCATCCTCATCAAAGACGGATATCGTATTATTGATTAAAATGTTTCAAATAATACTATACAAGAGTTATGATTGCCATCATCATCATTAATAAATTATAATCATTAAATCTAATGTTTAGCATAATTAATATATGTAGTAAATAAAGATTTATAGAAAGATGAATATCATGCATAGAGATTCATGATGATCATTCATCATCACTAGTATTATTAAATCCTGGTTTTAACTATAAAAGTATTTTAGTAAATAACTATAAACTTATATAAATGCTGGTAAATGTGATATTTAAATCTCAGTTTGAAATAGGATAATTTTTAATAAATGCATATGAGTTTATAAAGATCAATTTATTGTTGTGAGTTTATTAATAAGTTATGGCTAGTATCATCATCACTATTATTATCATTATTATTATGATATCACTATTATTATCATTCATCATTATTATCATCATCATTATCACCTTTATATTGTGATAAATAATCTAGTTAAATGGCCATCAATATTAATAATGGTTTTCACGATGCTTGTTTAGAAGCCATTAATAAGATGATATTTGTCTGTTCATCAATATACATAAAATGAGCTAGCAATGTCTATAAGAGTCTTTGATCTATAATATACATTTTGGTAATATTGGGATCTTGTAATTTTATCGATATAGATAAAATGTAAGAATGTCATTTTTTTATTAGTCATCCAAGTCATGTGTGATAAAAATGTACCGAATGAGTTTGAACTCAGTACACTCGAAACAGATATTTATCTACATTTAAAACAATCTAGTGGCGCTCGTGGGAAAACACATATACTTAGCTAAACTGAATAAAGAGTGATATAATCCCTTTCCAACTTCATAATATTAACTTTATATAATATATATTTTATAAGTTGTCATGAATAGCACCAGTGTGTGCATGTGACCATGAATGGTCTTATATGGTTGGAAAGAAGAATAGGAAGGATTCTTTGTTAAAAGAACCTAGTATGGGAGATAAGCATAATGCAATCCAGGAATCTCAAAGTGGGTAATTTTATTCAGTTGCTATATTTAATATTCTTTTATTTGATGACAATAGCCAGTATGTTTTATTGTTCAAATGACATCCCCAATATTTAGATATTATTAAATCTTTAATGATGATAGTTTTAATTGTCATTGTTGTTATTTTATATGGAGAAATGAGATAACTTATTTATTTCATTACTAATGTGACAGAATTAATGTTTAGGATAGTTGCAATCGGGCTATAATGTTATATTTAATTAATTAGAAATAGACACCCAGATAGAGCATGATATGCATATATTTTTATTTATATGTTAGCATCATCCTTATTTAATTATAAATTGTATTTTGGCTAACACAGTGAATTCATTTCTCATTTAGTTTACTTGGTTACAAATGATGAACCGCTGCAGCATATCATTATCCTGTTTAGTGTTTGGTTATTGAATTATGGCAACTATCATTTCATCACTCATCTATTTATCTATACTGTGACAATGTTTACTTACTGTTACAAATAACAGATTAGATAAACATATATGTTAATAATGGATCATTTTCTATCAATTTATTATTATTTCTGTTACAAATGTCTTCTTTCAGTTACAATATATATATATATTATTCGATGTCTGTATTTTTAAAGCAATATACGTAATTATATAACTGAATATTTGTAAATAAAATTTTTAATTATTTAGTTACTGTATTTACAAATATTCAGTTATATATATATTATAATTGAAATAATATTTTTAACGGTTTATAAACAATTACAAACAATCTTAAAATCCGCAGAAGTATTTTCGGTTACTTTCTAACCTGCCTCAACTGCCATTAAATTCAAAAACCAAAAGCGGAAGCAAACGTCATCAATTCAAATTCCACGAATCTCGTATTTTAATGTTAGAAGCTTATCGATTTATTAAATGCATTTTATTCCTGTTTATAAAAATTGCCTCTTTAATTTTTCTTTTACTATGGTTTCTCTCTTCATGAAGAATTTTCACATTTTCAAAATTAAATTTAAATTTATATTTACATGTTTTTTCGTGATCAAAGAAAACGGAAGAAGATATTAAATCACCATTATTTTTATTTTTTACACGCTTATATAATAAATAATTCATGTTCCTTCAATCTTTTCTCAATACTGCACCTAGATTCACCTATATATGATAGCATACAATCACAAAAAATTTGATATATGACATTACTTTTTTGCTTGACAGGTATGACATCCTTAGAATTATTGACTAATTTATTAATATTGTTTGGAACGTAGAATGAAACATTAAACACATTCTTATATAAATCCTTAAAAAATTTTACTTGTAGATTTGAAATAAATGGAATAGATATCCATTTTTTATTATTAATCTTCATTTCTTTTAAATTATCATAATTTTTTTTAAATTGACAAAGTATTGTTTATTTGTTCCATTTTATAACTGACATCAATCAATTCCTTGGCAAATATCTCAATATTTTTTAGTTTATCACTTTGGTAACGATATAATTTTTCATTCCGAAATGGATATTTTATTTATTTTATATATATATAATTATTTCCTTCTTACATGTCTATGAAATGAGACAATGATATGTAGGAGATTGGAGAAAAGATTTTGTTAAAAGAAAAGTAAATTATATGTGAACTGATAATTATAATTTGTAATTAAATTATTGTTGTATGATGTATTAGCTTTTTTTGTAATAATGCATAGCCTATATTCATCATTCATTGGGAATAACTTGTGTTCTTCACGATCTAGCCAGATATTGCAAATGGGGACTGTGTTGTGATTATCATTATTCTATTAAGTAAAAAATTGTTAAAATATATGTGCTGATTTATTTCCTAATATTTAAAGTCAGGTGGCACCTGTATAAATTGTATAAAAGGGGGGAAATGTAAATCATTTAAACATTCTTAGTCTGATGTATAAAAAAATTATAAAGCACTATAACATAATATATCATTTATCTTTATTTAATAAATCTAGTACATATTAAACACTTTTGCTTTCTGTTCAAGATTGTCAAATTGTAATTATTTAAAGTATACTAGCTTCACTAAATACAAATTAAATTTTATGCTTTGTGAATTGAGTTTTTATATTAGATTACTTAATTAAAATGTTTAAATTAAATATTGTAAAACAAGTTTTGAGATTATATTAATAATTTTTGTTAATCATTCATTAGAATAGAGATTATCCAATAATGGATAAATGCAGAAATTTTAAAATGTCATTTAATTGTAGGATTCACAAATAAGAGGATTGATCTCAGAACAGAAAGTAAAGATCATGAAGATAAATAAGATTTAATTTGGTGATGGAATTTAAAATTATTAGAGTCTGATTTAAAATTGTTATAGTCTGAAATACATAAATGGAAAGAAATGTTGACTTTGTGAAGATTCATTGTGGAAAATATGTTGCATTTACTATTGTTTACATATATCAAGAAGTAATTGTGATATTGAAGAGTTGATAATATATGTAGCTGTAATGACCAGAATGGTAAACTTGTTGTTGTTTTTATACACTCTGGAGGGAGAGGAGGATGGAAGTGCAAAATTCTATTTAAAGTTGATGAAATAAATTTATTATGTATAATTATCAGAAGAAGAATGCCTGGTCATACAAATCTGCATAAAACACCTAAAGTCTGGATATATTAGAGTTGTTACCTAAATTAAGTTTGGCTAAATATTTTAAGGCTGCCAGAGGTAGTAATTTCTGATAGTAAATATTATCTGTCTTTGCTCAAAATCAAATTGAAAACTTTAAAAAATGTATCAGTGTGAGCTGGAATTTGTCTAGCAGCAGTGACACACTCAAGTTGATTATAAACATAAAATGTAATGTAATATGGAAGTCTAAATTTTTATAAAAGATTTCTACTGATGATAAATTCATAAGCAAACTAGATTTTAGATGATCTGTTAATAAAAATTATCACTAAGTAGAAATGATCAAGCTTGATTCAGCTCTAATACAAATTTTTTTTATACTTAAAATGTCTGAAAATGGTAACTGAAATAAACAGATAATTTTTTCAAACTGAAAATTAAAAAAATTAAGTAAGATTGAAAAGTAGAGATATCTTAATTATTGATATTATAATATTAAAATAAAATAAAATATTGTTTTAAAAGATTTAAATAAAATAAGATAGAAGGAGAAAACAATTGAAATTCATATTACATCAGTTTAATGTGCAAAATATTGCATTGATTAAAACTTTAGATTTTACCCCAACATTAAGAGTATCAGAAATTTTTTCCATTGTAGGAGAGAACATGTAAAATTATTTTTAAATGCAATGAGAATATTTTTCTTATTGGGATTTCTCAAAAGATTAAAGGCAACTAAAATGCTAGAAGTCTTAAATTATGTCAGACAGAGACTTGAAACCACAAAATAATGAAATGTGTAACAATTGTCATTTTTTTTAAAAAGTGGGAAGGAAATTAAGACATTATATTATATCTTCTAAAGATATGTAATGCTAAATAGATTAAAATTATATTTTAAAAAATTCTTTAAAAGTTTTACTTAATTTTTAGTGTTGTATTAGCTGGTTTCAAGACAATAAACATCACATGACCATCACCTCTTATGCTTGTGTATAACTGTTGTTAAAACAGGCAAAACTCATTATATATATTGCCACACACAGCAAGCTAGAGTAATCAATGGATGCCAGAAGGCTTGTGCATAAAATCCCCATCTGGTGCCTACTGGGGATATTGGATGAGTAGGCACTAGATGGGGATTTTATGCACAAACCTTCTGGCATTTATTGATTACTCTAGCTTGCTGTGTGTGGCAATATATATAGTGAGTTTTGCCTGTTCTAATTAGCTGGTTTTAATAAATTGTATATAATACACAAATGTTAATGAAAACATCCACAGAAAAGATAGTTTTAAAAAAAAATCAGCTTTATTGCTACCTAGCATGCTTTCGATGTAGCATGTATATTGTTAGCAATGATTTTTCTTTTATTTACTTTTAATAAAAAAATTGAAAATATAAAAGCCATTTATTAAAAAAAATTAATCTAAAATCATTATTTTTTCTTATTTATAAGATGTGTTTTTTAAAAAAAAATACTTTTAACATCATATCAAAAGTTTATATGAATAATTGTCTGCTCTTTGTTCAAAATTCCCATCTCAGGAAGGAAAATAAAATATAACTTAGCTCTATTGATATCTCTCTCTTAAAATTAAAATGCATCGAAATAAAGAAAAGAAAATTCTTCATTTCATTTAATAAATCAAATTGACTGATTTATAGTTTGTTTAGAATTAAAATGAATAAATATAATAAATTATGGTTATTAAGTTTTATAAAATGTATATTAAAAATTCATTTAGTTTATAAAGTATTATTGTATATATTTATTTGATCAAATTCAATAATTTGAAACTTTTGTATATTTAATAACAATACTACTAATAATAGTAACAACAACATGTCTTTGTGGTGTTCAAATTTATCTGATTAAATAAAAAAAACTGAAATTATTACCATGGTCTAAATGTGAATTTCTTTATAAAAAGAATATGGATATTATAAAACTACAACAGATTGTAGATAGTACCTGATCTGTTATTAGACCTGTTTTGTCTGAAAAGTAGTTTAATCAAATTATTAATATATTAGACGAATTCACTTTATATCAAAAACTTATTTAATGGTGCTCCATAATATTCCTTATTTTATGCAATACCTGAGATAGGTGAAGGTAGGTCTCCCACTATGATAATAATTAAGATCTTATTACATAAAATCAAAAAAGTGATTTATATTCTTGAATAATTATAATATAAAAGATGGTATTAAGAATTATATTAGCACTATTAATCTTTGCTGAATTGTGTCATTTCAATACATGTAACTAATTGAGATTGGTGTTTATGATTTGAAACAAATATAGACAATGAACTTTATTAAATAATGAACTAATTCCTAAAATTAAAAGTATTTGATTTTTATTAAAGTAACCCAATAAATGCTCAGCTATTTTAATTAATAAAAATGTATGGTTGTGAACATTTATGCAAGATATGCATAACATGCAACACCATTATTGTATTACATCTGATTATTTGTTTGAACATTCACAAATATATACAATACATTAATTTTGTTTAGAAATAGTGACATTGGTAAAAATGGATCACTAATAAATTATTGTAATATTTTGCATTTTTATATAAGTGAAATAAGTTCCAAACTTTATTTAAATAGCTTTTACTTAAAAGTCAACTGAAGTTCATTAACAGGTGTTAAAATATGCAATTGTAGCTTAAAATGTAATACCTATAGAAAATAATTATTTTGCTTTATTTATGTAAATTTTAAATTCTTTTATATTATAATTTTAATTAGTAAAAATGTGATTAATTATTAACCACATTTTTATAAGAGATTTTTTGAGTGAATACATGAAATCCTATTGATATGAATTTCAGCCAAGCTGGACACCTGGTATAGTTCCATAATAGAATATCAATTGATATATTATCTATTGCACAAGAAATCAAGAATTTTATAATTGTTGGATGGGAGAAAATACCAGCATAAATTACTGAATTTATTTAATTTCATTCTTATTATTTTTGTTGTTGTTGGTAAATGTTTCAATTAAACAGATACTCATTAACAAATGAGAAAGGGATATTAAAGACTCTTTACTTACTTTATTCTGAGTTTGAAACTTTACTGCTATCTACCATAGAATATTTAAAACTTAAGTTGCTATTTATTGCTATGACATCCCCAAAATGCATATTTCATAATTGGTAGTCATCTATATACTTAGAAGACAATGTTAAATTAATGTGATAAATGTTGGATAAATAAAACAGATATTAACTGCTTCTGATTCCATACCCTCTCATTTTTATACATTATCATTCTACTTATTTTATAATAAATTGTTACATCCTTCATAAAGGCCTAAATGGAATCAAGTAGGACAAAGTTTTAATGATCATTCTATATATTTCTGTTGTTGCAATTGTCACTATTATTGGATTAATCACATAGTAAATAAACATGAATGGGATGTTCACTAGAATACAAAATTCAGTGCAGATTAGTTTATTGATTTCTACCATTGAATTTAAATTCAAAATCATTGTTTTGTTTTTCAGATGCTTGACAATTTCCAACAGACATCAGCTATGTTTATTTTAAGGTAGAATGATTAAATGCAGGTGTATGAATATTAATTCTCTTTTATAATTACAATTATATCAGTCAAAACTGAATTATGATTCTCATTTTAAGAAGTTTGCAAAATTGTTAGTCAGGTTAGCAATTGAAAATTAAATATGAAGAATGCTGAGAATTTTTTGATTGCAGACTTTGGATATTAATGGATGATTATCTTTTATTTAGCTATGTACTATTGTAGTTACTTTTATTTAAAAAAACATCTACATGAATTAGAAAAGAAACTAGTTAATATTAAATAGAACATTACCAGACTCTTTGATGATATAAGAAAATAAAAAACAAATTGTTTAAAAAGTGTACATATTCTTTACTATAAAGGTATACATATTGGAAACATGAGTGAAATAAAATTCATCAATAAATAAAAAAAATAGATAAACAACATTGTGGATATTAACTTTTTAAGAAAAAAATTATTTTCAGTTTCTATGTAACATCCTGCAATTCCAGAAATTACATTTATTTTTGCTTCCATTTGTTTTGTTTTTTTAAAACATATGTTTTTTATTTAATATTTTTAAATTTTTATTTTTATTTTAATCAATAAATAAAAGCTCTAAGTAAAAATTTAACATGTATACTTGAAAAAAATATAATATTTGTTGAAAGTAAACACTATGAATCAATTTTTGATTCAGTTTTACTTTTTATTTTGGTATACTTTTATATAAACAAGTAAATATACATTATTTTTTAATTCAGTTATTCAATATATATTTTTGATTTATTATTTATTAAAAATAATATATATATATTGTAACTGTACATGTTACATGGCACACAATAACATAGTGTGTGTGTGCAAAAATATATATAAAGTTGAAAAGAAAAGTGGAAACAAACACAGACAAAACTTTCTGTAGATATTTTTCTACAGGTCACTAAGAATAATAACTATAAAAGATTAAATAATTTTGAATTTAAAATAGAACTTTATTATAAAATAAAACATTTAAAAAAGATCTAAATAAATATTTTTATTGAATTCTGATTTTGAATTTAAAAACAAGCATGATTTATTTTTTGAAATCTTTTAAGTGCGACAGACATATTCTCTGAAATGACATAAAGAAATTTTTTTATTAGTGCAGGCAAATTATTTAAATATTAAAGATATGAATCTTTTTCGGTTTATTTGTATGCAATTTTGCATATGTTTTTAAATCAAAATTACATTTATGTTAACAGTTTTATGTTGAATAAAATTTCATTTTTTTATCACTTCTACATTTTTATACATGTGTGACAACATTGGAATATGTTTTAAAACTGAGCAAATAGATTGTGTTATTTTTAATTTAGATTTAGTAATTTTTGATCATACAAAGTTCATTATTATGAAATCATTATTTGGTATTTACAGATTATTTCATAACCCAAAATATTAATAAATTAATTATAAATTTCTTTTAACTGTAAAAAATAGCAATAAATGTATTACAAATTTCATTCACAAGATGTAATTAATATCCCTCAAAATGAATAAAATTTGGGATCTTCCATTGTCAAAAGACCATACAGTGCAATATTGCAAAACTACAAGATTCTGCCCTCCTAAAAAGTTTGCCACTTTTTATTCTTTTAAAAAACACTTGTAAAAATTATATTTACTGCAGTTTAAATTATTAAATTTATTTTAATTACAATATATTGTCATACTTTTGTGAAATTTCTTTTATTTGCCAATATTAATAACAAAAAAGGCTACCTACTCATATGCCCTTTAAAATATATAAATTACAAAAATGTGGCTGCCAATCTTGGGTTACAGAATTATTCATAAGTATCTTCTTTTCTTCTTTAAAATAATAATTACAGCAAATAAATTATAATATGATGATCATTACTTTTGCTGCAAGCAAAGTATTGTTAGTAAAAATTTTAATCTATAAAAGTGAGTAAATATAGTGCACAGTTTTAAAACTAATGTACACAATTTAATATGGTATTAATGTATTTAGTTATTGTATGCCATTAAAATATGATTTTGATTGTTTATTATATTGAATAAACCCTTTTTAGGGAAGCTTTGGAACCATTAATGATGAAAATCTTTGGATATATTATTAATAAAGAACTGATTGTCTTGCAAAGAAACTGGATAAAAATTAAATATAATACTATACTGTACATTCATTAATCAAATTTTAAGTTTATAATCAAAATATTGTATACATCCCTAATGTTGTTTACTGTATTCTATATTATGAATACATTCTGTACTGTACACTTTCAGCATGAAAGTTACTATTTTGCTTTTGGATGATATAGTGTTAATAACCATCCTATGATGTCATCAGTTTTACAAAATAGCCACCCAAAATTTTTTTTGAAATTTTCTTATGATCATTATAGTTATTACTATTGTAAATTCTTGCATAAAAAAGAAGTTCTAAGTGGTGTATAAGTGTCCTTAATTCTATACTTAACATCTTTGTATATGTATGTAGGAAGAAAGATTGAAGCTTGCTCTTTTACAATATTATGTCCGAAATTTTGACATTGGTTCAAGAGTTATTAACTAAGATTTTATATTAAGCCTTTTTAGAATCCACTCACAAGAGATGACTGTGATTATTATTTGATTCTACATTTATTATTTATGATTACTTATGATAACAATCTGTTAATTCTTAGATCTTATTTTATTGCATCATTTATTATCAAAAACTCACCCCACAAGACCAACCATATCATTGCTATCCAAATCTAAATAAGTTAAATGTCTAAATAATATTATGCAATTATTTGAATTATTATATTATTCAAAAAGTTATCAAAAATGTTTTTCATATGTTCATAAAACCATTTTTGTTGTATAAAAAAATGACATTCACTATTTTAGTAATGTTACATCATCATTTTTACGCCTCCTTATTTAAAGTTTTAATATATCAAAGTGTTCTAAAATGACAACATCAGCAAGTTACTATAACTCCTTTGCAGTTTGAATATATCAATCATCTTAATCTATTTTAATCAACAGTTAAATTTCTCTCTTTAAATCTCCACATTGCATATGAAACTCCATGTTCACTCTATTATTCTAATCCTAGATACTTGTTTTTAATCAAACCATAAAATGACCAAAGAAGAGAGTAGTTTTGGTGAATTCAAAAACACCTTTTTTTTCACATCACAACTTTAAAATGAATTCTGTAACTCAGCAATATAATAAAGTTTAAAACCCAAATTGGCAGTTTTAGTATTCAATAGCTATTTAAACTAGCACAGGGAGAATCAGTTGCCTTAAAAAAATATCAGATTTGCATTAATAAGTTTTGGTTTGATCCTATCCTTTCAACAATAGAATTATCATTTTCACTTTGAAACATATTAATCGGTGGTCTGACTCGTGGTCTGCATTTATAAGTATTATTGTGACAATAGACACCTCTTGATAAATAGATAATATGTGATATTTTCTTTATATTATTTATCTATTCAGTATTACATCTAAAATGGCTATAACTTGACGCTTTGACAAAAAATATTTATATTTTTAATATTTTTGCTTTTGAAATATTTATCTAAAATAAGCAATAAAACAAATAAATCAATAAACAAATGTAACTCACATGTTTATGATATTCAAATTTTAAAGGCAAATCATCTATTACTGAATCACCAAGTCGTAAATGTATATATACTAATCAATTTACTATTTGATTAATAAATGATTAAAACAAATAAATCAATAATCAAATGTAACTCATGGTTTTATGGTATTTAAATTTTAAAGGCAAATCATCTAATACTGCATCACCAAGTCGTAAATAGATATACTAATCAATTTACAATTTGATGAATAAATAATTAAACTCGAGATAAAATTATTTGGAAATAATTTGATAGTATACTGATATATGCCTTTTTTAGGCAATTATCTTTTTTTTTCATATGTCAAAACATCGGCCGGGAAGCGAACCCGCGACAGCTGCTTGTAAGGCAGCTGTGCTAACCACTCCGCCACCAACGCTTTTTTTGCAATGCAATGGTTAAAATATAAACTTCTAATACTATAGAGAAAACATGGCTGCGGGGCTCTTATGTAAATTTTAAGCATAAAATGTAATAATTGAGATTAAACATCTAATTAGATGGGTTTAAATTATAATATAGTCAATATTATGGTTAACAATTTAAATAACAGGATTTAAGCTTTTTTAAATAAAATATTGTAGTAATTTATTCCATATATTTAATATGTCATAGATGGCTAAGTATTAGAATGGGCGTAATTTCATGCTATAATCTTTTAAAATATAATTTTTCATAGTTGTTTACAATAATTTTAGGTAAGATTTTTTTTCTACAAATTGATTTTACTTAGAGTTATATTTTATAATTAAGTTAAAAGTTATTTCTATTATTTGCTACATTTCAGTGTTTATCAAAATATTGATTACTAATAATATAAATCGCAATAGTGCTAGAAGTAAATAAATAATAAAAAAGAAGTGTATGCACCTATTTCTTTCAATTTTTTTATTAATGAATACTAAGAGTGAGTATTGTAATTAATCCTAGTGAAATGTAAGGCTTCGTATTTAATATTTTTTAATAAATGAGAACTTTAAATATTATGCCCTTTAAAGACTTCAATATTTTACAAGTTTAATAATCTCAACTTATATAATAGGTTTTACACATACATAAGTTGAATATATATAAATCACAAGAGGCAGCAATTAATTGATTGTTATGAAGAAATTACATCACCATAGCCCTCATTCTTAAACAAAACATTAGAATATCAGCAATTTGTTGTTTTCATTTCAAACAAACTTTATTCACAATTAGTTATTTACAATGAATAGTTATTTACAATGTTTAAAAGGTGTCATTTGCGTTCACTTTGGTGGATAACAGTTCTAAAATTCTTATTACCATGTTTTCTCATTACCCCTCTGCTTCCAGGTTTCAATCATACTTATAGACAATAGCTGTGGTGGTTTTATTGTCCTTACAATATGGCATTGGAGTGGTCTAGTAGCTATCAGTAATGAGCTTGAGATAATTCATTACACAATTGTCTTTTACACTAATGTCATTCAATGTTAAAAATTCACTTGACCCCAGGTTTTATCAGCCAACCAGGATAGACAGGTTCTCTTGTCTTTTTCTTTTATATTTTTGAGAAGGTTAAGCATAAGATCTTCCACTAGTTGGTCCAGTTCTTTTTGAAAAGTTATTTTGCACCTAATGGACCAGATGACAAAGTTTATAAAAGTTGCCAGTCTTATTGTTTTGAACATTCCTTTTTTCAAGGCCAGCTTTAGTGCTACTTGGGACTGATCGGGTTTGACCATTCTTTTTAAAATTATTTTTCGGAAGTTTTCCCATGCTTCACAGTGTGTAAGAATGTGGTCCATTGTCTCCTCATCTTTATTGCATAAGGGGCAGAGAAGATTGATATTGTATCCTCTCTGGTGGCACAAGAAGGCTGCAGTGGTAAGTGCACCCAAGTTTATTTTTATCAAAAAGTCCACATGTTTTGATTCTAGCTTCCAATATTTTGTCATCTTTGTTAATCTGGGGATTTCTATAGGGAGTAAGCAGACAGCTTTATTTCTTTCCTGAAGAACTGCTTGGTAGACTTCCCAGTAAGTGAATTTCACATTAAATAGGGTACTTGATGTTTTTATGCTCTCCACTACTAAGGTAATATGTTGCTGAATCCATAGTTTTTTGTTTTGGGGAGGTGGCTTGTCTGTTGGTTCAACCTTTATTAGAGGCAATGGGCATATCATTTTTGGATTGTCATGAAGTAATTTGGTAATTATGTTGTGTGCTCTTTGTATTTGGAATATCTTAATTGAGTGTAGTGCCAGACCATTTAATTGTTTTGGTTTCTGTAATCGTTTTAGACTAATAACAGGAGCCTTCTCTCCCCAGCATAGTCTTCTGCATTGTGTCTCCACTTTTTTAATGAACGTTGTTGTGGGGGAAAAGCCAGCTAAGTAGTAGATGATTTTGGGAAGGACTACTGAGTTCAGTAATGTTACTTTACCCAACAGTGATAGGTGTATCTTGGATAGTGATGACACCATTTTTTCAATTTTGTTGAGCAGTGAGATCTCCAAATTTTTCCTCATGACTGATGGTGGATCAGACAACTGGAAACTCAGAAATTTTTGAGGGGATGCTCTCAGTCTACTCAGGACTTTCTTTCCTGTTGGGATCAACCACATGGCAGATTTGCTTTCATTAATTCACAGACTGATGTCAATCGCAAATTGATCTAGGATATTTTTGAGCCTTGCAGACTCACTCTGTGATGAGAGGAACACCACTACATCATCCATATAGGTGATGTGTCTGATGTTCTCTACCAGCAATGGAATTGCAATTCCAGGAAAGGAAGCCTTAATGCTTAACAGTAATGGGTTAACATAGGCTCCAAAGAGAAGTGCGCTTAGTGGCAAGCCCTGAGGAATAGAGACACTGGGCCTAAATCCTGGGGCAACTCTGCCATCCAATGAGAGACAAACCTCCCTGTTTTGCAGGAGGTTTCAATCATTTGGAGGTATTCCAGGGACACTTGGAGATCCTCCAGTACATTTAGAAGAACATCAATCCTGACACAGTCAAAGGCTCCAGCAAAGTCCAGTTGTACTGCGACTGGCCAGGACATTCTTTTCCTGTGAACTTGATCTATAATGAGGCAAAAATGACTGACCACATCAGCAGTCAAGCATCCTTTCTTTGCAAATTGATAAGCTGAGAGTTGCCCAATGATAAAATCCTGAATGTCTTCTTTTATTAATCCTTCTATGGTCTTTATCATCAAGGGTACCATTGATATAGGATGCAGATTTTCCAAGTCATATGGATCTTTCCATTTTTTTATTAGGGGTACCATGGCTACTGGACAGATATCTGTAATTTTTCTGCTGTCCTCTGCAAGGTAATCCACCATTCTCTTGATTATTGGAAGTGTGAATTCCTGTAAATGAAGTAGCAGGAATTTGGGGATTCCAGGCAGGCCAGGGTGTGTCCTATCCGGTAAGGCTTTTAGTCTCTGCAGGATTCTGGTTTCGGTAATTTTGTGAAGGGGAGTGTCTTTTGTCACAAATCTTTTCCGCAAATTGTAGACACCCAGGGGTTGGAATTTCTTGAAATAAAATTCCTGTTTTGACAACAAATACTAATATTCTAGTGGTTTAAATATGAAGGATATAATGGTGTAATTTATATGTATGTGTGTCTATGTATGCATGCACATAAATCTCTGAAGTCCCAAATATATAATACTTTTAAAAGTAATTAACTGTTACTGTAATACCAACATAAACAGTTTGAAGTTCATACTACATATTGTAGTATTTTAATTGCAATAAATATTTTAATATAAAAAATAGTGATAAGAATACTTCAGAAGTTAAATTTAAATGTACTAATTAATGACAATGAAAACTGTTTTAGGAATAAGTTATATATATAAGAAAATGAGTAGCATCACATAATTAAAATGTTTTCTATAAACTGAATGTAAAAATAATGGAAGAGCAAATTTTCAATTGAGTAAAGATAAAATCTTATGAAAGTAGTAGATCCAAAAAGTGAAATTAATTAAAGATTTCACAAAAGAATTTTAAGGAATGGAAAAATTGCTGATAAGAGAAGAATTAAACTGAAGACTATAAAAACTTGCGATTGTAGATTTAAGTGCTCTTTTTCTCTTTTGTGTTGGTGAAATATTATTGTGCTCGCAACAAGATAATGAGTCAATGTCTGCAAGGGAATAAACTCGGATGTTTCAGAATCTGAAGGTATAAAAATCCAAGTAGAATTTAAAGCAGCTTGTTCTGGTCTTATTTTGTGTTATGTATACCTAAATGGCTCTTAGCTTTTAACTTGGGGAACTCATAGTTATTTGGCATAGCTGTGGAAAAGTCAATCCATTAAATAAGACAGTAATTGTTGGACATTATAGAAAGAGTGTTTAAAGACTTTAAGAACTCTGTGATCATTTATTTGTCTGTATATATTAATTATAATTAAGTTTGTATATATATTCTAGTTTTGTGTTTGCATAACTTATAATAAATCTTTAGTACAAAATTTTGTTTTATTTATTAATTAATTGTGGTTTGCTCCTTTGTGACTTGTGGGTAAATACACAGTAAAATGGCACAGTCAGAAATTTGAACCTAGTACATGGAAAGTAATAGTACAATTGGGATCAGAATTGTCAAGCAATAGTATACATTGATACTTTGATTGATGGGTTGACAGGTCAAGGTAGTATCTCAGACTTTTAGGTAGGAAATGCAGATGAATGACTTTTATACATTATGCAACTTGAACATTTTTTCATACTTAATGGCATAAGTGATAATAGTAGAAAGATAACATTGTTGTTATGCTTGGCAGGGAGGAAAGTAATTGAAATCATTAATAAGTTATTTGATAGATCTATAATGGAAACAGTAAGATATGAGGGAATAATTAATAAGTTAACAATGCATTTTAGCCTGCAACTGTCTAGGCATATTTTTAGGCTGGCACTCTGAAATAGAAGATAAGCAAAAGGAGAAAAAATAAAGGATTTTGACATGGCATTACACCAGCTAGTAAACAAATATCAATATAGGAAATTTGATGACAAATCTTGTTGGACCAATTGCTATGGAGAATGGCAGATGAAAGGTTAGGACAAATGTTATTGACTGAAACTAAATTGTCTTATGAATTAGTTATCAAAAAAGGAATCACATACGAGTTAATTATTGAGTAATAATAAAAAGTCAGATGTCACATGACTTATATATAGCTTGCAATTACCAATATGTAAACTTAAGAGCATGCTAACACTCTAAACAAGCTTTTTTATTACTATTATGATAAATGCTACTACAAGAGAAGGCATTCAAATCATCTTTATCTTAGATTGTCCCCATCCCCAGACTGGTTTCGACCTATGGGTCTCTTCAGTGAGGAGTTGGGACATTAGGCTCTCACTTTTAAAGTAAAGCAGATGAGGAAGACACAGCAATTTATAAAATGAATAAAAGTATGCTGCAGAGAAATTATAAATCATATAGTGAACCAATATTGTTAGGAAAATGTTTTTGCTGTGGGAAAACAGGTCATTTTATTAAGAATTGTAAATGGCATTGAGAAAGCTGTTTTAATTGCAATAACAGAGGGCATTTAGCAACAGTTTGCAAAAAACTCAAGACAAATAATAAAAGAGAAACAATAAAACAGAGGGAAGGTAAGGAAGGTGAAGTTAATATTAAAAAGAGTATACAAAGTCAATATATGCTAACACTTAAAATATATAGCACAAAACTGGAAATGTAGATTGATAGTGGCTCAGATATTTCATTGGTATCTGAAAGCCAATAAAATAAAATAGCAAAAGGCTATAAGTATGTTAAAATTAAAAAGTCCAATATAAAAGTTAAAGATGTAAGTGGAAACTCACTAGTGCTAGTTGGAATAGCATATGCTCCAATTTAATATAGAAATAAAATATGCTATTTGCCACTTTTATATTGTAAAAGACAAATAAGTTAGAAAGTGGTTTAAGGAATTAGGTATTGAGGTATCTGTGGTTAAAAACATTTCCCTGAAACAGGAAATGTTAAATAAGTACCCTGAATTATTTTCTGAGGAGTTTAATAAAGCAAACCTGGTAGATTTAGAATTAAGTGAAAATGCATGGCTTGTGGTTTGTAATTCATGGAAGATTCTATTTGTGCATAGAGAAAAGGTTGAAGAAAAGTTAATAATGTTGGTGGCTAGAGGTGTGTTAACCTCTGTGGAAGAGGCAGAATAAGACATAGTGGTGATAACTAAACATAATGGGCAAATCAGAATGTGCAGAGATTACTGCATTACCATTAATAAATATTTAAATAAAAGTACTTACCCAGTACCTAATGTTAGAGAAGTTTTAGTGAATTTGTCCAATGCAAAGCTTTTTGCCAAAGTGGATCTCAACTTCATGCATTGTCAAATTAAAGTAATGGACAAAACAGCATGAATATTGATCTAACCACACCTTTTGGGCTATTCAAATGTAATGTTTCCCATTAAGAATTGCTACAGCATTGAACATTTTTAGGCCAAGTTAAACTTAATGTTACAAGGGTTAAAATGGGTAATGCCTTATTATGATGACATTTTGATAACAGTGACATCTAATGAATTATTAAGAGAGAGAAATTTGAAAGTTTGCAATAAATTAAGTAAGGTGAGGGTTAAGTTAAACCAAGAAAAGTGTATATGGAAGACACAAGAGTTAAAGTTTTTGGAACATAGCATTTCAGATAAAGAAAAACATCTTTTAATTGACAAAATCAGGGCTGTTAGAAAGACAAGATTGTAAAACAGCTTCAGACATTTTTAGGACTAGTTAATTTTTTGAGCTGTTTTTAAAAAATAATCCAATGACAGCAAAACCATTGTATGAGTTATTGTGCAAAGGGCAAAATTGGGTTTGATCAGAAACTCAAGACAGGGCTTTTGAAAAAACAAAAGACCTGTTAGCATCTGATATGTTATTGGTACATTTTATTGGTGAATGTGAAGTTAGAATTATTACTGATGTTTAAGATTTGGAGGTAGGAGCTGTTTTCACTCACCCTATACATTATATTGAGCAGTCTGTAGCTTATGCAGCCAGAACATTGTTAAAAGCAAAGCATAATTTCAGTCAATTTGAGAAAGAAGCTCTGGTGATCATTTTTGCAGTAAAAAAAATTCAGTTTGTTTTTGGGCATAGTTTTGAAATTATTACTAAACATAAGCTTTTGTTGAGGATTTTAGGAAATGAATGTGCAGCATCTAAACATTTAAGTCTGTGTATTTTACAATGGTGGAATGTCCTAGCTGCATATGATTATTTATTGAAATATAAACAGGAAAAAGAAATCTCACATGGAGACCCATTGTCAAGATTTTCAGATAGTCAAGAGACATGCAATAGTGAGTTTGAAGTTAATTTTATTGACAGTATAAACTCAAAAATATTAAATAGTAATACAGTCCAAAGTAGACTAGGGAAGAAAAAGAGTACAATATTATGATAAATTGGATTAAGAAGGACTGGCCTAAAACTAGACTTAGTTATGTAGCAATGGGTTTGGGGGTCAATGTAGAGCAGTTATCTGTTTGTAGGAGGTGTATAGTAATGGTGGATAGAGTAATTATACCATTTAAAGGAAGGGATTAAAGCTTCTTCATGAAGAGCATCCTGGCATAGTGCATGTGAAACTTTGGCATATAGCTATGTCTGAAAATTAATGCAGATATAGAAAACTACATTAAAGGTTGTTTGGCATGTCAGTCAAAAGGTGGATTACTGACAAAATGTTTTGTATCCTAGCTGAAGGTAACAAAAGCATTGGAGAAAATCCATATATGAGCAAATGGAAAAATTCTGCTGATAATTACAGATATGATCTCAAGATGTATAAAATACCATATTGGGAAAGATACTAAAGTACTAGAAACAATTAAATGTTTAAAGATGGTTTGCTTGATACATGGTTTTCCAGTAGTTGTGTCAGATAATATAGCAGGTTTTATTGGAGAAGAATTAGATCAGTTTTTATTACCTGTGGGATTTATCATGTGTGCATACCTCCAAATCATTCTCAGTCAAATAGATTAGCAGAGAATACAGTACAGTAAGTCAAGAGAAGTTTTAAAAAATGAACAACATAGAAATGCAAGATGCATTACAGACATTTATGCTATACCAACATTCAACACCATCTACAATGACAGAAAAATCTATGGAAGAATTAATGTGTGGATGGAAACTAAGAACAAAATTGGCAGTTTTGGATCCTACTGAAAAGATTAGTGTTCCAAATATGAAGCCAAACAAATTCTTTAGAGCTGGTGAGCCTGTAAGGGTGAGAGATATTATACAAAAAATGGATCAAAGGCACAATAGACAAAATATTGTCAAATCAAATATACATGGTTAGTGGAATTAATTGTCTAAAGTACAGATCCTATATGAACTATATAAAGAAAAAAGAGTCAGAGGAATTGCAGATGGAAATATGGCAAGATGAAAATATACAGGAGGTTGAAAGTGAAGAGGCAATATGGAAAGAAAGAGGAAAAACAGGTAATTGAGGAAAACAGTGATGAAATTGCAGAAGAAATTTAAACGAAACCTGAAATAAATAAATACTAAGAAAGATGGAAGAATTATACGTAAGCAACAATTACAACTTCTGGATTGAGGGGACAAATTGTAGTATTTTAATTGCAATAAATATTTTAGTATAAAAAATAGTGATGATAATACTCCGGAAGTTAAATTTAAATGTACTAATTAATGACAATGGAAACTATTTTAGGAATGAGTTATAGATATAAGAAAATGAATAGAGTTATGTAACTAAAAGGTTTTCCTACAAACTGAATGAATAGAATGGAAGAGCAAATTTTGAACCGGGTAAAGATAAAATCTTATAAAAATAGTAGATCTGGAAAGTGAAATTAATTAAATGCTTTCACAAAGGAATTTTAAAGAATAGAAAAATTGCTGATAACAGAAGAATTAAACTGAAAACAATAAAAACTTGGGATTGTAGACTTAAGTGCTCTTTTCTTTTTTGTATCGGTGTAAGTGCTATTATGCTCCCAATGAGTATCATCAGTAACTAGTTAATGTCTGCAAGGGAATAAACCCAGATATTTCAAAATCTGAAGGTTGGTTTAACTTGGAAACTGGTAGTTATTTAGCGTAACTGTATAAAAGTCAATCCATTAAATAAGACAGTAATTGTCAGACATTATTGAAAGAATGTTTAAAGACTTTAAGAACTCCGTCATCATTTATTTGTCTGTTTATATTAATTATAATTAAGCTTATATATATATATTAGTTTTGTGTTTGTATAATTTATAATAAATCCTTAGTACTAAATTTAGTTTTATTTATTAATTAATTGTGGTTTGTCCCTTCATGAGTCATGGGTAAATGCACAACACATACTTTATGTAAATAGACTCTTCAAGTATACTAGAAATCAAAACATTTAACCAATGTTTTAATTTGTGATTGTTGGCTAGATTTTAGGTAGATTACTGCTACATATTTTAAATGTGAAAGTAAAAATCACATACAATAACTAGATATATATTGTAACTCTTAGTTTCTGTCATAGAGAAACTAACAAGGGGTAAATTCAGTATAACATTAGTTTTACATAATCTAAGAAGAAATTTTTTTTTTTTATCAAAAGGTTAAATTAAATAAAAGTTGGTATTTTGTTTTTAGAATAAAAACATGTCGTAAATCCCGAATCTATAATGTATAAATAAAAGTATGTTTATACTTTTTCAAAATTACAATGTATACGTATAGAGAGGCTTGCGCGCATTATAAAACTTTGAAACAATTAATTAAAAACTTAATAAAAATAAAATTAATTTTTATCGTAGAAAAATAATAAAATTGAATCAACGATATTTTAAAATGAAAGTTGATATCATAAATAAAATTTTAACTTACTAAATCTAGCGATTGATTAATATTTAGTTATATGGAAAGATAGCTCTTTAAATTTCAAAAAAAATTATAAAATTAGTTTACGGTTAATTAAAGTAACAATAAGTACATCGCTAATCGTTGGTATTTATATGTGCGTGCATGTACATGTGTGTGTGATATATATAATTTTAATTATACAACATACAGGATACCATACGATAGTGTTTTGTGAGGGGTATTGTTTTATATGGGTATTAAGTAAATTCATTCTTATTTCCACTCATAAATCTTTAAGCAAAATTTAGTCTATTCATTTTATTGCAACGATTATTTTATAAAATTTTCCACTATTTTCTTTTTACGTTTTGTTGTTGTTCAAAGCGGAATATATCTCTCAAACACACGTGGGAAGAGCGGTGCATGAGGTCAAAGGTAAACAGTCAGATCAGAAAAATGATTGATGGACAGATTCAATAAAACTAAGCTCCTATTTGAACCAGGGGTCTTCTCTAAAAAATATTGTGCCCAACGAATACGCACAAATTCCAATCTATCATCTGACTAAAGTTATTGGTTTTATTTGAAAAGTGTATATTGTATATCTTACTAATGGAGCACTAGAAAGTTCATAGGCACACTTATTTCAGTAAACATGAAGTTACCAGGTCACGACAAAATTTTGTAGTTCAAATTTTTTTCACCAGAGTGTTTCTCGTCGAATTATTTAAAAATTAGTTGCGAAATATCAAATACATGGCGGCATAAAATTATAATGTAAAAAAATAATTAATAACAAATAATTATATTATAAAAAATAAGTTATTAAAATAATAACAATATATCCTATCAACATTCATAATTACTGTCCATTGTAGTTTTCGCTTATAATAGCGATAAAATTCGCAAAAACGGCATCAGTTTTGTAGAGTCCTAAAAGCAAATTCCTATAGGTAGGATTTGAATAAAGTACTGCTGGTACCACACTGATGTTTGAGCTAGTGTTTATCTCTCATCCACATATTTTCCACCTTTTGTGTGTGGGTATCAGGATCATGAGGATCAACAAAGTTCTCCTGGTGTACGATGACAGAGTGCATACATACAGTATTATAGATTGTTCTTAAGTTGTATGCACCCCATCCATGTGTAATGATGTGGGTCTCTGGCAAAATATATTCTTACATTTTTGCTTCGATAGTCACAGCTCAGCTGATCGGTACCAAGAAACACTTTTTTGAATTTCTCTCTATCCCACCAAAGACCCAATGACCTTCACGAATTGCTCCTTGGTGATATTTTTGATGAAAATATTTCCTAATAATTTCACACTACCAGCAATACTTTATTCCAATCCTACTCATAGGAATTTGCTTTGCGAATTTTATCTTTTCTATAAATGAAAACTACAATGGACAGTAATTAGACAAGAAACACTCTGATGAGAAAAATTTAAAACAAATTTCGAATTTTGTTGTGACCTGGTAACTTCATATTTATCCTTATCTCCTCTATTAAGTCAATTGGTGCCAAACTTTTATCAAACTATACACACCATGTTAAAACCAACAAGTCCAATTCGGAAGCATCGGATCTACATATCCAAGAATGTCTCAGGTACAGACTTTTATTGTCACTTGTCTTTTATTAAATAATTTAATAAGGAAATTTGGATGGATCATTGTACTACAAACTTTTATTAACCTTAATCTTATATGGAATAAGTCATTTTTAATATTTTAATTTTATTACAAACTTTTTTTTTCGTAATATTTTATACTATTTCAAATATTTAATTTTGAATGCTGAAATAAATGGATTATAAAAGAATAAAAGGCTGAAAGAGTAATAATAATAATAATAAATGCCACTTTTATCTTTACCTTATATTTAATTCAAGACGTAATATAGTTAAAAGAATAACTTATACTTACTGCAATTATAATTCTCTGAGTAAACCTTTGAGTCGTGAGAGAATAATTATAAAATGAAGTTTGGAAATTATAGTCAAAACAATTCTTTTTTATAAATGTGATAAAAAAAGAGTCTAAACAAAAGTTCCTTAAAGTATTACTAGCGTAAATATAGTGAGCATCTGATCTTTTGAAATATTTCCAGTGGAATAAATTGTGCAGGAAATTTATCTAAATAAATTTAAAATAGTATTATAACCATCTAAGGTAAATGTAATCTCGAAATAATGGAAACCAAACTCAAAGGATAATGTCTTGTTTGAATAATAAAAACTAAATTCGTGTCAGAAAATCCCTTAGGAAAGAAATAATATGATAATGTGTGAATTATTGTGCCATATTGTGGAAATCCAGATCTTAAAGTAGCTACGAGATTAACTGTGTTTTTAACTTCGTTGTTGCACCAAATAAACATTAATATTTTGGATAACTTCAATGATATTCTAGCATGGCCATGCATACATTTTATTTCATAATTTTCCCATCGACAGTTTACACTTTGTGCAAGGATAGTTGCCAGAATTCCCAGCGTACCAAGAAAGAGACACTACATAAAATTTTTATTATTATAATTTTTTTTATTTTTGCATTATATTGTATTTGTTAATATATTAGTTAAGAGTTAAACGTTGAAAAAAATTTTGACCCCACATTCAATCTAACTTAAAAGTTCAAACAATTTGATTTACTATAAAATTGCTTAAGCCAGTACATTTTTTTTTCTGTATTACAAATGCTAAGGAAGTATGATGTATAAAAGAATTTATACGATGTAGTTATGTTAATAATTTAAATGAATATTTTCATGTATATTTAATTTTTCATATTTCGTATTTTATTGCTATGCTCTGGAGTGTGTGAGTTATTTAAGATGTTTATTTAAGTGAAATGATGCCTATTTTTTTGCCTGGAAAATTATTTTAAGTAAAATTTATTCTTAGCTGTATTAGACTAATCCGTTCATGCATCAATAATATGATACCCTTTTTATGCTATGTGAGAGTACAAATGACCTCTGTTGAGGTGAGCATAATTTTACTACCCCAAAAGGCTTGAGATGGAGCGTAGTTTTCCCACGATAAATAATTTTATTTGAAAGTATTTTTAGGAGATTGAGAACTTGATCCCAACTCCAATATTTTTTATTGCTTCATAAAAGAAATATTTATGGTTGTAGTTTGCGGTGTTTTTAGCATGCCTCTTACATATGTGCAATGATGAGTTCCTTGTATACTTTAAACTCAGGAAGAAGGCAGATTCTTAGATCTATGCTAGCACCAAGAAGTTATTATTATTAACATATTCTCTCTTACCGAAAGCAACAGATTATTATTACTTAAGAGTGGATGATAATTTCGTGTTCATTGCTTGTGAGGTCATTGCATACCAGTGAAAAGTAGTTACTTGTTTAAAGTATAAATATATCATATTTATAAATTGATGTATTGAGTAGTTAAGCTTTGCTCTAGCTTGTGTGAGAACCAATCTTTATTCTAAATTTGTGTTTGTAAATTTGAATTCAGGCAAGCGATATGCATCATACCAGGTTCATGCAGAAGCAGGTCATTGCTGGACTGGTAAGAAATGAATAGTAAACTCATGTTGTGCTATAGCAATAAATCCGTGGATGTGTGCATTAATATAGCTATTAAAACATTATTACATAATTATTAGATGGACTTTGAATACTAAGTTATGGGAATAATAATTTGCTTATCCCATATTTTTTATTTGAAGATTCTTACACCAGCTGCTTCGCATGAAAAATCTTACGAAAAAAAGCTATTGTTTTATTAGGTCACTTAGTTCATGGAATTTTTGTTTATTTAAAAGATCTAAGGTTAACAGCTAACTCTGATTGATTCTTTCTGATATTATTGTTTTTTATGTTTAAGTCAGTTAAGACTTCTCAGCTCACCATAATATTTAAATCTTATGTATGATTTTAGATAAATTGGTTATGTTAAAAATCCAATGAAAGTAAAGGGAAACTACTCCCAGTGATAATCAAATTTCATTCTGTTGTAGTATGTGTTTGTTGCATAGTAATGTTGGCCTACTTTTTGATTTAAAAATGAATTTTTAATCTAATCATAAAAGACAAACATCAAGATCACATCTCCTGCTATGTAAAAATGCTAAAAATAGGTGTAAATCTGAATATAATTTAATCAAATTTAATTTTAAATTACCAAAAAAAAAAAAAGTTTTCTTGCATAGGAAGTTTTAATCAAAAAGATATTATTATTCTAGGATATTATTCCTTTTGAAAAACTAATTGAAAATATATGCATTCATTTGTCATTTTTAAAATTTTTTCAATCACTTGATATTTGTGATAAGTTTTGAAAAGCTAGGAAATATTTTAAAATCTAAATTCACTTATGTATAATCTCATAACCAGAAGCTTGTCAAAATTTTGTTTTAATTATTACTTTTCAATGGCATCAAAGTATTTGTTTATTAGTCAAATGTTGGCAGGCTAGCGGTTAGCATAGCTGCCTTCCAAGCAGCTGGCCCGAGTTCACCTCCCGGTCAATGCTTTGACATATGAAAAAAAAAGTATTTGTTTTTTGTTTTTTCTCAAAATTATTTTACTTGACAAGCATTGGTGGTCGAGAGGTCGGCGATGGCTGCTTTACAAGCAGTTGTCCTGGGTTAGCGGGTTCACTTCCCGGCTGATGCTATGACACATGAGAAAAAAAAACATACATTACTTGTTAAGTTTAAAACATATTAAGCAATCCATTATAAATTCCTGTTAAGTTAAAACAATATTGATAAGTCTTTTATGAATTCTATTCACATGCTTTAATTGAATTCTTTTTTTTAGCATATTGATTATAACATAGCTCCGTTAACATGTTGGAAACCATAGTCATGACTTTTTATGTTTACATTTTAAGATTATCACTGAGCGTGATTATTATTATTTTTTAACATTTGCCAAAATGATTAAAATTTAGAATTTTCAACTGACAAAAAAATAAACACTGGAAAAGTGCATGACAGCACATGGATTCTTACTTAATGGAATTTATGGTGTTGTGACTGCACAAAGAAGAAAATGCATTTGTGGCAATGTTGCAGGTTATTAGAGATTTTCATCCACTGACATGTATAACCTACATTTGTTTACTTTGTTTCTTCACATTTTTAATTTTTTTCCTGCAATTTTAATTTTATCAAATTTATTTTAATGCAACTTTTTGTATGTTAATACAATTTCTTGTATGTTTAGAATAATATTAAAAACTAAAATAAAAGAAAATATTAAATTCAACAGCTTTTAGTTAGCCATAGTGGAGGTCCCTGAAAAGTGATAGTTAAAAAAAATCCATGCCAAGCTTCTGAGTTATGGGAGTATTCATAAATACTAAATATTATTTAGATGCAGATTAATAAAACTCAAGGCTTATTTCTTTACTGTATTCAAAATTCTTTTTATATATTAGATGATAGTGCTGCATTGTAAATTCCCGAATAATTTTTAGTTGCTAGCTTTCGATAATGGTTTTCATTCATAAAGGCAACTTGTCAGAAAGTTTAAAGTAAATAGGATGAAATACTGCTTCTGAAAGCAGCATAAAATGGAACTAATTGCAAGAAATCAAATCTATTGTAATGGTAAGAAAAAATGAAGAAATTCTTTTGACAATACTCCAGAGATTTGGATGACAAAATTGTAACTGTAAGAACTGAGAGGAATGGGATAGCTCTAATCTACTGTAGAGTATGAACTGGATAATCCAAAATTTCAATGATAAAGAATGAAATGAGTTCCATCTTAATACTTGCACATTGTAAATTTTTAACTTCAAAAATAAATTGTTTGCTAAATATAATTCAAAATCAAGGGGGGCATTTTATTGAATCTAGATTATATTTGATTAACAAAATAAATAATTTATATTATATCTGAATACTATCTTCTCCTTTTCACTTTCTTTGTATCTTTCTTCATATATTCATATATATTAAACTTACAATCAAAACTCTAAGAAAAGAAAGAAGAAATTATATAAAAAATGCATTGGATTGTATATGAGGACAGTATATAGAAAATTTTAATATATTTTAATCCTTTTAATATTCAATAATATAGTTATTCATTAAAATTCAAACAAGTATCAAAACAATGGTTCAATTCTCTCAGGGCAAAGCAAATAAACTGAAAAAATATTACGCATATAATATGACCCATAAATATCGATAAGTGATGTAATCTTAAAAGAAATAAAATGAATTCAATCTTTAAAAAGAAGTTAGTTCATATACATATAAGAATGACAATAAAACAATAACAATAATAGCTATTTCATCATGGAGACTTTCTGAGTTAATTCATAGACATTATATTTGAATAAGATATGTCATCACATATTTATATATGATATATATATATATATATATACCTTTTATAGGTAAAAACCAACTTAGTTATATCACTAAATAACACATAATATTTTAGATTATTAATGATTAAATAATTCAAAAATGATTGATAATCCATTCTTTGGTGAATCATTGCTATCTCTTCAACTCAACAAATTTTTTTTTTAATATAAGATATACATATTCTTCTTAAATTATAATTTTTTAAAATAAATAACTAGATGCAAACTACACATTGAGGCAACCCCTTTTATTCAGTGATAAAATACTTCAAATACAACAAGAGCATTACTATTTATATTTATACAATGCTTAAGCTTTATTAATATTTATTAGGGATCTAATAAACTATACTGTGTTGATTCTAAGAACTATTATTTCTTAATACATATTTAAAAATGACTTGCTCTAAGTTTCTAGGATACTGTATATGTCATTGTATAAAATATACTAGTTATAGATTGATTAAAGGGGATGGCCATCATTAGTGATCTGTGTAATATAATTTCAATAGCCACATGTCACTATATATTTAAAATTATATTATTGAAAATTATAGATAGAATTCTTTTAGATCTTAAGATTTTTGAAGTTTTTGAAAGCTAGAGTGTTGTAGTGGTGTCATGGGTAATATTCTAAGATGATGATGATGGGATTATGTTATTCCATTAAATATAGTCAAAGAAATAGTTGTCAATAAATAAAATATAAATAGTAATTAAATGGGCAACTAGTACATTGTTAATCTAAGTGTAAATGATTCAATTCCTATATTTTTTAGGGTATTGTTTGAATTCTACTATGTGTAAATGACCTCTAAATGTCCTATAGATGGTTGCATTTTATTATACTATGTAAGTTATAAATAAAATACATGTCCACCTATATGTTACTTTCTTTAAATTTAAGTCCTTCATCTGCTTTGAAACACCAATTGCATTAACTATGTTTTCATATGTTGTGTATTCTTTTGTCAATATATTTATATAATACAAAGAACATACCATTAGCTCAAATAAGCTCTTAATTGATAGAGATTTTAAATATTTTCTCTTACCGATTTTTCTCTTTAGTTACATATGTTCTCTGTGCTTAATAAATAACATTAAATATTACATAATTTCTAATAATTCATAATATTAACATATAATAAATTGAAAGATTTTGCAAATGTTAATAATAAAATAAAAAGAAAATATTGATGTAAAAGTGAATAAAGAAATACCATTACACTCTCAAATTAAAACACTTTAGATTGGCCTATTTAATTAGAATGCAGATTTAAGGATACGACAGCTGTTCTTATTCTTTTAAAAGTCTCTAGCTTGTTTTTGGGTTTGAAAATATCCTCAGTACTCAACATGATATTGTTGAGCTATTATAAAATCACTGAAGTGCATATATTAAAAGTGGAAATCATTTTTCTTTATATATATATATATATTATTTTTAGATGAAAATATTTAACATGAAGAGTTTTCCATTCCCTAGAATAATAGTTAATGATGTAAGTAAACCTGGAAAGATATTAACTCTAATCATAGTGAGTGAAATATTACCTATCCAATCCCATACCATAAAAAAATTGGCCAGTCATCTTGCAGAATATTAACTTCACAAACAAGCTTTTGTTTTCAACTACTTTAAAATATGTATCATATTGAAATGGGCTCATTTCTAGAACATTACAGTACTGATTATTCAAGCTATAATATTAAGTCATAGTTTATTGGTACTAATGAAAGATGAATTGTCGCTGGACTTATATGGATCGCTGATAATAGCATTCCAAGATTATTGACTATATATCGAGAAAAGCAATTATTCAGTTTATTGTAGTGATTCACTGACCAGGTAATGAATGTTTCACTCATCTACATATACATGCAAGCATTTTTATATATATCCAGATGTGATAATTTCTACCAGTGCAAAATTAGAGAAGCCATTGAGATACTTAAAAGGCCAGATTGTATCAATAAGCGAGATGATACATGCAAACTTCCTCCTATTTGGAAAGATTTTTTTAAAAAAACATTCTTAATTTAATATTTTTGCTATTGGTGGAACTTTAACGTTTTTTAAAATCAGTGATTGTAGCGCCTCTACAACCATCTTTCTACTTTTTATCACTCAGCATATATGCAACCCATAAAAATCTTCGTATCAACATATATATTGTTTTTTATATTAAGATTTGAGAAATTCCACATTATTTTTGTATGATCATGTACCTATGTATGCATATATTTATCTATCTATCCATTAATCCATTTATCTATCTATCCATCCATTAATCATTTTACCTGTATATACATATATATTTATTTATTTATTATTACATATGTAGGCATGTATTTATCGAACTACTTAACCATTATTTATCTATATATTCATTCATTTTTGTTTCTATTTATTTATCCATCCATTCATACCTATTCATTCATCAATTTATTTTTTATCTATCGCTAAGTTAAATAAAACTGTTTTGTATAATAAATATAATTAAATTAATCTTTATATAAACTTTCTATAGAGTTTTATTTGTTTAAACGCCTATGCCTTTTTAGGTTATTAAATATAGGTTTTTAATTTAGTAGCTTTGATGATTATTTAATCAATAACATTATTTGAAAGACTTCATTAAAGATAATTTCAAAATAATACTAATTTCACAGCAGATTGTTAAGGTAAACATCTCACTTTTCACCGCCTACGTGCTAATTTATCATTATTTTGTCAGAAAGTTGTATAATGTATTTTGAAATCATTCTTTTACATTTGTATTTTACTTTAAAATTTTATAAGTTATATATCATAATCATCACCTAACAAATAAAAGGTATGATAAATCTAAAAATGCTGACTGTTAGGATTCAATAGAGTTATGGTACAGCAATAAAAACGATTTACAATATTTACAATAGATTGTGTTAATTGGTCACAGTTCTCTATTGACGTTATTCCACATTTTCTATATGAATATGAGGTAAAGGACCTCGAAAGCGCTTAGCGTATTTAATTACTGTATCTTATTATAGCTTCACATTCAAGCGTGACATACGCTTATTTTGTTTTATAAATTAAAAAACTAGTGTAATATTGAGTAATCAAATTATCTTTTACATTTTTTAAAATGAAATGACAATTATTTGACTATTATAAGTCTTACTGGTAACACGGGAAGGCAAAATCTTTGTCACTACTTTAAATAATTAAACGTTACTAAAATTTCATATTTTAAAATAAATAATAAAAAGGTTATGTCCTTGTAAATATCTTGTTACTAATGAATTTTTAAATGAATAAGTTGCCTCCAAAACTATGGCCTCTTTTTTTGGTCTCATTTTGATTCTCAGTTGTTAATTAGAATACAACTCAAAATGTGTTATTTATAATATTAGTTCATATTTATTTCTACTGCTGAAATATAGTTTAATTTGAAATAGATTTATACGGTGAGAAAAATAATTTGATTTTATTAGTTGAATGTCTCCTTCAGTCTTTTAGATTTATATTTTCTAAAAAGTGCATTTTATGATTTTATATATAATGAACTTCTTACATTTTATACAAAAAGTTATAGATTTTGAAAAAAAATATGCTAGTGGTTCCTATTATATACACATTGTTCCAACCAGACTTCTACAATTAGTTAAAATCCTACATATCTTCCCAAATGCATATCATTTACGATACAAGTGTTATTATTATTCTACGTGCTTGTTTACCATGGTGAAAAATTATATTTTTAAATCTTATATACATTTCAAATCTAGTAAAGGTCAAATATATGAAAACAGAAAATTGTCATGCACACACGTAAATGGTATGTCTATATTTAAAGTTAAAAGAAATATAGTATTGATTTTATCTAATAAAAATAATTAATAATTATTTATGAATTTATTGAAGAGCAATGACTGTAACTTATTGCTATAAACACTGTATGTTTAATATATATATATTGTAACGGTAAATTTGCACGAGAGTGAAACTGAAAATAGGTAAGGAGATGTTCAAGTTCCAAACCTTGGTTGCAGCAAATGTGTAACAGTAAATAAGAGTAAACATTTCATAGTACATGGGTTTGAAGCTGGATATGTAAGATATGCAATTTTTACATTCAAAATGTATCATAAATTTTGATTCAAATAAAAATGCAAGTTGAATTGTTAATAAAATTCAAATGAAAAAAAAGATTCAATTTAAGTATATAACAATATTAACCAATATGGTCATGATAATTTATAATTTAAAATTACAAATACTCCCAACCGTTTGTTTTTCAGTTTCAATAAAAATAAAACTCAAAGGCATCTAACTTTTTAAACAGAAAGTTTATGTTTGGAAAACATTTAAAGAAGCTATCATCATCAATTACAAATTATCACCATCATCCCTGCATATCTCCCAGTCGATTGCAGATTTCTCAGAGTTGTGGATATTAACTGACATATGGATGTTAAAAGCACAATGTGTCAATTGATTTATAATACAAACTAAATGGATTAATAAAAAAAATAACTAAACAATTTGTTAACAATGAATAAATGCATATATACTCACAATTTTAACACTTATACAAAATATTAAATACAATAATAAAATATTTTTAATTTAAGTTTAAGTTTATAAGACCTTATAGTATTTTTAATAAGATATTATCATGTTAAATATTGAAACAGTTACAAATCATGGTTTTCCACAGATATCTGTTTTTTTAATAAATTTCTGGTTATCTTCATTAATTGCTTCAAAGATGTCAGTTTTCTTCCTTGGGTACTGGTGATAATATAATATTGGTATGTCTTGGGTAGTTCTTAAAACATTGCCCATGTCTTCCTTCATGGCATTATACAGTCAGGTACTGGCTGATGTGATTTTTCTTTTGCCTAAACACACATTGTACAAAGTTTTCTGTTAAGTAAATTCATCCTACTAGCTGTTATGACTGGAGTATTGAAAAATAATTAAAACAGTCAGCATGTTATATCCAAAGTATGTGGGAAACATTTCTAACCAGTAGTTGTTTTACTTCTTAGTATGGATCACTGCAACATGGCTTTAAAAGTAGACTGGATGGAAATACAAAGCAATATGAAATCAGAATGCCTAATTGTTTGTTTCAGACCCATTTATACCTATTTGATAATATTAAAACATGTTTTAAACAATGTATATATCACTTAAACAGTATATTCCTTCTCTCATAACTTTTTCATCTATTTTTGCCCACAGCTTCATCTGTTCCAGATTTAAATCCTCTCTGAGTACATGTATATAAGTGTCAACACGGTTATCTAGGTTTCATCACACATACCTAGTCAGACAAATAATTGTGATATCAATTTATATATTACAGCATGTATATTTATTTTAAAATAATAGTTTTTGTTATACATTTTGTTTTGTTAAAAAAAGAGTTTACATTTTAAATTATGTGTGGTCCACACATGACCATATTATATGTAGAGGGATATTGTTAAAAGCTATAACAATTCTCAATTTTAACTTTAAATAAATCATAAACAAAAGCCTCTTGATAAGGTAATTTAAGTTGTTTCTAAACAATAGTATTTTTCCAAAAAGTGTATAATTTTAGTAAACAACATTTCCGAGCTGAAACTACTAAAGTTATTAAGAATTTAAAAGGTAAAGTTTAAAGAAAAATATTCTATTAAAAAAATGACAGGAAAGTTTAAATGTATTGAGTTATAGAATTTCAAAGGGATGCTAAGTAATTCTCAAGAAGTAAATAGTCTTGTTGATAGCAAGGTGGTCTAATCCTTGAGTTGTATAAATAAGCCAGATTTCTTGCTGGGTCTTTTTTTTTTTTTTAATTTTGAGAAGAGTTATCTACCAAAACCCATGTCAGCTTTGACTCTGACATATCTGGCTAGACAAAACTTAGGTTTGCTGTTTCTCAGCAGAAGATGGCAGTCTTTGTTCCCTCTATGTGCCTGTTGGAATGATCATCATCACAGAGAGGGGAGGCCTTCCAGCAGTCTACCATAAGAAGAAGACATCTTAAACTACCTATCCTGAGGAGAGTGGCACTACGTCCACTATCTGATGTGTCTGCATTACAAGCTCCAACCAATAAGACTGATAATATTCCTTTCAAAGGCTGCAGAACTCTATAATGTAATCTTTAAACCTGTATTTTAATATTATTAAGCTAGCTTATTTACTGTAATGAATGTTCAATATTATTTCTTAAAACTCTATTGAATTAAATCTGTTATAAAGTAAAACTATGTTAAACTTGCCTAAATTCTTCTGTATAATATAAAATAATTCATTATCAATCTTGTTTCTTAAAATCTTTTAAATTAAATCATTTATAAATTAACCTTATAAATTTGCCTGTATTCACCTTTATAAAGTAAAAAAACTTTATTTTTTATAAACTATAAATAACTGCAATCAGTTATGTCTTAAATTTCTCAAAACTGTGGTCATGCCTAGATTTATTGTTTTAGTTATTTTGTTTAAATTTATTATATATGTTATAATATGCCATCTTTCAAAACAGCGAATAATAATTATTAACTAACTCTCAACAGAAATAATTAAAATCTTCACTTTAAATATTTTAAAGAATGCTACTTGGCATATTAAATCACTGTTTCGAAATATTACATTGATAGCTCGCTATGCGCTCATTGTTATCATGATTTTATATATGTTATAATTGTATTATATTTCACAGGTTTGCTTAGTCAGTGTTTATAATTTATAACTTTTATATCTATTTTAGAAGTGATTCTAACTAGAGATGATATTAAAGTATATTTTTAATTTTATTAATGCCCATCAAATATATTTCCTCCTTAATTCAATTACATATATATATAATAAAAACCAGATGTCAATACATATATACTCAATTACCAATATTAAACTTAAACATCTAACACTCTAAACAACTTTTATTATTATTATTATTATTATTATTATTATTATTATTATTATTATTATTATTATTATTATTATTATTATTATTATTATTATTATTATTATTATTATTATTATTATTATTATTATTATTATTATTATTATTATTATTATTATTATTATTATTATTATTATTATTATTATTATTATTATTATTATTATTATTATTATTATTATTATTATTATTATTATTATTATTATTATATAAATCTACTACAAGAGAACATTCAAATCATCTTTATCTTAATTTCCCATCCCCAGACCATTTACTTATGGTCTCTTGTGAGGAGTTGGGACATTGATTCAAAAAGCAACTCAAGCTAACATTTATCTAAAAGATATTTTCAAGAAGAAGATCTAAACCTTTAGAATTCATTCTTTAAAGTCAGCTCTCCAACTGAAAAAATTCCTAACTTAATTCAGATATCCATATATTAATACTTAGCCATTTAATTTACAAAGCCCCAACACAAAATAATAGTAATAATAATAAAAATCAGATTCACATACTTATATATAGCTTCAATTACCAATATTAAACTTAAACATCTAACCTCTAAAAACTTTTTTTATTATTATTATATAAATCTACTACCAGAGAACACTTCAAATCATCTTTATCTTAATTTCCAAAGATATTTAAGTCTCTCTTTATACATTTATCATAATAATAATATAAAAAAACTTGTTTAACTTAGCATCACTTAATTTAATATTTAATTAACTATATATAGTCATGTAATCTGATTTTTATTATTATTACTATTATTTTGGTTAATAAATAATATTAATATATGAGTATCTGAATTAAGTCATCCAATTTTTCAGTTGGAGAGCTGACTAAAACATCAGATTCTAAAGTTTAGATCTTTTCTTGAAATTATTTTTAGATAAATCTTAGCTTAGTTCTTTTTGAATCTAATGTCCCAACTTCTCACTAAGAACATATCAAACGGGGATGGGGACAATCTAAGATAAAGATGATTTAAAGTGCCTTCTCTTGTAGTAGCATTTATCATAATAATAATAATAAAAAAGCTTGTTTAGAGCGTTAGCATGCTCTTAAGTTTATATATATATATATATATTGTGTGTGTGTGTGTGCATATTCAGTATTTTAACTTAGTTAGATTTAATTTCAGTCCTATTTAGCATAATTATAATCTAGTAAAGAACTGTTGTGTTAGTTTGCAGATAGAAGCTATCTGTTTTAGGTGCAATTCATTATTATACATATACCTATTCTCTTTTCATGTGTGTTGAGAGTGTGTCTTTACAAATACACATTCTACATTTACATTTTCTGCACCTTTTAAATGTTTCATGTGATATGTCCATTCTTTAGTTTGAGTATGAACTAGAATACGAGTCCAGACCATTATAAACCCACCTAATTTTAACTTAGCTGTTCATATATTCATTGCAGGAAACTGTCTGGTTGCAGAGCACTGAGCATTTGATGCTGAAACTCTTGAATAATTACTCACTCACACAACAGACTTGTTCTTTAGCATTTTTTCAGTGCCATAGTATATATATATATGTGTGTGTGTGTGTGTGTGAATCTAAAAGTAACCAGTTCTTTTCCTTCTTTTTAATTAAGTATTTAGACTGAAACTCAAATCTTGATTATCAGGTTAAATCTGCTTTACCTTGAGCATATTTATTTGCTCATACTATTAATATATATATAACAGCCATCTTAGAGCTGTATGTGTTCATAATCTCTGTTAGGCTATTATTTTATAACATTAGCAAACCATGAGCAATAGGATGGACATATTACACAATTATAGGCATGAATTATTAACCACACATACATGTATTTTAATATGTTAAGAAAAGATTGCTGTACTAATAATAGACTCATTGACCATGGAAATGCCTGCATGTTGACCACACATATTTAATGCTATATAATCCTTGCCATTTTGTTACTTTATCTTATGTTATTGTTTTAATAAACCTGTTTAAGATATAAATTTGTTTTATATCTTTCTTGCTCGTAGTTCTATTTCAATCCAATCCATATTATCTTATTCCAATTTCCCAATGATTTTATATGTTGAATATACATTTTTGTAGTTCAGATAATTAGTGTGTTAAGTGGTCTGTTATACCCATTATGTTAAATTGTTAGCCCTTGAATCTCATGTTTCTCCCTGTTCAAAGCCAGCTTCTAGATTAAATTGAGACTGAGTGTGGCCTCAGAAATGTCATTCTTAAGGTGTTAAGTCATGATGTACTGGCAATAAAGTTGAAGTTTGGTCAAATTTGAGATCTCACAATCT
This sequence comes from Epiperipatus broadwayi, assembly GCA_028023455.1. NCBI lineage: Eukaryota > Metazoa > Onychophora > Udeonychophora > Euonychophora > Peripatidae > Epiperipatus > Epiperipatus broadwayi. Next base: position 4,231,031 of record JAQFVV010000103.1, read on the forward strand.
CATTTTGGTCAGCTTTGGTGTACTTATCCTGGACTCTGGATTTTGTTGTGTAAGTGTACAAATCTGACTGCTACATCACCAGCTAGAGAAAATCTGATTGTTGCACTATTACAACAACATAGTTTTTGAAAAATATCCATAAAAACATATTCCCAGATATTTTAAAATTATATCATGATTTGATATATAAATGAACACAAGAAAAAAAATTTTTTTCTCTTTATTTACATTAGTTAACAATTTAGAAAGAACGAAAAATCATTGCAACATTTAAATATAGCTCAATAATTTCTAAAATCTTATATTAAACTTTGCCATCCAGTTTTATTAAAAAAAATGTGGTAAATTTTATTTAAAACTCAGTTCAGAAAAGACAAACTAGAAAAAGTTCAAAATGCTTTAGATTTTTATAAACTATGCAATTTAAATTCTATTGTGTACTTAGACTATTTTTCTTTCTTCTTTTACATTGCAATTTATTATTATTATTTCATCCTTATTACAAAACAATTTTATACAATATTTAATTTTTTTAGGCATTCTAAATATTCACCACTCAATTTGATAATGAGTAATTATTAAACAATTTTGGTTTTCATGCAGCTTTTAATATAATTACATATGAGTTGTTCTCATATATCATCAATCATTATCAGTTCACTGCAGGATGAAGGTCTCTCCAAGTTCAATCCATCTTCTTTGATGTTTATCTTGTCTTCTCTGATCTTTAACATCACTTTTCCACATCACCCCTGCACACTTTCTTGTTTCAACCACCCATCTCACATGTTGGCTGTTTCTAGGTTTTTACAATCTCTTAGAATCCCATTTAAGATTTTAATTGTCCATCTATTATCATCTCTTCTAGCAATATGTCCAGTCCAAACTCCATTTCACTTTTTTAATTTTTTCAATGAGCCATTAACACCTGTTTGTTCTCTTACCATTGTGTTTTCAATCTCTTCTTGTTACTCCTAACATGAAACTCTCCATACTTGGTCTGAAGTCTGTGTATTGCTTTTTTATTAAGTATCTAAGTCTCAGATCCATAAGTAAGAACTGGTAAAACACATTTATTAAAAATCTTTTTTTTTTTTCAAACACATAGGCATATTTCCTTTTAGTATCAAGTTATTTCTACCAAAAGCACTCCAAACAAGTTTAATTCTATGATTAATTTAATCCATTATGTTTCCATCTGTATTAATCATCTGACCAAGGTATTTGTAGCTGATAACTTCTTCTAACTTATCAGAATCAATCTTTATTTTCATATTTTGAGAAAATCCATTGAACATTACTTTAGTCTTTTTAAAGTTTATCTTTATTCCTACTTTCATCTGATAACTCCTGCTACATTTCTTGCAGATCTAAAGCATTATTTGGAAATACAATTACATCATCTGCAAAATCTAAATGATTTAAACAATCTCCATTTACTTTTTCATTCCTTTAGTTTCCCATTTTAATTTACAAAATACTTCTTGCAGCACTGCACCCTGTCTTACACCCTTCTCAATGTTGACTTTTCTTGTATCATCATGTAATCTAATTGTTGCTGTTGAATTTTTATAAATATTCTTCAAAATATGACAATATCCTGTATATATACCTTGATAATCCAATGCTTTAATCACTGAAGAAATGCTTTTAGAATCAAATGCCTTTTCATAATCTACAAATCCAAAGCATAATGGCAACCCATATTCATTTGTCTTTTCTATAACTTTTCTTAATATTTGGATGTGATCCACTGTACTAAAACCACTTTTAAATCCAGCTTGTTCTCTTGGTTGGTAGAAATCCAATGTTCTCTGTACACAAGTTGTAATTATCTTGATAAAAAATTTGTATAAAACTGATAAAAGGTTGATAGGTCAATAATTTCTAATATCTTCTTTATCACCTTTTTTAAATATTAATATTAATACTGCATTCTTCCAATTATCTGGTACAACTTTATCATTTAGACATTTGGTATATAACTTTGCTATTTTTTTTCTATGTCTTCACCTGGTTTTTTTTTGATATATCAATTATAATTTCATAATTACCTGGCACTTTTCCTTTCTTCATAAATTTAATTGCATGTCTCACTTCTTCATTTAAAATTCTGGGCAACTTGGAAGATATAAGGAATATAAGAGATGCTTGTTCTTTATTACTATATAATTGTTGATAGAAGGCTTCTACCCATTTCATAATGTCATCTCTCTTTTTAATAATCATTTCATCTTTTTTTCTTATTGCAGATATAAATTTCCTACCAATGCCAAAATGGTGTTTTACACTCATGAGATTTTTATTCTTTTTTACAGCTTTTTTTGTTAGTTCACAGTTATACTTTGTTATATCATTTTCAACTCTTTTCCACGCCATTTTACAAAATTCAATGTATTCAATCCTTTTTAATATATCATTTTTGGTTTTCATATTACTTCTTTTTTTCATAAATTCTCTAGTCTCAGTAAAAATTTTATTGGTCAACTGCTGCTTCTTTCTATCAGCTATCTTTCTGGCAGTCATTAAAAGTGTATCAGTTATTTCATTATTAATTTCATTCAAATTTGAATCATATTCAAAATCTACTAATACTCGAAACTGATTTGTAAGTTCTGATTTAAATTCATTAGAATGTTTCTGAAGATTTAGGAATATCAACAATAAATATTGTATTTCTTAATAATTTTTGTCTTTCTAGTTTTGCATTAACACATATCTTACATCTTACTAATCGATGATCACTTCCTGTGTTAAATTTATTAAAAACATTACAATCTTGAAATATCTATTTTCTGTTAGTCAAAATATAATCCAATTCTGCTGTACCTTCATTTGGATGCTTCTATTTCCATTTCCTTTTAATATTTTTCTCAAAAAAGTCTATGTCCTCTCTCATTTCTATCACCATAACCAAAATTACTTGCAACACTTTCATCTTTCATTTGTTTACCAATTCTAGCATTAAAGTCTCCCATAACAATTTTAAAATGTTGTTTACTCTGATCAAAAACCTTTTGTACATCCATATAAAATCTTCTACTACTACATCACTATGAGAACTTGTTGGGACATAAACCTGAATTATCTGGATTTGATATCTGCTATTAAGTTGTATAACTAATCTTGCCATTCTGTTCGATACATCATCAATCTCCACAATGTTGTTTTTCCACTTTTTATTTATAATGAATTCTACTCCACTTGTATTTCTAATCTTTGTACCTTTATAATAGAGTACATGTCGACTTTTTAAATCAATTGTCTTTTCACCTTTTCTTCTAACTTCACAAAGTCCAATAATGTCCCATTTAATATAAGACAGTTCTGCTTCTAATTCTTGCAATCTTCCTTCACTTGAAAGTGATCTGCAGTTGTAAGTACCTAAATAAAAAGTCATCATCAAACAGTAGCCTAGGTCCAATTTGCTATTAACTGGAGACCATTTGATTCCTCTTGGAGCCCTTAAAAGAATGATTAGTACAATTCCTAATGTCCACTCCATACATTCTTGTCATTTCTACTGTTATTACTATGTGATTATTCATATAGTATACGAACATGGATGGGCTGCTCATCAACATGCATTAGCCAGAGTGGTGAGTTTATTGGTTTTTTGCCTTTGAGTTTAAAATCAAGAAACACCATGGTCTTTCTTCTCAGTTGCTTGATATGGCAGAATGAATGCATTAATAAATTATAAATATTTTTTCAATGGATATATACAATCATGACAGACAAAAATAAATCATGGACCTTAGTCCGAGAAGGTTGTAAAGTCATCAACCAAGGCAGTGGTTGGTGGCCAAAGGCAGAATATATATATATATATATATAAATATATATATATATATATATATATATATATATATATATATATATATATATATATATAAATTTTTAATGGGATGGAGAATCTGAAGGATTTTAATCTGAGTGATGGAATCATCATCAACCTCAAGCAAACAAATATTTAAAATAACGAAATTTACAAAAAAGTATAATGCAGTAATATTAAAGTAATAAATATTACTATAGATTATTAAACTAATGTTTATATCACAAAAAATATAAGAAAGATATTGTTAAAAGATATATATTATAAGAGAATATTAAATTATGACATATTACAAAATATAGATAAGTAATTTTATATATTAAAGAGCATGAGAGATCATGAGGTCTCTCAGAGATCAGCCCAGTTATCTCCTTAGAGCAACTATAAGTATAATTATAAATCCACCAGCATTATCAATAAGTAAAAGTAAGTAATACTCAAAATAACCATTCATCATCATGAATTATCAATCAAAATACATCAATCTAATAAATCAATAGTTAATCTTGTGGCTGGATTTGAAATGGGTCTACCAGGACAACTTTTAGCCTTTCTTTGCCAGTCTGGCATATTTATTTAACCATTAATTTGGATGTACAAACTTAAGTGCTAATCCATTAGAATGTATAACTAGAAAAACAATAATTCTGGGATATTAAAACCAGCTGATCATGATCAGTGTTTTGGCCACTTAGTACCTTTAATGTACTGGCCAACAATAAACTTAATTTCTAGTACAGACTAAAGTAAAATAAATATAGTGCATGGGCTTTAAAGGCTATACTCTTAGCACCAACAGGACTCCTGGATGCCCATAAACACTAATATATATCCCCTTTTACATATCAGGCCATTGTGCTTGGATCTAGTTCAAAGAAATAGACTCTACTACTTTTACTGTGATCAAGAGATGATGCAAATGCATAAGATCTAAAAACCATTTAAAATTAAGTCATTGAAATAATTTTAACAATTGAGTACAAGTTTATTAATAACAATAGAAAAATAACATTAAGGTCTTTAGAATATGGCTATACATTTATAAGCCTTCTGATTAATATACAAAATAAAAACTTATCACATTGTGATTTACATAATCCATATACAAAATTCAAGTTATTACATTGATTTACCATACTTCTTAATGGGTTTACATAAAATACATATATATCTGCAATACAAAAAAAATGATTAAATTTTACATATGTGTTGATTAACATAAAGCAAAATTCAATTTATTACATTGTGGTTTACATAGATGTTCCATTAGGTTTACTTAAACACACACACTTTTATATATATATAATTTTCACAGATGTGCAATATATTAATTTATTAACATAGCATATTTGAATTTATAAAAATAATAAAATTATTAATTTTTATACCACATAATTAACATATATGTTTTGCATGTAGGAATGTATGTGTACCTGGTTTATATTTTAACTTGTCAAAATAATAAAATTATTAAAAATATGTTTCATAACTAATCCATTTTGAATCTACATAAATTCTGCTGCTTTAATAATAAATGCTTTTTTCTTTCCTTTTTGAAAAAAATAAAATAAAATTAGTCTTAACAGGTTGCAAAAGTTCTTTTTTTATCAGGTTACTCTTAACTAATTACAAATTTATTTTTAAAAAATCATATTCCAGTAAACTTCTTTTGTTTTCTTTCTTCTACTCTAAAAGATTTTGGAGTTTTAGAAGTGTCTGTGAATCAATCATTTTATTCAAGCAAAAGTTACTTGTTATTAGATGTGGTATGATGGACTATTTCCATCATCTATGAGTTAATGTTAAATGTATTGAAAATTTTAAACTTTATTTAAAATTTCCAAATACAAATGACTTGTTAGTAATAACACACAAATAGGCAACACAGGTTAGTAATTACACATTTCAAGTAGTATTATTCTCCATTCTTCTTCAAGTGTTGCTGGCCTATATGCACAGTAACAATATTCATTTAGAAGTTGAACTTGCACCTTTAGATTGTTGAATATGGAATTTAAGGCAAATGCTCTACCAATTGAACTATAGTGTTTGCCTTAAATCTGATATTCAAAAATCTAAAGGTGTGAGTTCAATTTCTAAGTGAATATTGCCATTGTGCATATAGGCCAGAAACACCTGAAGAAGAGTGGCAAATAACACTACTCAAAACATTTTGTAATTACTAACCTGTGTTGACTATTTGTGTGTTATTACTAACAAATTGTTTGTATTTCAAAAGTTTAAATAAAGTTTAAAATTTTCAATACATTTCATCATTAACTCATAGATGATGGAAATAGTCCAACATATCACATCTAATAATATACCATCATCACAAACCTTCAAATTTATTTGTTATCTTTAAAAATATATCAATTTTTAAATGACTTAAAATAATATTGTTCTATATATATCTATCACAGTTATTTCCACATTGAAAGTATGTAAATTTACTTACTTTCTTGAAAAAACAAATATAAAATTATCTATGGATTAAATCTTCATTTTTAGATGTTTAACTTAAGTAAAATTATTTACTGTATCTTAAAAGGTCATTTAAAAAAATTATTCAAAAGAACTTATTTAAAATTTCTTTTTTATTATATATAATGTTGCTCACCACATATGTTTATCTGTGCTTCTCTGCATATAGCTGAAATAGAATATGTATAAGTACTTCTACAGCAATCTGAGGTTTTCCTGGTGAGAGTCAGTCTAGGATTGCTTCACCAGGAAAGTTGTAGTCCAGAATTGTCATCATCAGGAAGGTATAATTAGGTAAATGTTGTCACTGATTTGGTTCTACATAGAGTTCAGGTCAGCAAACTGTCTTGTTTACATTTGTGCAGGCTAACTTATCCATTTGAAATTGATCCTGGATTCATGTAAATTCAAAACTCCTCCATAGTAAAAACTATAGAGTAGCTATTGAACTTTCCCTCCTTGCATTCTTATATCTTCATGATAGCTCTGTATAACTCTGTAAACCAATTCTGATAGCCAACTAACTGCTATAGCTACCAATTTCAAACAAACTATATTTAGCCTACTACTCAAGAAATATTACCATCCAAACTAATCTAATATTTTTATTCACTCTTTTATAGCTAGATTGCTAAGGAGATAAAAAATACACTAATTAAAAACTGTTTTTTATCTTGATTAAAACAATTTTAATCATTTCAAAAACAGCAAAGATTTTTAAAAATAGATAATAGACATTTTTACAATTATCAGAAAACATGCTTGTTTTTAATTTCAAAATCAGAATACAATATTCATATTTATTTAGACCTTTTTAAACTATTTACTTATAATAAAATTCTATTTTAAATTCAAAATTATTTAATTTTATACTCTTATTATTTTATTCCAGGAAATGTAGAAAAATATCTACAAAATTTTTGTCTGTGTTTATTTCTACTTTTCTTTTCAACTTTATATATATTTGTGCACACATACTATGTTATTGTGTGCTATGTAACAGAAGTGTTTTAATATATATGTGTATGTGCATAGAGACCTTTTAATACAGATTAGTTTATTTGCTTGTTTTTTATAATTTGATTGATAATAAAACATTTAAATAATTTCATTTTATTAATAACAAAATATCAAATATTTTATTTAAGATATTTTAAATACAAAAATACTTTAAAATCATTTTTTAATTTACTGCAGGGTAAAATTATCTTCTCCATTTCCTTCCTTTTTTTCTCTGCAGCATTCCAGGAAATTTTATTTTATTTATTCATTTCATATGGGATTTATTTCAAGATTTTTAAAAATCTTTTTAAGATCAGGTTTAACACTTTAATTGACCTCTGACTATCATCTTAATTTTTTTTACAATGTTTAAACATATATATATGTTTTTATATTTTATTTGTAATAGTAATAAATTAAAATTGATTAAATAGAAAATCTTTCTGAAATAGTGTTTAGCTCAGCCTTCTTTTATAACCTGTATCAAATCCAAATCTGATAAAAATGTAGATTTTTTCAATATCATAATCATGCTTAACATTTCAAATGAAATATTTTCTTACTCATAGTTAATATGCAGTGCTTAAAATTCAATATTAAATTTAATGAAAATAAAATCTAAATAGATTTATATTTAAAACATATTTAACAATATAAACATTTAATGGTATCAACATAAACATTTTTGTAGTTTAATTTTGTGTATTTAACAAGAAAAGATTCTAAATTTATAAAGCATTTAATTTGCTGAGCATGCTTTCATCATTTATGATCAGATATTCTATAAAAATGTAAGAAGTTTTTTCTTATTCTTTTATAAAACATCAATTTTTTAATATAAAAGTTTCCTCCTGTATTTGCTAAAATCAGATATTAATTTTGCCAGCTGCAATTGTTTACACATGTCTTTATTTAAATATTTAGTTGAATTAAAAAGAACAGAATTAAAAATACATATATATGTACAATGAAAAAAAATTCAATTAGAAACAAAAAATACAAAATAATAAATATAATTTACAAAATTCTTGCAGTTTTTAAAATTTTGATTTATAATTATTATTGTTTTTCAAAACACCAAGTAGTAGTATAGTATAGTTGAGGTAGTCTTTCTCCAACTTTTTTATGATGTAGATATCTTTTTCACATATTACACTTACTGTCAAATCCTCTTTAAGTATTTAGTAATATAAAATTAGATTACTTTTAAAATAAATTAAGCATATATTCAGGGATGTTATGCTCCCCACCCCAACTTCTCAAATTCATTTTTTTACAATTAACAAAAAGTATCAAGTGATAATTATATTTTTCTGTCAAAGAGATGTATTCATAACTAATTTGTATTTTAATTTATTTTTAAAAAGTGTTTGAGTGCTTAGTTTGGAGGAAGATACTTATAGTTTTTTTTGCTCATTTTTTCATATTTTTTATCCAATTGTATTTTTTAATGAAGAAAACTATATTCTTTATTAAATATTTATATTTTAAATAAATTTCTATCAAAATATGTTCAGATAACATATAAAAAGCAAAATTTCCAAACAAAAGATAATAATGTTATCAGCACAAATAATTTTAAATCAGCCTCCAGTGTATAAAAAATGTATTTAACAAAAAAAAATATTTATCAAACTTTTATATTTGATACAAATTTTATTAAAATCATATATCCTAATAATAAAAATAATCTTAAAAATCAAAAATCAATTTTCCAATTAAAAAATAATAAACAAAGTAATAATATTCTAGAAAAAAAGTATTTAATATCTTGTTTTATAAGTTTGTAGTAGGATAATTTTCACCTAAAAATCAAATGTATTCATAAAAGTTACATCACATACTTATTAAAAAATAATAATTATTAATAATTTTACAAGAGAAAAAATAAACAAGTAAACAAAAAAGTAACATTAGTGTATGCTATAAACTATGCCTAAGACATCGTATCTTTCTTTTTTTAGCATTTTACCTTAGAATCAATCATTACTAATTGGCATAGATTTTAATTGGATATAACTTGACAATTCATTTAGCATATGTTTTTTATGAAATAAAAATTGAAAAATTATTAAATAACAAAAAAACTATATTATTTAAATAAACTTTAAATATTAATTTAGTTTTAAATTAACTTTATTTGGTTTATTATTCACATTTTATAAGATATATTATAAAATTACATTAACATAAAATATTATTTGCATGTATTATTAAAAAAGTAGACTTAGAATAGGAACAAAATATTATAGATGGTATTATGTACCAAATATTAGTCACATTTAAACAATAATCTATATATGCATTATACTGGAGATCCTACACCTAATATCCATTATCAGAGGGCATCATTAGGCTTCTAGCCTAAAATATTTATTTTTAGTTGACCTGGATATTCATTACAAATGCCTGGAGCACTGTTCACCTATATATAATTAATTATTGCTACTAGACCAGGGAGAGTAGAGATTATTGATAAAATAAACTATTGGTAGGGCAGACAACAGTAACCAAACTCCAGACAAATTAACAATTAATAACACTGTCTATTAATAAAATAACAATAGTAAAACACAAAAAATAATAAATAGCTTACATTAATGGATAAGTTTGATCTATATTAGCTCAATAATATTAAAAGTTTGTATATATCCTTTTAAATAAATAGTTATTGTCTTTGTCAGTTGATTGTTTCAATTCTCTCCCCTTGAATTAATTTTATCTATTAAATAATTGAGTGTGAATATAATAAAATTTTTCATATACTTGGCAATTGCAGATGTGTGCATATATCTGAAAAAACATTTCTTATTAATTAAGCATAGAGAGACTTTATTAGTAAACACTCTCACATGTGCTGAATTTTTATAACACAGCTCATATGCAGTGCAAGACAAAAGTCATGAAAGGAAATAGGTAATGAGCAATTAGAAAGGCCCATATATAATCCATGTTAAATAACAAAGAAAAACATTTATAAAAAGAACACAGGAAGCTTTATTACTTTGACCCAATGCAAAAGCAATAATTGCTGCTAATTTCATGAAGAAAATCAACACAGGTTATGGAAAAATATATAAATGAGCATGAACAAAAACTTAGCTAAACCAAAAGCTAAATAGAAATAAATAAAAGGCCAAATAGATAAATAAATCTCCCCATGTATCTAAACAGGGGGCATTTATATGCACACACACAGAACAATCTTTTTTCTTTCCAATATTTATGATATAATCACACAAGAAAATCTATTATTTTAGCAGTTAACATATATATATTGAAACAGACAGATCGAAGAACCGATCTTCGTTTCATGTGTTTTAAGTACGGTAATTCGAACCACTATCTGCCCGCAGTGAGATTTGTCTATTTTCAGTCATAATAAAAAAATTAGTTATATATTTTAAGTTTTGTAAATCAATATGTAAGATTCCGTATATAAATGTCGCAAACCATGAAATAATATTCGTGTGTGCGTGGTTTGTGGGTTTATATCAATTTAATTTAAAGTTCATTGCGGGCGTATTTGTTTGAATTTTGGTTTTTTTTTAAAATTGTACAAAGTCGTTTAAAAATACTGATCAAAAGTCACATTCCTTTGATCAGTGTTTTTAATTAAAATCTAAATTACACAAATGTACAGAGTAATTAAATTGTATTCGAAATTAGATAAGAAATGTAGATTTGTAATTACCGTGTCAATTTAAAAATTGCGTATCAAAGTAAAAGGACAATGGGAATGGATAATTAATGTTGTATGGTCAAGCTGGATGGCTGGAAGCTAGAGAAAGTAGGAGGAGCTTAAACACAAAAACCAGGCGGAAAGGTCAATCGAGGCCATCTTAGAGAAAAACTTATTCTAACTTTTGACGTGGTTGAGAGAAGTAGTCTTAAGACAGCACTGCAGCTGCTAGAGTAATTCCTAGAACTTTGTTAAGAAGCTCACCTGTAAACCGCAATGTTGATGGGCTAAGTGCCAGGAGTTGATCTCTGTCCTGCCAAATTGAATCTTCGTGCCGCTGACTGATCATGTTGTTTGTGCTTCATAGTTTCCAGCTTCCAATCTCCAAATTGACAATGCCTTGCAAATAACTTTCAAAATGCGCGCCTACGTTCGTCGGAAATCTCAATCGGGAAAAGCCAAGCCGGATGAAGAAAGAAGAGTAACTGTGTTACACGAACTTTTAACTTTCTCCCGAGCTTAATGTTATCAATCAAATAAAGTACATGTAAGTTTTTATGTCGTTTATAATGCTATTGTTTAACCTGTCAGAAAATTTTCTTTTCTTTTAATCCTCCGCTCTAGTCTTTAGAAATAAGTTATAAAAATTGTAATTAAGAGTAATAATAATTCAAATGAATGCATTTATATTTTTTTTGTGTTGCGTATTCCATAAACAAACGATGCCAATAGTAATATTTTCCAACTCTGTGTAAAACTAGTGTACAATAATGATCAAGGTATTTTAAAAGTAAATTTCGTTTTCTGAATTAAATATTCTTTTATATTTCGAGTTGGTAAATGTTAAATTGTTTTTTGTATTCTATTTTAAGTTGTCATATAATTGCAATCTAAGGTTCAATGTTAAATATATATATTGGTTTTAAAGTGTTATATTAATGTCACGTACAATATGAGAAATAACTCACTGTATAATTTAATACTATCGCTACCGCCTGTCAACCTGGAGGGTTAAGGGTTTCAGAGTAAATTTAATTAATTATTGTTCTCGCGGTCAGTTTAATTCCGCTATATTTTATTGGGATAAGGATCTCAGCCTGTGGCGTAGAAATGGACGAATAGATTCCAGGTTTTGTATAATTTCTTTTAAAAATCCACTTCAAGTATTCGTCCTTGATGTCTGTGGCAATGCCTTCCCTTCGCTGAAGTTAGCGTCTGCCATTCTACCATTGGGGATTGAAAGCAGTTTCTTTCCCAGGTAATCTCTTGGATCACCGGGTTCGAAATGATCCCGGCTGGTTGTCGTGTCCCGGAGCTACTTGGGGGCATTAAGCCTTGTCAAAGTACAAGCCGCCCGGTATTCCGTTAATGCACCGCAAGTGATTACTGTAGGGCTCTTGAATATAGGCAACCACCAGTACATCTATCTTCCATGCCGTATTTATATAAAACCACTTCCAACTGTCCATCTACGTAACGGCTCGAGCCTATTCGAATAAAATAAGTTAATAAAACCCTTTTGATAAATATTTTTTTCAATGCTCAAATACTCTGATTCTCTTGGCCACCCATCAGTCATCTAACTACACAGCTATTGGCATGAGTTTGTTCACGAGATAAAATGATTGTTAAAGACTAGTAGCTAAATACCAGAGGATTCATGGAAGTCTTACTGTACTGTTGAACGTTATATTTATATGCTTTATATTTTTCTTATTAAACACTTTATTTAATCTACCTTTTGTGTCCTCCACCTTATTACTCTTTGAGTCTAGGTAGCCACTTACTGTCTGTATGGGCAACTTAAATATATACGTTACATGAATGACCGTTCCAATATCTAGAGAATAAATAAATATATATCATTAACTGTAAGAATTAGTCTATGTTCTGAGCTGAGCTAGAAAAGGGATAACCCCGTGCTGTTATAAAGTCATCATCGGTTGGTCATACCGGGGTTTGGGTTTGAATTCAGTTGGCGTTTTGGAATTTATTCTTAAGCGTGGGCTGGGTTTGAACTCGGGTACTGTGTGTGATTAAGCGTGGTGAATTTATACCGGTACAATATATATATATATAATGGATATTATACATTAATCCATATGTATCAAATAAAAAATGAATATATTAAGTTCTAAGACATTACTAATTAAACATGTATAAAAATATATTAATCCCAAGTTTCTTGGAAATCTGACTTACAAGAAATATTTTGCTCTGAAACAGTGATAAAATTGAAGGAGGGGGGGATCTGTTATAAGATTCTTTGTAATAACTCCATTCACTTTTAAGAATAAAAAACACTAAATTGAGAAAACTTTACATTCACAAATGTCAAAGAAATTAACTGATTGATCACTGTCAAAAAATTAAAGACATTAAAAGGTTAAGATAGGAATATTTATAATCTACAATATTTATATAAAAGACTAAGATCAATAAACAAAATTTAATAAATTTGAAATATGAAACACATTATACCTTAAGATATATATGAGTAATAAATGTGAATTAATGAAACACAATTTAATACACCCTTAGATTACTAGCTTACCAATATATATATATATATATATATATATATATATATAGTATATATATAAAAAACTTTATATGAACTATTATATATATATATATATATATATATATATATAATAGTTCATATAAAGTTTTTTAACATTAATCCATAGTGACAGGATGGTAAGATCTTACTTTCTGTGCAGATCTATCAACTGAGTATCATGGGATCTTCTTTTGTCCCTCCTGTTGTTGAGAAGTGCTTTACTAAGACAGTTCTAGGATGCAACAGTTGATTGGTTCATGAAGTCAGTTGGCAGATGAATTTAGTGTATGCTAGTGAAACACGAGTTCTTGCTGTAGAGAAGTTCATCCTTTGGGTGCCTTAGCAGCACATGGCTTCAAATATGGCAACTGGAATGAGTCTGGAGATTTCCAAACAGGCACTTACAACCTGTCAAGATCAAAATGTATGTAGAATAAAACAGTCTAATGAAATCTGAAGAATCAAATATATTATAATATCACAGAAAAGACTACATTTATTAATTTATACTATTCTATGCGATTATAATCTGTTTAGTTGGTCTTATATAGCTCCACTGTTTGCTGTTTAGCCCACTCAGGAATTTCAAGAATCTCCTCAATCAGCAAACCAGAGATTAAAATATTTTTCAGATAAGCTAACATTTTTATATTAATTACAATATTCCAAATTATTTACCTTAATTAAATAATATTTACTAAGGCTGTAACCTTTAGAAATAAGCATCTGAAAAGTTCGAAGGTAGGGACCTCTACAGGTCTTAGCCACAGGCTTACACTAGAAAGAAAAGAAGGAAACCTCTTTACTTCAACCTACTTTTATATATGAATAGGTGAAGCTGAAGTGGTTAGATCTAAGAGTGTGAAGCTATTCAATACTTCACTAATTAAGTCCACAATTCTTTTATACATTAATACTCGCGAAATCTTACAATTTACAAGTCAATGGAAAGATCTTATAGTATGCCTAAAGGTTACAGCCTTTGTAAATATTACTTAATATAATAATGTGCATTTAATAAAATTTATAATTATCTTAATTAAAGGATTTTACAAATGACAATGCTTAATAGAAATGAAACTATATTTTTCTTAGTGTTGATAAAGAAAAAAGCATTGCATCTAAACTCTATAAAAAAATTTAATAGAAAGATAATTTTTTTTACAAAGGTTGAGACAGAAATTGCTACATGAAAATTGACAGCTAATTTGAAAATCGTTTACTGTTAATGTGAGCATATATATTATAAGGGGATGTACCGTTTTCCATATATATAATCTTGAAAGATTGCGTGTATGTATATATAACGATACACGTGTATGCGTAATTGTTTAAAAAAAACATTTATTCTTAAATTATTCTATTTTATCACCCAGCATATTTATGAGCATCAGTTTATGACCTCAAGCGCCAATCCTATATTTCTATAAGAATTATGCTGGGATAGCTGGAATACCAATATGAAAATGCCCCTGTACTAGCTCTGCTCAGGGCTGGTGGTAAAATTACCCGCAGTAGATCTAACCTTCCCTTTTCTTTTTATTTTTTAAAAAAACTCATAACACAAAAACAAAAAAAAAACCATTCATTTTATACACATTTATTAGCAATGATATTTACGTATCTATAAAAAAAAAAACAACACATATATTATTTATGTAAATTGAATTAGTGTCTCTTTTCTCTTTTAAATCAAAGATTCATATCAGTTTCTTTTTTTTTTGTTTGCTCTTTTCTTTTTCTTGCCAAAACTCCCTCACACACAAATACACTATAATATGCATTTTGCACCAAAGATTTAATTGTGGATTAATTTATCAACTAATAAATCCCGTAGGAAATAATTTTGAACTCTCCGTGCAAAAGAAAAGAAATTTTAAGTTCACAATTGTCAAATAACAGTTTTCTCAATTTCGTGGAGTAAGCTTACTAACAGTGACATATATATGCAAATAGGAAAAATAATACCTGTGTTTCCCCGGGAAATTGATCGAATTCACCTGGTGAGAAGAAATCTCCGGTCCTTGGATGATGAACAGATTTTTTTTTAAATTTGGATTCCATGGCTGAAGTCTATTTATTTATTTTCTTTCTTCATCTTATGATGATTCAACATTGTTGCTTATTGAGGCAATTCTCTGGGCTGGACGTCCCTTCTCCGATATCGGCAGCTGCTATACATTCAGGGGAAGGATCCGAGCACCGAGCACGTTGAAGCTTCTACCCCAGCCTGACCATATTTTATCAATATATAATCTGATTTCTGGATTCTTATTTCTGTATATCAGTCTAACGTCTGCCTTCTTCTCTGTCCAAACTTATACTAATCCTTAATTCTTTTTTTTTTTTAATTATCAAATTTATCTTTCTTTTCATTCATTTTCAATTATATTTCCAATCACATTCCATATGCCTTTGTTGGAATCACCACAAAAGCTTTTTACACCTATTTCTTTCCAATTAATATTTAATTAGAATTAGACATTCCAAGATTTTTATAATAATTACTTCCATTGTTCTGCAAAATCACTGTCTTCCATCTTGATCTTTATAGTTCTTTCGTTGATTTAATATGTATATATTTAAAAAGTTTATCAAACAAAATGTTTTTTTATTATTATTTATTTTGTGAATTTTCATTTTTAATGATTCAAAAACGCACTCACACACATACATAGCGATATGTATAGCTGGGTTTGGCAAAAGAAAGAGAAAAAAAATCAGAGCAAGTGTATAACCCCCCCCATACCTCTTTTATGAGTTCTTTTTAATTAAAATAACTAAATCAATCAATACGATCACGCAAATGACCGTTGATTGTACATCAACTTGTAAATATTAGTTTTGTTAGTAAAGTAATATATTTTTAATAATACGTTAGTAATAAGATATATATTTTTTTAATAATGCATTAAGTATACGAATACGTATTTGTCTAATTGTCGCAACAGGGTTTGATTATACCTTCCCTGTTGCAATATATATATATATAGTGCATTCATTAAAACACAACTTAAATATATAAATAAAAGAAAACACTACTTGAATTAAAATTAGAAATAGATGCACTTAACCAATAGATGTACAAATCAAATTTTCAGATTGGCAAAGCATCTCATTCTATACATAGCATATATTTATAAGTATAAACAATAAGTGAATCAGTGTATTGATGTGAATGTGTTCAGACTCCAAGTAGCTGCAAAAGTATCAGCAGATAGCTTGAATTTGGCCTCCCATTTTTATATTATCTAATTTGTAAAAAAAAAAAAAAGAATGTCTTAATATTGTAAAAATGTGGAGTTAAAGCTTATGAACTAGAGTGTGAAAAGAAAGTATAGTGGTTCTTAGACTGAGAACAAGATCTCTCTGCATGTTATAAATGAGGTTGTTGATTGTGAATTTAAACAAGTAATATTAGTAATAAGAATGTGACAAAGAATTTTAATTTACTTTGAATTATATAAATGATTAAAAAGTAGATAATTATTTTATTTATTATTTTACTCATTCATTACTTATAATTTACTCAAATGTTGCTCTACTAGAAGCATTGAAGATAATAATTTTGAAATGAAAACTTATTATCTACAAAGTATATTAAAGTATCTATTCAAAGCCTATTGAATAACAAGGTAAATTATTCTCATAATAATGGCATGCCATTTCTTGACATTTTGTGAATATAATTTAGTCTAATAGTTTAATTTTAGAGCTAATTTTATTGCAATCTTTAAAATTATTTCCATTGTTATGATATATATATATATATATATATATACCTTATATGGATATATATATATATATATATATATATATATATATATATAAGGTAGATATGTTATTATCCAATTAAGATATTCTTAAAAGTTATATTCACATAATTAAAATGCTTGAGTCTGGCTTATTTATATATAAATTTAAGTAGATAAGAAGGTGGTTCCATCTTTTTCTCATAAAATCTCTGGCTTGTGTTTTAATTGAGAGTTCCTTGTGCAATCATTATTACTATCTGATTGGCTGTCATTTAAGCATTTTTAAGCCGCATCTGTCAAAGGTTTCAGCCTTTCGTGCTATTATTAATTCACAATGTAATAGAGGGATATGAACTGAAGATTTTTTTTCATCTTCCACTCTATGTCAAGAAACCAAACACATGACCACACACATGTGAAAAAAATATATGATCCCTAAAATACATATTTGGTGTAGAACCAGTACTCATCAGTTGGACAAAATCTTAATCTCCCAGACATTTATACAATCTGGCCGACTAATAAGTGATGTTTCTGCATGAAATATATATATTGGGAATCAGATATCTTTTTTACATGTGTGTGTGTGTAGTTATGTGTATCAGTTGCTTGAGGTAGATTGTAGGATTAATAGACTGAAAAATCCTGATTTCAGATCCCTCTATTTACATATATAGAAAACATTTGGTATAAGGAAATGACATACTGCCTTAGAATTATTTCATAGTGTACATTTTATTTTTATTGAATAATTCTAATTTTCAGCTACATTTAATTATTTGTTTTATTTAAATTATCTTTCTGGTGGAGCCAATAATATTTAAGCTTTAATTTTGGAATTACATTTATTTCTAAAAATTTGCATGTAAGTAATGTTAGTATTGTTATATAAAATTTGTTTTTTGTTTTGTTTTATTTAATATTTCATATTTTAAAAACACATATAAAGCTTCACATTTTAAATTAACTTACATTTATTTTAAATTAATTAAAAAATTTCAGAACAATAATGACATGCTATAAAATTGATATGTCATAAATAATGATAAATTCATTAATATCTATCGTGGTATTTTGTTCTGTATCCCTCCTCCATGATTTATTTAATAATTTTCAAAAAATAGAATATTTTTAAATGTTAAACTCAAAAATATTAATTTGTCACTCTACCTTATATGTAATAATAGTTCAACACAATTGAAATAAAACAACTATATAAAAATAATAAATATTTCCTTTATTGAACCGGTTTTCACCCTACATTAGGGCCTTTTCAAAATACACTTCTAATATAATCACATGACCTTTATATCTATCAATACTCCCTCTAACGTTAATTTTATATAATCATTTTACATAATCACACAACCTACTTACATATATATATATATATCCCCTCCACTCAATTTTTTTATTTTATATACATATTATTTTTATACAATAGATAAAATTACATTAAATACAATTCAATAATTATATACATATATTATACACCATAAAATTACATACACATACTTTATACATTAAATTATATATCATTTCTCATATATTTTTACTAACCATATCTTCAAATATAAACTTATTTATCTATAATTAACAATTATTTATATTAACTAATTATTTACATATATCATATATATCAATTTAAAAAACAAAAAAAAAAGTAAAATAGGATTAGTATATAAAATAATTTGTAGGAGTTGCAGTAAAATATATATAGGGCAAACGGGGAAAACAGCAATAGAAAGAGGAAAAGAGCATAATAGGGCTATTGAAAGGAAGGACATAAATTCAGGACCATATGTTCATTATTTGAATACTGGTCATAGAATGAGATGTATTGAGGATATGAAGGTTATAAAATATGTTAAAGATTATAATAGAAGGAAATATTATGAGACTGTATATATTCAAGAAAATATGAATAAATGTGTTAATTTAGTTAAAGGACCTGCAAAGTTGAGTAGTAAATGGGCATTGAAGGATAACTGGAAAATTTAATATATGGTTGATTTGTTGTTTTTTTGTTGTTTTTTTGTTTTTTAAATTGATATATATGATATATGTAAATAATTAGTTAATATAAATAATTGTTAATTATAGATAAATAAGTTTATATTTGAAGATATGGTTAGTAAAAATATATGAGAAATGATATATAATTTAATGTATAAAGTATGTGTATGTAATTTTATGGTGTATAATATATGTATATAATTATTGAATTGTATTTAATGTAATTTTATCTATTATTATGTATATAAAATAAAAAAATTGAGTGGAGGGGATATATATATATATGTAAATAGGTTGTGTGATTATGTAAAATGATTATATAAAATTAACGTTAGAGGGAGTATTGATAGATATAAAGGTCATGTGATTATATTAGAAGTGTATTTTGAAAAGGCCCTAATGTAGGGTGAAAACCGGTTCAATAAAGGAAATATTTATTATTTTTATATAGTTGTTTTATTTCAATTGTGTTGAACTATTATTAATGATTGAAAACAACATTATGGACAAATTTATGTTTGACCATTATTAAGGATTACCTTATATGTAGAGGAATAAATACAAAATTCAAAAGTTCCATATCAAAACTCAACCTATTACCCTTTTGCTCTCAATTATTACATATGTCTTTTGAGCAAGTAATAATTTGAATAATTTTGTCCTATATAGTTTAGAATAGGGTAAAATAACTTCAAAACTAAAGTTTCTGAATCCAAGTTTAATCTGGAATTCTAGTGATTGAATGCTGTATGTTCTTCTAAACAACTATTTATTCAATTGTTTATTTGTGGATGTTAATATAGTGATAGAGTGATAAATTTCAGAGATAAAAAGTTTCAAAATAAATTATTAAGTGATGCTGTAAATCCAAAAAATCTGGTTAAAATAATTGTATAAAACTTTTGTAATAACCTTGATACTAAAAGTGTTCAAATGTCACACAACTTCTTGTAAAACTAAGCATATGATTATATATTACATAAAAGTATCAATGAGATGCAAATATAAAATAATAAAATCAATTTGGTATAAGTTTGTTATATATTTATTTTCAAAAATGAAAATTAAGTAATATTTCAAATATTTTATAATTAAACCTACAATTTTTATACTTTTTATGTATCATTTTATTAAAATATTATTTTTCAAATAAATATAATAATTAAATCATTTTAACTGAATATTTTACAATTTTAGTAATTTGGTATTCAATTTTTTTTGCTAGCAGGGCTTAATATTTACTTTTTATTCTGGCTTGAATACCTGAAAATTGTGAATTTAATTTTGTTTATTTATAAGTATTATTTATTCATTTATAAATAATAAATTATTTATTTATTCTTTTATAAACAAGTAAATAATTATTTTAGGTACTTATTCTGCCTTTTTATATTGTATTTTTAGTCATTAAAATTAACATAATGATGTATTTATTTTTTTAAAATAGTAGCAACTCTCCTTATATCCCAAACAGTGCAAGCCATAATAATCAATGAATATTATAAGATTTGGAAATCAAGATCCCTACCTAGTGCCTAATCATACAATATCCCCAGACTAGTTTCTATTTGTGGCTTACATCAGTAAAACACCTTAGATCTGCAAGCACTGTACCTAGATCTTTTGATCTAATACAATCCTCCAGCAACCACAGTTTACCTTTTTAGTTAACTAAAATGCTATGAACCCAAAATTAAAACCCAATGTTTTCAATTCAAGATAATTTGCTTGTAGAGTCATACAGATCTGAATCTAGTTCAATATCTATACATTTTGGTGTCTTTGGTTTTTAAATAAACATAGTTACAAAAGTTTTTGTCCAAATTGGTATTAAATCACTAAGATAGACATTTTGAAGCACAAATCTTCTAGCATCCATTAATTACTATAGCATGCACTGGGTGGCACTACTGTTTGGAGATAAATGCTACTGTTTTTTTTTACAGATTGTGTAAGCTTAAAAGATGGTGATCATGTGATGTTTTAGTTATTTAATACAAATTCTAGCCAGAGGATCAAAGACACCAAAATATATAGATCCTAAACTGGATTCAGATTTATATGACTATACAAATGAATGAGCTTGGATTGAAAACATTATTGTGTTTTAATTTTGAGCTCATACTTTATAATTAACTACATATTTAAAAGAATGGTTGATGGAATGTTGCATTAGATATTAAAGTCTAGGTGCAGTGCTCTCAGATCCAAAGCTTTTCACTAATCAAATGCATAAGTTTGAAATTAGTCTGAAAATATCTGGATGAGTAGGCACTAGTTAGGAATTTTGATGCACAAACCTTACAAACCTTCTTGCATCAATTGATTACTGTGGTATATGGAGAGAGTTGCTACTGATTTACAGATTCTGTAAGCATAAAAAATGGTGATCATGTGATGTTTTAGTGGATTTGCTTTTTCCTTAGTTTTGACAATTTATTTTTATGGGAAAAATGGATTCAGGTGTTAAAGTGCCTAAATTAAAGGCTCAATCTGATACTTGTGGAGTTCAAAAAAACTATTTTATTCTATTTATTTGTTCTTTTATAAATAAATAAATGTTTTTCTAGAAAAAATTAAAACCTGTAGAGGTTTGATAATATAATGAGTAAGCAAATATTAAAACATTTAACAACTAAACAGGTTTGGGCTATGAAATACTTAGCTTTAAATAATTTTTTTCTTATTCAAAAACCAAATCTGTTTAGTCATTAAATGGTTTAACATTTGCTTATTTATAAATAAATGTAATTATACTCATTATTTTGAAATTTTGTTCAGAAGACATTCTTATTTGCATATCATCAATTACTTTTAGTCATTTTTTAAGAGCCATATTGTTCAGAAAATAGATAAGATTAGATATAATAAGAATGATAATTTAATATTGTTATATGTATGCCCAGTAGAGATTAGTGACATAGTTTATACTTTGGTTTGCACTTGCTTAGCAAATTAGTTTAATTTCATTTTGTAAAAAATATTTTCCAAAATGACCAACTAGGTGTATTTCTGAGTGATTTGCAAACATTTTAAAATCAAATATAATATTTTATTATATATTTTATAAAACAGAGTTTGTTGCTTTTATCGGTACTGAAGATGAAATATAAAAGTTGATGCATTAAGGTTTTAAGCATTATTTTCGGTATCTTTTTAAGTATACATAATAAAAATTATTAATCTTTAAACTATGGAACAGATATCTACATGCATTGGAAAGGTTTTGAGAGTAATCACATCACTAATTTACCTCTTATTTCACACCATTTTCTTCATTGCCCACCTCTTCAATTCCATATAAATTTTTCCATATCTTATATATTGTCAACCTTTTCTATTCTTTCTTCTTATTTCTCTCCAAAACATCTTTCATTAAACTATACTTTCTTCTTAATGTATATCCAAACCAGTTCCTTTTTTATTTTAAATTTCCTTCATCAGTCTTCTATTTTCATTTACTCTTTTCAAAACTTTTTAATTTGTTATTTCAAAGGTTTCCAATTTGTTTTCTAATTTTATGATTACTCAGTCACCATATCAGCAGATATAAGCATTCTATAAATATATGTATATTTTTCGCATTGAATTCTTGATTGTATTTAGTTTATTGAAATGAATATATATATATATCAAAATTGGAAAAAGTATATATATATTCCACCCTTATTGTTAAATGTTAATTGTTAGTGATATTGGGATTGTCTAAGTGTTGACTGATTTTAGTGATTATTTATAAAGCCATTTAGCTTTGAACATTATTACACTTATTATTTAAGTAATACTTTGGGTGCAATTTGAAAATTACAATTGCAATTTGTAATGTTATAATTGACTATTTATTAAACTGCATTCAGAACGGATTATATTTACCTGTTTAAGAAGGTTTTTAAAACTTCTTTGTATCAATAATTTAAATGTCTGCGATCAAGTTGCAATCTTTAGTGTCAATATAAATATATTGGATCATAAATATAGATGAGGGAATTCCACCTTCATAGTTAAAAGGGGATTGTCTTGACAGCAGGTTGAGATTGTTGATTGTCATTGATATTGGGATTGCTTAAGTGCTGATTGATTTTAATAATTATATATTCATTGTGATGATTGTATGTATTACTTTTCAATTTTCTGTATTTTACTAGCATTTGCACGTCAATTGTGTTTACATCTTTAAACACATTTTATTTGGTTTTTATAAAAATTCAATTTTAAAATTAAATTATGTTAGACGATAAAATTTAATCTTTGAATATAATTTTTTCAAAATAAAATTGAACAAGGATTAATATTGGATGCTTGTTTTGAAGCATTTTGCTGTATAAATTTAATCTTTTCAAAATGTATTATTACAAATCAGTGTTTATTCCTATTAGAATAAAATAAGTTTTCCATTAACAATTTTTGAAATTTAATTTCTTATCTAAGCTTATATAGTTTCAGTCACTTAAGAAAACGCAAATATAAAAAGTTTCGTAACGAAAGTAAATAAATATTTTTTTATAGATTTTGCAGTACAAGCTGTAGCCAATCACGTGTCTATATTCAAAAATTAAAACATTTAAATAATAAATATCTTGGCTTATATATTAATGAGAGCAATTTAGTTGACCTAATGGTTAAGACAGATGTTTAACAATTGCTAAGTAATAGCAAATTCTGTTTTTGTGTAACAACAATCGATTTAATCAACTCTAAAGCAAACAAAATAATAATATTGAGATTTTTAATTATCTAACAATAACTTTCTCACCTGCACACACTTGTCTGTATATTAAAATAAATAAAGCAGCCTTAAAATAACTTACTGCAGAGCAAAGCTTTTAAAAGAAATAGTAAAGAAAAAGATATTATTAGGCTTGCCAACTATAGATTTGCTAGACTTGAAATATTTTCTTTCTATTTTTACTATCTGCTTTATTAATTAAACCAGATAATTGGATGGCTAATCGACTTATTTAGAACCTAGAGATATAAAAAAAAATTAAATAATTCATACGATATAATATAAAATAAAATATCTTTATATCATAGTAATAATTATATATATATATTAATTCTAATATTGTTATGGATAAATGATGAATTCAGAGTATTATTTCCAGGAACTAAATAGCTGACGTTTCAGTACTTGAGAAAAAAGTTATAAGGAAAATATTTGTTATTGTACTTAAACGCTCAGCTATTTATCTATTATATTTGCATTACACGGAAGCTCTCGGAAATAATAATAATAATAATAATAATAATACATAAAAGATTTGCAACAAATATATGAAAAAGCAGCATAATGGATTAAATTTCCATTTTTGATGATGTATAAAAAATTCTGTTTGAACTATAAAAAATTTCGTTTTGCCCATGTCTGATTTGAAATCCAATTCATGTAAGCCAGATACATTAATTCATTATTGTAAAAAAAAACTCATATAAATGGAAACAATGCATAACCTAGCTAAAATCTATATAAAATATTTGAACTATCCCATGACTATATTGTTTCAGTCACATTCCCCCTTTAAATAAAGAATAGTCTGAATTTTTGTAGCTTATTGAAAAGTTCAAATATTTAATTATATATATTGTACTGATCAAAACATTTTGATCCATCTAACATGAACTGGAATTCAATCAAATGTACTTCAAACCCAGTCAAGCCCGTGATTTAGGTCAGGGACTAACCTGAATTTGAACTCACTCCATAAGCCCAGATCAATCACTTAATGAATAACATATAATGATGGCACATGAAAATTTATTTTAAATCTGGCCCACTAGCAGAGCAGAGAAGACAATGAGACTTATTTTAACTAAACTAGAATATGCATACACATATTGTTTTTCTTTTTATATATCACATATTACATTTTATTTAAAGTTTACAAGTTTACAATTCTTTTTTTTTTCACATTTGTGTTTTACATTTTATTTTAATTTGTTATTATATAGTTTTTAATGAGAGAGAAGAAACACATTTCTTTATGCATCCCTTTCCCCTCTCCCACAATAAACAAAATAACTTTCTAGCATTTGACTTACAAGAGAGAAAGAGACGCATTTCTTTATGCACCCCCCTCCTCTTCTCTTACTATTACAAAATCCACAGTAATTTTGACATTAGACTTTCAATTTTTTCTTTTCCTTCCTTTTTTTATAAATTTAATAGCTAATTTATTTCACCTTTATTACTTCTTGTTAGCGAATTTATCTAATGTTATTAATAAATATATATGTGTGTCGACGATTTTACGTGGTCGTCACATTACACTCTGCCCGCTTTTGAGAATTAAAATCGGGTCAAATCTTAGTCTGAGATGAGAGCTTATTTTAATTCTTTGCTTTCAACTCTTACTTCTGCTTTTATTACATACTTTTCCAGTCTATCATGATGAGTGATGAAGATGATGAGGATGGCTGCAGAGAGACAGCTAGGTAAAACTACACAATTCTTTCCGATCGATTTTGGCTGATCAACCAATTTAATCTCTATGCATACGAGACCATGGCATAACTTAACTCTATCGAAACATAAAAGGTTTAAAGCGTGTGAATAGCAGGATATTTCTACTGCCTGTTCATCTTGCGCAAACAACAAATTCTTATTCTTTATTTATTTTATTCAAGGCACTAATTCTTATTTCTTCATTTATTTATTTTGAGACACTAATCCTTATTATGCAATGAGTCCAGGATTCTTACTGGTGCTTCATTTAAAAGTTTAACCACCAAGACCCATGAGAATCTAAAGTGCGAAGAGACGGCTGAATCAAGCTCAAAATACGACCCAAACATAATGCATACACACACATATATGCCTCAATCTGCAACCTCATACACCTACTAATGATATCTGTCATTTATGCATTATCACTATTATTCATTTATTTATTTTATTAATTATTAACTGGCTCTTTAATGAGCCTAAACGATTCTGATTTTTATTTTTACTTCTATTTATTTGTTAA
Source organism: Epiperipatus broadwayi (assembly GCA_028023455.1). NCBI lineage: Eukaryota > Metazoa > Onychophora > Udeonychophora > Euonychophora > Peripatidae > Epiperipatus > Epiperipatus broadwayi. The sequence continues at coordinate 4,257,336 of JAQFVV010000103.1, forward strand.
TTCTATCTGCATTTATAATTGACAGATTATTATACGAATAAATTATTTATAGATTTCTTTTCCCTTTTTTTTTTTATTACTTTTATTTACATTTGTCTTGTTGTGCTTGACTGCACGTAAACACGCATTAAGTCTATCATTGATTTCACTCCGTGAACACTACCCTTTTGTTGTTGTTGTTGTTTATTATAGTGACTTTAATTATTTGTCATGAGACGATTTGCCCCACCTGTCATACGTTTAAAAAAAAACAATTTTATTTTTCATGATTCCAAGACGTTATCCGTTTCATCGAACCGACATATCCGTCCGTTTATTCCTTTTAGGCTTAGTTTTTGTCTGGAGGTTTCTTATGCTTTTTATCATACATATTTCCACTTTTTCTTGGAACTGGAGCAATGTTCCGATGTCCACTAGAGTCGGCTTGCTCATCTGGGTAATTTATATTTGAACCTCTTCCGATCTGTTCAGACAATTTAGCGCTTTCTGATCTATCAGGAAATGCCTGGTTTCCTTCCCAATAATCGTGGTGAGGATTGAATTGCATCTTTCCTATGTGTGGATCGTTGGGCTGGGGTTTAAATCCCCAATCCTTCGCCTTGTAATTAGGCCTAGTGCTGTCAAATGCACATAGCGACTCAGTAACCTGTCCGACAGTCTTTTCTTCTGGGCCTATAAGCCCTTGCTCTGCACTGATACTTTCACTATTTATTTGCAATCACTTGCTCACGCTTTCTTGCTCTTTACTGTTAGCTCTTATTATCTCTGTTATATTTCCTATTTTATTCTCACCCCTTTCTACTCTCACTTCTATTATCTCAACTGTGTTCGCTAACTGAGTTACCTCTAATTGTATGCTTTCTATAACCTTTCTGTTTTCATTTTTTATTACTTCAATTTTCTCCCCTTGCTCTAGTTTAACTTGCTCTATTTTCTCCAGTAGTTCCTCCTGGTGATCCAGCCTTTCATTTGCAACCTTCACCTGGCATGAGGTCTGTTCACATTTTTCATTTACTTCTTCAATTTTTTGGCTAACATTCTTACTTAGTCATTCGTCCACCTCTTCTATCTTCCTACTATTTCTTTCATCCCTTCCCCTCATTTCTATAATCAACCTTTGCTGGCCTTCCATTAATTTCATGAACATATCCATTATAACACAGTTTTCTATTTTATTTTTATCAATCTTCACCTTCATTCCCTTTCTAATTTCTATATCTTCTTCACTAGCGATTTCTCCGGACATTTCCATTTGTACTTCGGAGGTTTTTTCTATTTTGCCTACTAGAGCATCCATTTTTGCTTTGATCTCGTGTGCATAAACTCTATCTAACACGCACACTAACTAATCACTTATATTTTATTCTACGGCTTTATTATTCTAACTCTCTCCTTATAGGATTATCTTACTTTACTGACTGTATATTTCACTGACACTAGGTATGTTTGTTCGACTCTCCCCGTCCCACTCACTAATCATCACTCACCCACTCCTGCCTTCAAGACCCCTCCGCAACTGTCTTCAATTTACAACCTAACTTCCCAAATTATATCACGTTCTCTTTCTCTCCTTTTACCCTCTATTATTTTATTTTATTTTTTGCTTTTGTCTACCACCAAGCTATTTTTGATCTGTTCATTAATTATTGCATCAACTATTAATTTTGTTATATTCGAATTCAAATGGGCTGAACTTGTAAACGTGAAAATATCCCGGAACTGGCCCCCAATTATAACGGAAATGGTTATTTGGATGGTTGCTTGATTTGATTTAAATCTTTAATACTGTCAATTATATTTTAGACTTATTTATTATACTTTATTTTTTCACAACTTTGATTCTTCCTTTCATTTATTTATTTATTATACATTTATTTTTTTCAGCATTTGCTTATTCTTATTTGTTTACTATCAGTTTTGCTAACCGAAATATCCCGGCTTAGCCTCCAACTGTAATGGATATTGTTTATTTATTTATTTAACCAACGCCATTACAATGCAAGCAGAGAGCTAATACAGATACAAATTTAACTTCATATCTATACCCTTGACTGAACCCTAAGGCAATACGTACATATTATCTTGGCGTTATTTTTCCCGAATCAAGAACTCTCGACTGCTGAACAAAGCAAACCATTTCAAAGAAATTTAACGAATGTCCAGCGCTTGCTATTTATTTTTTAGAATTGGGAATTCGCATGAACAAGCAGCACATGAATACCTTAAACAAATCAGCATGCCCCTTTAATCACTAATTACAGTTTCCCCCCTGTCGTAGCTTGGTGATAGGAGAATAAAGCAAGGATACGAAATTTAATGATAAATATGTTTAATAATAATACTCACACTTTATATAAAAAAATACATTATAATAATAATAATAAAAAACACACACTTATAAAATACATGGCTATAATAAACATATGAAAACAGATCAAATATTAAAGTTCTTAAAGTCCTGTTGATAGAGTTCTATTTTATCAAATTATTAATTGTGTATTTAGTTATGAGTAGTAAACAGATTAAAATGCATGCATGCTTTTACCTAGGCTTTGTTGTAATTGTCCCATGGGTATTTCTTCTGAGCGCTCTTGATTAACTTCCTCAGTTTGTGGGGTTATTTCTCATTCCAGTTTTGCTTGTTGATTCTTTAGGTTGAGTTTCAGTTGACAGCTACAGAAGCGGCGGTCCCTCTAGCAGGTCAGGCAAAGATCTTACATTGTGAGTCAGTGATGAGATGGCTTGAATCCGAACCCATGTCCCTTTAACGCCCCTAGCCACACACTTCTTCCATTTTCTTTGAGCTGTTGCTTCTTCAAAGTCTCTACTAGCAATGCCAGATAAAAATTGTAATTTTCTTAATCTCTTTCTTTTGTTCATTGTTTTTAAAATTTTTAATTAAGACTTAGATTTCCAACCAATTCTTATCATTATGTTTCTTTATTTAATTAGTGGCTGGAATGTAAGTCCCAATTAATTTAACAGATCAGGCAAAGATCTTCCATTGTTAACATTTTCTTTGTCCGTGGAATTTAATTTGTCCAACAGACTTTCACACCTACGGCCATATTGTTTTTCTTTTTATATATCACATATTACATTTTATTTAAAGTTTACAATTCATTTTTTTTTTCACATTTGTGTTTTACATTTTATTTTAATTTGTTATTATATAGTTTTTAATGAGAGAGAAGAAACGCATTTCTTTATGCATCCCCTTCCCCTCTCCCACAATAAACAAAAATAACTTTCTAGCATTTGACTTACAAGAGAGAAAGAGATGCATTTCTTTATGCACCCCCCTCCCCTTCTCTTACTATTACAAAATCCACAGTAATTTTGACATTAGACTTTCAATTTTTTCTTTTCCTTCCTTTTTTTATAAATTTAATAGCTAATTTATTTCACCTTTATTACTTCTTGTTAGCGAATTTATCTAATGTTATTAATAAATATATATGTGTGTCGACGACTTTACGTGGTCGTCACAATATATATAAAATCACCCTTGAGTAGAAATATATGTATAAAAAAAGGGGAGAATTTAATAATTTGATTTGAATTAATATATATAATGCACAGATAGCAAACTAATTATGTAATTTAAAGTTAAAATCTAAAAACAAGATTCTTTTCAATATAAAAGAATTTTTAAAAAAATGCTGTTAATTAGTTATTTTTATTCTTAGAATGGAAATGATTTTCTATTTTAACATACTTGCAAACAGGCCCTTGGGCATATAGTCAGATAAGAGATAAATTAAAAAAATATTACTGATTGGATTTCAGAGAGATAAAAAAAAGAGATTTTTTGGATTGCTAGCTGATTGGGATTATTAAGGATATTTATAAGTGTATTGCAGATCTCCAAAATGTATGAGTCAACAATAATTTATGTTTTCTGTATTTGCAGCAGCTGAAGTGGTCTCCAGAATAGGATGGTTCCCAGAAAATAGTCAGCAAATGGACTTCTCTCCATCTAGAAGAATAGGAAATGGAAAGAACTTTGAATTCTACCATGCATCAAGGATTACAAAGATGGACTTTACCTATAACATTGGAAAGTATAAACTTTTTATTTAAATGAAGTTTGAACATTAATCATATAATGCAAACTTTTTCCAGTATTTTAAGTGTCACTTAACTTTTAAAAGAAATCTCTTGTCTGACTAAATTTTAAATTATTTATATATTTTCTTTTTTTAAAAAAAATATACTTAATATTTTCATTCTCGTAATTTCTTTTAAATTAATTATTTAAAGTGAGCATGAATAGCTGCATAGATTCATAAGATCATTAGTTTAAAGTGTGTTAATTTTGGGCTAATTGTTTCGTAGTTGGATCGGTGCTAGTGGATAAATGTACGGATGTTTTATGTCAATGTAACTTGAGTAGGCGCATTGGATACTCGTTCCCTTGTACCACATTAGCATACAGGGCATTGTACCCACTTGAATGTATGACCTAAAAGAATAGGCATCATGTTGCCAATGGTCATAGATGTATTTCCTACACAATTGATTTTCTTATGCTCTGACTGGGACAGTAAGCCAGCAAAGACCGCTATCACCAGTTACAGAGCTTCTCGTATAATTTTGTTCTTGTATCATGGGGAAGATGCTCATTCCTTCTCACCATGATTCATTATTTTTCTAATGATATCATGCTACAGATGTAAAATTCCTGTTAGCATGATTGTGTTATGCTAATAATCTCATTTTGCATTGATTACATCGGTATATCAGTAGGCTAGCATTGGTTTAGGTGCGAGATTTTTGGCCTAAGATTAAAAAGGATTGGGTTGGTTATTGCATAATCTATGTAGCATGATTTCACTTAATAAAATATTAAAATTGTATTTAGATGTATTAAACACTTCTATCTGTGCATATAATCCAAATCAAATATATGTAGTTGATTTAATTTTCAAAATCTTTTTAATGCGTGTGTGCATTATAATAAAATGTTTGTTGAATTAATTTTGGCAGTAATTTATTTTATTAATATCTAAAAGTAAGCGTTAATAATTTGAATATACAATATGATATTTTAAGCTCAGCTTCTCCCTGAGCTAGTGAATGGTGCTTTCAGTTGGATAAAAAGGTAACCTCTTCTGCGCGTATCTGCCTACCATATACATTGTCCAGGTTCAAATGACCTGATGGCACCCTGGTATGGCAGATTAGATTGGTGAGGTTCATGCGCCATTATAATATATATATATATATATATATATATATATATATATATATATATATTGCATTGATCAGATACACATAGCAAAACTAATTTTAAGAACCAAGCAATGACCATTAACTCACATGTGTATGTAACATGCATATAAAACACTACTACAAACAAGGCAAAGTTGAAAATGACTATCCTCTCAGATGTTAGCATACATAACTTTTTCTCTTATATCCTGGTAAAGTCAGGGAGATGTAAGAGACACTTAAATTACATAAACTATAAAAATATTGATTGTGGTGAATAATACACAAATGCAGAGATATAATAAGTATATAGATTTATTAATTATAAAAATTAAAAAAATAACAAAACAAAAACAAGAGTATTGTATGAATGTTTCCTTTTGCTGATTATATGAGTAATTGAGAACACCTGCCATAAGTTTGAACCGAAGATATCATATATTTCCAAAAATTGTTTTGAACATATAAATAAGAGATGAGTTAAACATTACTATTGAGCTACAACATGAGTTATTATTAACTCTTTGACATATGTTTTAATTAGTTTTCTATATTTGTCACTACTGGGAACTGACTACATAAACTTTATCATTATTTTAAGTTCAAGTATTATTAATTTTATGATTATATCTCTATACATATACTCTCTAGTTTACTATGTGTGCAAAATATGGACATGGTAATGTATTCACACATTTCTATAATCTCTCAATAGATATCTTGATGCAATCTAGCTAAATTTTAATAAATGCATAATTCAAGTGCATGATATAATCGAGAGGATTCGGCGTAAAGAATTTCATTACATTTACACATAGATAAATAGAACAGCAAATAATCCTCAAATCATAATATTTTCTTATTCATAACATTATGAATATTATACATTAATTCAGAAAAGTATTTCACAAATACTACTAATATATAAAACAAATCATTGCAAAGGGTGTAACAACAAACGGGTTACCCGGTAATAAACACTATATAAAATAAGACAGGTCAACTTTTGTGTAGTCACACAAAAAAAAACACAATGGTTAAGTTATCAATATAAGGCATGATAAAACCAACTGGTTTGAGAAATTCATACGCAAAAACAAATAAAATCTAGCAATGAAAAATAAGAAAGGAAAATACTGAATTAATTATCGAGAGCCCCGGAATTGAAAGCTATATTTGTCTTAAGTATGAACTGACACTTTCTCATTTCATACTAGCAATCTTAAACTGTATCTGATGTAAATTCAACATCCATTCAGAGGCATAAACATTCCCTACACTAAAATGAAAATAAAAGTAATTAATATATATTTCATACAAATCCATCCAAAAACAATATATATATAAACATACACACTCATTCTGGTGTTGAATAAATTTAATCCAAGATACATAGCTATAAGATAATTTTGCTAAATGTAAAAGCGATATCTGATAGTATAAGAAAAAACATACTTTTTAAATCTAATTCTCTCCTGGCTAATGTAAATACATTTAATTAATCTTTTATAGATTTCCTAATGTTACTTCGAACAGTTTTACATTGATGTAATTTCATGTGTGTATAATTATTCTAAGTTTTCCCAAAATTATCTGACTTAGAAATAAAACCTTTTTAAAAAAAGAAATTACTTTCAAAAGAAAGGAAAATTTTGAGTAGAGGCAAGGGATGGCTATAATTAAGCATTTTATATATATTAAAATAAGTTTTGAAGAAAAAAAGTATTTATTGGGCATTTCACACATATATCACCGATTGCTCAATAATAAACATATAACATACATATTCATTAATATGATGACCAAAATAAAGGTACACATTGGTTCATTAATTTAAATTCGTATGTAAAACTATAGATATATATAATAATATGAAGTCAAAACATTAATTTTATATAAAAGAAATAAATAATACTTCTGTAAATATATAATATAAATATAATATAAAATAACAATTCGTGTCAATTGTTAATACAGAGTTTCTTTAATATAAATAAATAAAATAATAACTAAATAATATTTCCAAGCACTTTCAACTCTTATGAGTCCTTATCAAGGCAGTGTAAAAAATTCTATTTTTTCCTAGGTGATGAATTTAACATTTCATTGTATTGGCCATGAACAACTAATCGCAAAGTTGGTTAATTTCGAATTCATAACACAAGATAAATTTTATATAAGATATGATTCTTAAATCTTGCATTTTTTATCATATGTTTTATGCATTAATATTGTAAAATCCTTTGGACTGCATATATAGCCTGTATTATTTTGGTGAAAATAAAAAGCTGAATAAACTGTATCATCTTCTCTTGCTCTATTATACATGTATTTATGTTGTTGAAGGCAATATTTAATATTTGATTTGGTTTCTCCAACATATATTGCACTACAATTTATTTGTGGGCATCTAATAGAGTATACAACATTGCTTTTATCCTTTTTATTTATTATTTCCTTAGAATTATTTATTAATCTATTAAGATTAGGTGGAGTTCTCCATGCTAATCGAAAATCTTGACTTAAAACTTTTATTATATTTTTATTAATATTGGGAATAAAAGCTAATGACATCCATGGTTTATTATTCATATTTATATTGTTACTATTATGACATTGTTTACAATGCTTCAATACAATAGATAATAGCATTTGTTTATTATAACCCACTTGTATTAAATCTTGCATATAACACTTTATATTATCTTTCTTAAACATTTAATTTGAACAAAATTGTTGATTATGTGTTAAAAAAGCTCTAAAACCAGCTAATTTGTGTACTAAAGAAACATTAGATGTTGGATGAATGTAACCTCTATTATCTATATGTTTTACAACCATTTTATAACCTAATTTATTATCTATCCTTGATATTTGCAAATCTAGGTATTTAATACTAGAATTGTCTTCTCTTTCTATTGTCCAAACTAAACCATCCTGGTTCTGCAAACTATCAAAAATTTGTTTTATAATGTCTGGTAGCCCATATATCAAAACATCATCCACATATCTACAATATAATGTGTTCTCATTTCTTAGTAATATGGGATGCACAATTCGCTGTTCTATATTATCTACAAACTACTTAATAATCCACTTACAGCCAAACTCATTCTCCATCCTTTTTCTATTCTATATAAGTTATTACCATGTGCTGCAACAATATCATTGCTTATCCAAATTAAAACATCTATAATGAAAGATATTTTATCCTGTGACATTTCTTTAGCACACAATTTATCTCTCAAAATTGTAATAGATGCAGATCGATCCACTGATCCATATAATTCCACCACATCCAATGAAAGAGGAATAAATACTGATAATTTACTGACATCTTTCTAATTATAGTTAATTCAGGTTAAAGTTTAAAATGTCACTTTATTTTACTTGTCTAAGTGGAGGGTTTGAACATAGCTATGTTTGTAAATCAGAGCATAGATTCAGTGGGCTGTGTGATTTGCATTTGGATTTTGCACAGCACATCTTTAGTGGTTGGAGTGCCTTTTTCATTTGTCATCTCTTAATATTTATTAGGCAAATGGAGTTCCTGGGTTTGTAAAACCATTGAATTACTCGTTATTTAACTGCTTATAAATAACTCATTGGAGTGGGAGTTTATCTTTTAACAATCTATTCTCTGGAACTGTTGGTGAATCTTTACAAGGCTGGGTAGCAGGTTTGATATTTGTCTTGCATTATGAATGCAGATATGTAGGTAGACACAATTGGAAACTCAGCTTCATGACAATAATTTGAATGGATTTCATGCTGGAACTTCTAAATCATACTTTCATAAGATGGTGGAGTGCAGCAGACACTGGCTTTCTCTACTCCATGATTTCTGTTTTTGTGGGCATAGTTTTATGCTGCAGTAAAATTGAAGAACATTACAATAAGTTTTGCCAAGTTTATATATGATTCATAAAAAAAAAGGTATTCAGATTTACTTTTAAAATTTGTTTAGGCTATGAATATGAATGGAGATTTAATTTCTCTGAAAGTGCTCAGCCATATAATTCTTTTCTAATAATACTAAGCTTTACTTTTTTGCATGAAGCACAATTTAAAACTTACCACTCAAAGATGAAGTAAAAAGCAAGGATTTTATTTTAATATATTCATCTAAAATTTGCTAGAATTTTCATTTACTATTATCTTAGCCATTTTAATTTCTGCATACCTGTTGTTAACTTCTTGTTTTTAAGATAATTAAATATTATTTAACACCATTTACCGCCTTACCAAATTTTGCCAAAATATGTTAATAATTTTTAGTGAAACTAAACAAAAAGATTTTAAACTTTATTTAAACTTTTCAAATACAAACAACTTGTTAGTAATAACACACAAATAGACAATACATGTTATAGTGTATATAAGCGATTTAACACACTGAAGAAGAAGCTGTCAGTAGTAAAAAAACAATTAAATTAAATTAATCTATGCCTAGTACTTTAAAGGTTTTCTTTCATATTCATGGCCAAAATAGGTTATAAACTATTGCTGTAATGTTACACGTTTTGAGTAGTAGTATTCACCACTCTTCTTCAGATGTTGCTAGCCTATATGCACAGTGACCATATGCACTTAGAAGTTGAACTTGCACGTTTAGATCCACTAAGCTATTCTCAGTTGGTAGAGAATTTGCCTTAAATTTGATATTCAAGAATCTAAATGTGCGAGTTCAATTTCTAAGTGAATATTGTCACTGTGCCAATAGGTCAGCAACACCTGAAGAAGAGTGAAGAATAATCAAAGAGATATATTATTTTTAATAAAAATGGATAGAAATCTTTTTTTCACTAGTTTTAATTACTTAGCAAAATTACTAAATCTGCTTGTATGCCTTGCATTTAATAAAGTTCTCAAATAGACAATGTTTTATCATTTCTGCATTCCTACAATCCATTAAGCATTTATTAATGTACCTAGCAATGCCAATTAACTTATTTATTTAAACTAAAGTTAAAAACAGAATTATCTTGGAGTGTGGCATTATGTAATTCTATCCACACAGGCACATGTTCATACTATAATTAGTTTTTGTTAACGAAAATGTTTAACATTAAAAGAAAAATAACAACATAAAACATATATATGTAAGCACATATGGATATAACACGAAGCATATATATGTAAACACACATAGATAGAAACATGACGCATATATATGTAAACACATAAATATAGCTTCAATATATAAGCATACATTTATTGAGAAGGTTATTTCAAGATCACATTATGGTAGGTGAATAATTTTGATGATGTGTGCAAATTCATAAAGAAAAAAAAGAAATTAATACATACAAAAATTACTTAATATTTAAGTCATTCAGGATTTTATTTTAACTATTTGTATATTTGTGATATTTTGAAATCCATTACTTAAAACTAAATAGGATCTGACTGATGCAAATAGATTGTTTATTTTATCTTTTTATTCTAACCAAAATCTAAATTTGTAATGTATTAAAAAATTATTTTTGTATAAAGAGAGATTTTTTTTTTGAGACATGTAATTATAAAAGTTAGTGTAGTACTTTTAAAAAAATGAGAAAAAGTTTTTAATTAAGAAATTATTTTAGTCCTTCAAGACAAAAAATATGAATATCATTTTGATGAATATAATAATATAATGAAAAATTATTAAATTACAATTTTAATCTTAATTATTTTGGATATCAATCTCTACATTATTTACTATTGTATATAAATACTAAGATTTGCTCATATATAAGCATTTGAGTCGTAGGAATAAGAGGATTTCTTTTATTCCTGCATAAATACTATATCTTGCATTGGTGAGAAAGTATTCATTTATTATTAACATTCGCAAAGCGTATGCACAATTAGTTTAAACAGCTGACATTTGAATGAATTATAAAGATTGCAGACTGTTGCTAGCAGAGCACATTATGTTGAGTCTACCACAGATACACATACTGAGAATGCTGTCTGCACTAACCCATAGCTTAATATATGGAAAGTAGTCATTGCTCACTATAAGTAATTCAAATAATATAGAAAGTAAAACTGAGTTGTAGGTCATCAATTTATCTTGTCTATCATAAAACTAGAACATACTATAAATACCATCTATATATGAAGCTGATAAAACCAAATGAGACTACTATTTATGTATATGGACATATACATTTTAAAAAACTACTATTGAGAAAAAAGTATACATGTATTCTATGTATATTTTAAAATATTAGTTGTTAAAAATATTTCACTTTTTTTTCTAGAAAACTAATAAATATCTTTAAATAACTGTATTAAAGAAACAAAATTTATACTAACAAGTTCAGTTTCAGAAATTTCAAGTTCATAGAAGAAAATAAAAAATAAAACAATTTTGAGTCCCATGAGAAAAGAATTTACAGTTCAGATACTAAGTAAAAAATTAAAAAAATTTGCTTTTCAAATTTTCAAAAAAGACGATTAGATTTGGAAAAATTCTATAGAGTAATCAAAGTGGGTTTTTTTTTACTGCCTTAAAGTTATTTTATGTTAGTAATAAATGAAAAACCAAATGTTATATTTTTTATATACAAGTGCAGAAAAAAGTAATTCTATATTGTAAATAATTTAATACTTAGATTAAATTTATGTATGTATATATATATATATATATAATAAAAATCAAGTCATACATCATGTGACTTAACTTAATAATCTTGTACTACAAATGTAATAAAATGAGCATGATAATATATTGCACTAAATAAACTTTTCCAATAAATTCCAGAAGAGAAAGCATTCAAAATCTCTATATATAATTATTCCTTTTTCCAAACTGTTTTTAAGCTGATGACTATCATCAATGAGATATTAGATATTTCAAATACTAGATTCAAAATACCAATTTAAGCACAGCATTTATCTAAAATTTAACTATTAAGTAGAATATCTGAAATTTTCAGACTTCTATATTTCTTCAAATCCAGCTATTTAACTTAAATAGTTATATGGGCCTGAATAATTTTCAGTTATCCCATATATTAATAGCCTTAGCAATATAACATCACCAAAGCCTCAAAAGCAAAACTATAATAGAAAAAAAATTAAGTCATACATCATGTGACTTAACTTAGTAAGCTTGTACTACAAATGTAATAAAATGAATGTGTTAATAGCTTAAACAAGCTTTTCCATATAGCTATTTAAGTTAGATAGCTGGATTTGAAGACATATAAATGGCTGAAAATTTCAGATTTTCTACTTAGTAGTTAAGTTTTAGATAAATGCTGCACTTGAGTTGGTATTTGGATCTATTGCTTGAAATATCTTAGTGATTCACTGATAATAGCTATCAGCTTGAAACCCATTTGGGAATAGGAATAATACTAGATAGAGAATTTGAATGTTTGCTCTTCCAGCATTTATAAGAAAAGTTTGTTTAGAGCTATTAGCACAATTATTTTATTATAAATGTATACACATACCTATAGTAATATATATGTGTTTGTTCTTTAAAATTATAATTTTCATGGGCTACAAGATATAAATGATATATTATCTCAGTTATTCATGTATAATTTATTATATCAAAAATATATATCAACATTTTGGCTGACTTATGCTAGTTATCAACTGGATAATAAGTATTATAAAAATAGTTAGAGAAATAGTTCAAATATTGATGTATAACAATATTAAAAATTCTACCAATAAACAACAGGTAAAAATAATAAAAATCATACATTATTTAATGTTTTCTAAAAAAAATTCTTTCAAGTAGAAGGTCATTTGCATGTATCATCATGTTTGTTGATATAATCTGGCCTTTTAAGGATCTCAATGGCTTTTCTGATCTGACAATGTTGGAGAATATCACATCTGGATAGAATTCTAGTATTAAGTAAATCAATACCATGATTTGTATTTATAGCATGAAGTAAGAATGCTGATGATGATGAATGGGGCTTAATTGCATTTACATGTTCATCCTCTAGCACTAATGCAACAATTGCTCATACATACATAAAAAGCTTTACAGATGCCACATTAAACTTATATATATATATATATATATATATATATATATATATATATATATATATATATATATATATATATATATATATATATATATATATATAGTACCCTGCCAATAGGATGATGACCCTTAGAAAACATTACAAGTTCCTAAATTAGATTATACTTTTATTTTCTTTAGGTACAATTTTATACTCTTAATTATTTCCAAATTATGTTGAATTTATATTAGCAATTATGAGACTCACTTATCCTATTAAACTAGATTGCATACCCTTTAACATTAAACCAATACCAAAGTATTTACTCAATGGCATAAGAATACCATGATACTCTTCCTTATTAAGTATCTAAATATTCCCATGACTAACAATACTTATATAAATATAATAAAACATTCATAATTATTAACTTTAATATAAGTTATTTAATAAGTTTATACTATCACTTTGCTATATATTTATTTCTTATTATTATTAATTTTATAGAATTATAATTAATAATAACCATAATAATAATAATTATAATAAGGAAATCTCAGGGTTATCATTGATTTTTTAATTAGCTATTCATTTCACCTGTAAGATATCAAGAGAGATTTTACTTGATTCTATAGATGGTGCATTAATTAAGAAAATGCTAATTATCTTAATTTATAACTAAAATTATATTTCTATTTTATATTTTATGATTTCTAATATTTTAATAATAAATAACCACTTTTATTTAAATTATAATCATAATATATAATTTCAACTGTCAGCCATTGGTGGCCTAGTGGTTAGCATAACTGCCGTCCAAGCAGCTGGCCGGGTTCCCTTCCCAGTCAACGTATTTGACATATGAAAATATATTTATATAATCCCAACAATAAATAATTAATAATCTGATTTTTTACAAATAAACATACGATGCCATATTTATAATATATATTTTATTAATGGTTTATGTGATCAAGATAATTTGTAATAAATCAATATCTTTTTTAAAGATGTTAATTTTATAATTTTTATACATTATCTTATATTTAAGTGAATTCTTCAAATTTTAAATTGGCACTTTAGTTAATATTTATAGTACAATTAGTACTCTATGAAGATGGTGTAATAATGATGACTCTTAAAAAAAAAATGCAATTCTAAATATGTAATTCAACTTATAAACATTAACTTAATTTTATTTACAATTTTTGTTAATAATTATTTTTTTGAACTAATAATTTAACAAATAACAGTATAAAGAACATTACAACATAATATAATACAGTAAAATATTTAAACATTCAAACACTTCTATTTTCTCTTAATTATAATTACTCCAATACCTAAAATTAAATAACCCATTTTAATAAGATAAGGTTCTATTGTTGTATTGAACTTTATTTTTTTATATAATAAAATCATGTATATTTACTAAACAATCAATCCCTTTTTAGAGATTTCTATTTATACTCATTACCCCTTATTGATTATGTTCACAAATATACCTATAACACTTAATAATTTAAAAAATATAAGAAAATTAAATCAATATGTACTATTGTTTTCTTTCTTAAACAAAATAATATTATTTTAATATTATGAAAAATTAAATATTTATCTTCTTTTATATCTCATGACATTTATCATTTGATCTTTCTCTTTACTTTAAGCCATTAAAATGGTAATTTAATAATTATTGAATCGTTGACTTTTTTTCTAATATCACATTCAATCGGTTTAAAGGCCTTACTATTAAACTATGTGACTAAATAAAAAAAAATGAAAATATTTTATTATTTACTTTAAAATATAAAACTTATCTTCTTCTGAAATAATTTACATTTAAAGTTTACTATACTATCCTAAATATTGATATAAAACTTTTTGGTATATCATAAAATTAAAAAATCCTGATATTCATTTCATTTAAACAACTCAGCTACTATCTTCCTATTTCCAATTTTATCAATGTAATTTTCCTTGTCTTCATCTTTTATCTATACTTGTTGCTTACATTTCTTACTAATAATAGACTATAAAGAATTACAAATCAGGATTGGATATGACTCCACTGTAATTATATTAAATTATTTATAGTTAAATATAAGATCAAAATTTAAATATCACAATTTATCGTTTCAATATTATATTCGAACACCAACATATTTTATTGTCTTATAATAAATATGTGATTATTTTCATATATATTTTTTCCTAGCTTATTGTTTACCCCCCTTTATTATAATTATTTAATAACGTTTAATAAAACAAAAAAAATGAAACAATTAATTACATGGATAAATAAATCAAATGAATTATTAACTTTTTATACATTTACTTGTTCTCCTATATTTATAACGATTATTTTAATTATAAGAATTAAATAAATTTACTTTTTAAAATTTAGAATTATACACCTTAAAATTTATTTCCAATTTAATTTATGATGGGGTGTACCAAAATAAAAGGGTTATATATATATATATGTGTGTGTGTGTGTGTGAAAGAGTATATAAAATACTTTTTAATTAACTTTCAATATGCTAAAATTTCAAAGCTATTTTGTATCAAATATTATTTAAAACATCATTTCACAAGAACATATCAAATCCTCACAATATGCATATATTTGATTAGTTAAAATATTATTTCATCATTGTGTTGGACTGATGAATGCATGCTCTTTGAAAAATATTCTAATAATAATGCTACACATATACTTGCTCTAATAATAAACAATGTCAGATCACATGATCCTTTATAATAAAATCATAATTACTATTTTAAAATTATAAGAGAAGAGTAATAGTCTTACATTAAAATATTTATTATACTATAAAATAAATTACATTTTATTTTATATGAAGAATTGTATAAAATAAAGTTTATCTCAATAGAGGTAAAAAATTCAAATTAACGTTGGATTAAATCCTCTTTTTAAAAACAAATTTTATGATTATTGCCTTTGACAAGGGTCTCAGCCCCGAATATGTATTTAAGTTATATATGTAATTAAATACAATTTATCTCCATATTTTTGGAATTAATATTTCTTGGGTTTACATTTATTTTTCTGATGGTGTATTTTTTTTTTATTCAGTTGTGTTTTAATTTTCATATTACTAGGGAAACTATCAATTTCCATTAATATTTTCCAAGGCTAAACCACTCTTTAACATACTGTTAACTAATAGATTTTATCATAGAGTTAAATAGAAATAAAAATATATCATATATACATATATGTTTTTAAATTCAGTTTTCTGTTTACTGCATGATTTTTCCTTAATGATGATGTATATAAAAAAAATTAGAAATATTGAACTAAGTGAAATCGTAAATACATACTAAAGCAAGAAAAAAGTAATAGATACACAACCAAATCAAATAAATACACAATTACTGCTATTTTTATTCATTTAAATTAATTATTACAAAACTAATAAAATTCAATAACTATCGATTAAAGATAGTAATTAACATTAAAATAATAATTATGAAGTTATTAAATTTTAAATGTAAAAACAAAAACAAAAAATACTTTTATTGAATTAAGAATATATATATATATATATATATAATCCATATAAAAAGAATATATATATATATAAAACAATAAATAATTAAGGCATTTTGATAATGGTAAAAAGTAGTACTAATACAATTACAATATTATAATAAATATTTTTAATTACATTATTTGGAATCTTTAATAAACTATTAAAAAAATAAGAAATTCTATATTAAAACAATCAATGCCACATGATTCTGCAAGAAACACGAATTTTAACATTTGTCTTTATTCATTAATCAGAAATTTTCTATATCTACTTAAAAATACTGCATTAAAATTTTTCTTTTCATATAGTTTCTTTCTTTGTAAAAGATTAAATCAAAAACACATCTATATATTCTTTCATTGTCTATGAATCAGTTCTTGAACATGTATACTTTTTCCTATGCATTTTTATACCATGGAAAATTTGATAGGCTGAAATGTTTTCTGATTCGTAATGACAGGTTTTGTCACATAAAAGAGATAATTGCAAAATATCGTGAATTTTACACAAGAGTTAATAGATTTTGGTTATGATAAAAAAAAATCATTCATAAAATTATAATTCACTTTCAACTTGACAAAGAATTAAACACAGCATTTACTGGTTTAGACTAAATGACACTGTTATCATTTTTCCTATTGCATTTATTACCATAATAACAAAAAAAAATTAAAGAATGATCAGTTATTTTTGTCATTTATTTAAAATTCAGATTTTATTTTTAATTCATTTCGCGAACATTTGCAAAAAAATTAACAATGAATAAGAAATACTGTTGGCCTCTTCGAAGGAGATGAAAATTGTTAGTGCACCTATTCAGCATTGTTTTTTATTATATCATATATGAATTTCCATATAATTTCATCACTTGTTTACCTTTTTTTTTACAAATAAAATTGTTAATATTTATTTCTTTTTAATATCGAATATTTATATCGGTCTTTTATTTTAATGTAATAGTTTTTATATAGAAATTTTTAAATAAATATTTATATGATGTCAAAGCAAGTTTAAGTTTGCCTTCAATAAAACACCTTTTTTTTGGTTGTCACTAAAGAAGATTGTCCTCTGATCTATTATCTTCTAGTTTTTTGGGTTTTTTTTGAAAGTTAATGTTTTAGATTTTAAATTACATTCATTCTTTAAATTATGTTTTTGATAAGTTATAAAAAAATTATAATGCCAAAAATTTTATTTGAAAAAAATAATAATAATAACAGCAACAATAAAACAATAGCTTCATCTAGTAATAAAAATGACTTCTGAAAAGTTAAATTATGTATAAATGAAGGAAGATTCAACATTGATACACAATTAAAATATAACGATTCAGTAACTGCTTCTGCTTCATTAAAGCATAAAAGAATGTGTAAATTTAACTTTCATTTGATTTGAGTAATTCTATAATTTTTCAAAAGGAAAGAAACTCTATGAAAAGAAAAATCACAGAGTCAGTATTATAAATAGATACTGAATGTCTGCCACAAAGCGTAAATATTAAAATTTATAATTCTTGAGGAATCGTGCCATATTGGTTTCTTGTGATACAAGGTTTCTTTTTTAAAAACATTTGATAGAGATTATGAATAATGTAATTAAAATTACTTTTATAATGCTGTAATTCTAATATTATTATAAATATATTATTTTTAAATGGTTTAGTTATTGATCATCATTTTTACCATTACCAATCCATTGTAGGATGGTCTCTCCAAGTCTATTCCAATTAATCTCATCCCTAGATTTTTTTCTCCACCATGCACCAGGCAAACGTTCTTATTTGATTCATTCATCTCACAAGTGATCTCCTTCTAGGTCTTTTAAAATTTCTTGGAATCTCAATTTAAATTTTAAACTATCCATATATTTTTATCCCTTCTAGCAATATGTTTAGCCCAACTCCATTTCAGTCTCTCAATTATTTTAATGATATCAGTGATACCTGTTTGTTTTCTCATCCATTTATTCATTTTCAATCTTTTGTTACCCTTAATGCACATCTCTGTATACTTCATCCAGTGATTTGAAATCTCTGTATTTATCTTCTGTTAAGGGTTCAAATCTCAGATCCATTGGAAAAATTAGTAAAACATGTTTATTAATTTTTTTTTTCAAACAAGTGTTTATATTTTCTTTAAATATTAAGTTGCTTTTACCAAAAAGCATCCATCCAAAATGAATTCTATGATTGTTTTCATCTATTGTGTTTCCATCTGTGACCAATATATTTGTAGATATTAACTTCTTCTTCTAATTCATGGTTGTAATATTTATTTTATTTTCCTCTGAGAAAATTCATTGAACATTATTTTTTTTAGCATTTGTCTTTAGTTCTACTTTTTTACTTTCATCTAATAATTTTAGCAATGTTTGCTAAAACTCTGAAACATTATTTTCAAAAACAATAATATCATCTGCCAAACCTAAATGATTTAAATAAACTCCATTCCATTTTATTACCTTAGATTCTCGTTTTAATCCATAAAATACTTCTTGTTAAACTGCTATAATAGAATTATCCTTTTATAAACCCTTCTCACTGTTAATCTTCTATCTATCACCATTTAGCTAAATATTGGTGCTGCATTTTGATAAATATTCTTCAGAATAAGACAATACCATGGTCTATATTTAATAATTTATTTTTTAATCATTGTAAAAATGCTTTTAGAATTAGAGCCTTTCATAATCTACAAATCTGAAGCTTAATGGCAAATCACTCTAATTGGTCCTTTCTATGAATTTAGTCAATACTTGGATGTAATCTACAATGCTAAAACCACTTTAAAATTTAGCTTGTTCTTTTGGTTTGTTAAATTTCAAAATTTCTGTAAATCAATTATAATTATTTTGTTAAAATTTTTATATAAAACTGACAAAAAACTGAGAGGCATATAATTTCTAATATTTTTTTGAATCATCTTTCTTAAATATCAATATTATTTTTGCATTGTTCAAATCATCTCATTTAAATATTTGATATATAATTTTATTAACAATTCTTCTATTTCTTTATCACTTTTTTTTACTTATCGATAATAAATCCATCATTTTCTAGAGATTTTTTTTCATTTATTTAATTGCAAATCTTAAGTCTTCATACAGAAAATATAATAACAGTAGGGAGTAATTTGTTCCTTGTTTTTTATTATTATATAATTTTTTATATAATCCTTCCACACATTTAATGATGTCATCTTTTTTTTTTTTTTTTAGCAGTACTTCCATCTTTTCTTTTTATTGACAAAATAACTTTCCTTCCAATACCAAGATGTTGATTTTCAGTTTTGAGATTTTTTGTATCATTTTACAAAAACTCTATATATTCACTTCTTCTTAATGTATCATTTTGATATATTTTTATATTTCCTCTCGTCTTCATATACTGTTATTGTTTAAAAGCAAAATTTCTGGTAAATTGCCACTTTTTTGTACCAGTTATTTTTCTTGTAGATTTTAATAATTTATTACCATTTTCTTATCAATTTCTTCCAAACATAAACCATCTTTAAAACCTGTTAAAGTGTTTGTCTTATATTTTTTCTAGTTTTGCTTTCATATTTATATCTCACTAACTGATAATCATTTCTTAAAATTACAGTCTTGAAATATATATTTGTGTCAGTCAAAATATAATCCAGTTTTGCTGAACCTTCATTTGGATACTTTTATGTCCATTTCCATTTTAATATTTTTTTCAAAGAAAGAATTCATAATATAGTTTTTTCCCTGCAAATTTCACAAATCTGTCTTTTCTCTCCTTTTTCTCACCGTAAACAAATTTACCCACAACCCTTTCATTTTTAATTAATTTAGCGATTCTAGGATTAAAGTCTCCCATGACAATTTTGAAATGCTAT
The DNA here is from genome assembly GCA_028023455.1 of Epiperipatus broadwayi. Taxonomy (NCBI): domain Eukaryota; kingdom Metazoa; phylum Onychophora; class Udeonychophora; order Euonychophora; family Peripatidae; genus Epiperipatus; species Epiperipatus broadwayi. Next base: position 4,277,955 of record JAQFVV010000103.1, read on the forward strand.
TTGATTTGATCAAAAGCATTTTGTACATTTATACAAAAATACTCTACTTTTTTATTACAATAAAAACTTGTTGGAACCTAAACCTGAATTATCAACATTTGTATCTCTCATTAAATAACTAATCACTCTGTCTGATATATCATCAATCTTTGTAATGTTGTTCTTTCACTTTATATATATATATATATATATATATATATATATATATATATATATATATATATATATATATATATATATATATATATATATATATATATATATATATATATATATATATATATATATATATTGTACCCTTACTTCTTGATATATAAAATAGTTTAAAATACAACTAGCTCAGTTACATTATTATGCTTAATTAAAATTTGCATATCTATCTTTAATATACTTTTATATTATCATATCTTAATTAAATTTATTATCAATCATCAAAATCAATATAGTTCTAGATTATACTAATTAAATAAGTATTTATAAAATTATGAGACTGTGAAGTAAAGTTACAAAGTAATAAGCAGATTTACACTGAGTCAATATCTCCCAAGATACTGTCTCAATGGCATAAGAATACTACCACTACCTTATCATCTTACCACTACATCTATAGCATTCTTATGACTTTTAAATGAAATAAATTATCTTTAATAATACTAAAATAATTCCTAACTTTTAACTTAAAATATAATTAAATAATCTCAGGTTCTTCTAAGATGTTTTAAAATAATAATAACTCATGTAAATAAGTATGATGTGGGATTTTATATCAAACTTAAATACACCTAACTTATTTTAATAATAATAATAAATAATACTAATCTTAAAGTGTAATTTAATCTCATCTATTTCTATTATATAATCAATCATTAAATAAATAAACAATCATATGTATATCTTTTATTTCATATGGTATCTTCATTTTAAAATAGATCAAAATCTTATACTTAATAATCTGTGGCAATAAACAATATTGTATTCTTATAATGTGCATTATAATCATCTTATGACCATTGCAATATTTTATGTTCATGTCAATCAATTCTTATAAAATAATGTTAAGCAAATATTGTATTCATTTCTAAATAATAATAACAAATTCAATTTTGTGCAAATATTATGTTTATTTCAAATCATCTGATGTCAAAATGCTGTGGTGAAAAATAATGAAACTCGACACACTTTTAAAACAAATTAACAAATTTATTTACAATAACTTCAAATAAAATTTATTTACACTATTTACAGTTTTAGAATTTATGAAAATAAATAAAAATAAAATAAGAAATTACAAATACAAGAGGCTTACACTGTTATTAATTCATGTACTTAATAAGCAATTTTACATTCCTTCAAATGCTATATTAATAATATTACAGTGTGTTTTTCCAAAAAACTTAGATTTTTAAAATAAATAGTAATGTACTTTAATTATTACAAATAATAATATATGTCAAGACTATTTATGTAGCATGTGTACATAATGTAGCTCTACTTATTAAATAGCTACATTAATTAAGTATTACCATTTATAATGTATTATCATATATTTACTTTATTATTAGCATTGCTTAATAGCTTTATAAAATTAATGTATCTTTGTAATGTAAAACAAATAATTGACTGTAATTATACTTTACTTAATGTAATTCCTGTTATATGTTTTATCAAATATGCATTACATATCTGTACTGTTCAAAAACTATTATTTAAATCATTTATCAATTTCAAATTCATAAAGCATTACCTTAGATAAATTCTATGATTCTTTTCTACATGAAAATCATTACTTTACTTTATGTGTTATTTTAATCCTTTCTAATAATTTCTATCTATAAAACATATTCTAAACTTATTTTTAAATTTTCCGGAAAACAAATATCAACTTTAAATAAAATATTCATTATCTAAACTACCTATACTACATTGTCTATACTTAATAAATTTCAATCCAAACATAAGCTTCTACCCATAACGTAACTTAACTTACTTAATATAATAAAATATAAAAAAAAATAGAGTCTTTTCAAATCTATTCTTATCTTGCAAATAATAAAATAATTACTTAAATAAAGAATAAATATAATTCTAATACTATAACATAATAAAATATCAAAATTTATTTATGAAAGAATCATATAATTATTTCTAAGCTTCTTACGTAATGTTGTATCATGTTGACATTATAAATTAAAACTTATGCATATTTTAATAAAGTTCGTTGCCAATATAATGTATGTGTTTTCATAAAATATCTATCCATTCATTCTACAACAACATAATATTCAGTTGATCTAAAGAAAAAACATATTAAATTCATTAAAAATCATTATACAATATTTTTACCATAATAATAATAATGTCCAATCTGCTATCCAGCATTCTTCGGAATTTGCAGCTTCATAAAATAAAAATCATTCACATTTTCACTCATAAACATTCATTAGAATATTCCGTGTTATATTAATTATAAAAATAAATTTATGTAATTAATTATTATATTATTTTTAAGTTACTATTTAATAAATGTACCTAACCTACTTTTTAATAGTTTAATAATATTTTAAATTTTATGTTAAATAAATAAAATAAAAGATTATATTACGTATTCCAGCGACGACTTTTGTTCTACCATAAAAGTTCTAACAAATATCCTACGTATAAAGTCAATAGAACACTATTTCCTGTTCCGTTGTATCACGTGTTTCTTGAAAGTTTATAATAAAAATGATAACGTTCTTTTTTTTTTAAAAAAAAATAAGTTCCCACAAGAAAACAAAATAAAATTAAAAAAAAATAGTTTATAAGTTCTGTTTCTGGATCCAGTTCTTCATAAAATATTGTTCAAAAGTTATTATTTCTAAATTAATTTATAATTGTTGAATTATTCTCATTTAATTATTTTCATTAACTTAGCTTGGCCTGATTTGGTTTGGCCTGGACGTCCACGTATTACTTGCGCATTTTTCAAAACAATATATCTAGGTAAGAATCTATTTTTCCATCTATAACGTCCAGCGTTTTAGATTACTTCAATATAATAATTTTATTATATTACGATTTTAAATAATCATATTTATAATCTATTTGCCTTTTCAAATCGTCAATATTTAGTCTTTTAAGCACAAAGACTTAACAAGGCAAGTATTTATTAAAATTACTACTTCTTATATCTTTACTTAAGATATACATTTAATCTTTTAAAAATCTGCAAAAATACTTTCTTTCTATAGAAGTATTCATATTTCTTTTAAATATCTATTTATAATAGACAATAGTAATTTAAACTTTTAAAACTATTTATAGTCCAAAATACTACTTTTCTCCATCTCGTAGTTTTATGTACTAATCCAGCGTCTGTTATTTCTCTAGCATAAAGTTTCTGATATATTTCTCCGATATGTGATGTTTCCATGATTATTCGTACGTAAATTGAGTTTCGATATTGAGAAGACCAATAGGGAATTATTAAGTTTCTACTGCATACTTATCATTTAAAAATTATAAAATTATATACAATAACACTCTTATGATTTTAAAACTGATTTTAAGAGCGTTTATAAATTTACTTAGCTATTTTCTCAATAGCACGATTAACTTAGAAATTTAATTACAGAGAGCCCCCTTCAACAATTGAATCCAGCTTTTATACTGGCAGAAACTCCTTATCTGATTGGTACATTTAAACAATCAAACTTTCTAGCTTATTTACATATTTACTAACACACTATTAAAAATAAAATAATGACTTATTTAATATTTAATATTATCACATTTTAAAAATAATTTTATCGTTTATTCAAATCTATCAAACATTTTTTAAAATATTCTTTCTCACTTGGTTTAAATTTTAACTTTTATAAGATCATTTAAAATAAACTAAATCTTTTTAAATACGTTATATTTTTAAGACAATATTTTTAAAAATCAGATTTAATATTTTACATTAATATCTTTATTTTTATCTCGTGATAACTCACGTATTATTTATAAATTTCACAACATGATTTTTTTTAAAATAGTTATGCAACTTTATTAGACAACTTCCACGCATGTTTGTGTATATTTACTTAACATCTGTTTTTTTTCTTATACAAGAAACGCTTCCCATAATCTAAAAATAACTTAACAATTGCTTTTTTAAAATAAATATTTATTTTTAAAAATAAATAAGATATTACATCAGATTTTAAAATAATTATTTGATATGATTAAAATCAAATATTAATCTCAATTTAAGTACTTATAATTTAAAATATTTCTATTCACTTTTAACATATATTTTAAATTAAATAAATATCTTTGTCTAATTTTAACTTGTCTTTTAAATACTTTAGCTTTAAACATTTGTTATTAAATTTATTAATGCAGTATTACATCATAATCATCATCATTTTAAATATCTTCTCAATACCAACACAATTCACATATCAAATACTCATAGATTGCTTTAATTAAACTTATGGTAACATTACCACAAGCAAAGTCAACATCACACATTTAAAATACTTCTTAAATTTAAAATTTTCTACTAGATTAGCACAAAACTTAAATGGTGACCCATACAAAAGGGCACATATTCCCCTCCTTCGGATAAAATTTTAAATTTAACATTCATCTTTATCATCTTTACTCCACATTGATCAATTTTATCTTTCTTATCATCTAAACATTATAATAAATCATTCTATCACAAAGTTTTATAAAGTATTGAAATATCATTTTAAATCTCACTAAGAAAACACTTTTAAATAAACTACAATGACTTTCTTTTACTTTATGGATTAAGTTTCACTTCTCCTTCCTTATCTTTTAATTAGGTTACCTTCATTTCTCTAATATTTCTACAAATATCAAGTATTTAAATTCTTTTAAATACACCTTTACATAAGCTACTAAAAATACATATTATTATAGTTAATACTATATTTTAAACTACTCTATGTATTTTATTTATAACTTATTGCTAATTTCATTAGCAATCTTATAGATTATCATTTAACAAATCTACATATTTCTCTTTTAAAGAGATTAACCTGATCCCTTAAGATTAATCAATTTTATGATCACTACCATATTATACATTAATCCTTCATAAGATCCACTTATAGGTACTTTAAACATATGAGTTTTATACTCTCTAACCTTATTATTTAGCTTTTTGCTTTAAAATATCTATTGTAATAGCTAATTCCACTTTTATTTAGTCATTCTGACAAAACTTATTTCTTTTTAAACTGTCATTTACATATTTTTGTAAATTTCTTCAACTAAAACTTTATTCACTATGCTAATTTATTATATAATAAATTATTTCTTTATGTCAAGCATTATATTTAAACATGACATTAAAATATTTATTCATATTACTTTGAAATTATAACTCACATCTCAGATGGAAATGGAATTAGGCTCCTTGCATTATAAGTTCCCTTTTCCCCATCTGGTGTGGTTAACATAAACGCATTCTCTCCTACTTTGCAAGATATTCTATATGGACCTTCATATAGACTAAGAAATTTTTTAAATTGATTTCTTTGTAGGTTGCTAACATAGAAATATCTTATGTTTGTTTTACAAAGCCCAAAAAAAAAAATAATAATATAATGCCATAATACATTATCAAACACACATCTTCTTTAAGAATTACCTGTCTTAATTATTATATATCTTCTTCTTTAAATCTAAACTTTAATTCTCTTTCTCCTTTCTTAAATCTCACCTTAACTTTTCCTATCTTCTTACCTTTATTAAGATTATTCTCAAGAAAATCTGTTATAAATTTTTCATGCTTTGGATATTTAAGTCTTACTTTTATCTTGCTTAAATCTTTATTCCAATTAAGTTTTCCATTTATAACTTCATCATTAGGTATTAAGTTCCTAATTCCTTCAAATAATATTTCTTTTAAAATATCAGCTTGTACATGAATATTTTTATCATTAATAATACATTTAGATATCACTTCTTGCAGTTTATTCTTAAATTTATTACCACTGATATCTATAATTTTTAATAATTCATGCTCCAACAACTCTAAATACTTTTGCTTTGAAGATTTTGATTTTATCTTCGTAAATCTCCCAAATCTTTTATCATCAACATAATATTTCTTAAAATTATTAATTTGGTCTATAGTTCTTTCTCCAGCTAACTTCTCATAGGATTTACACATTCCTATCATTTCTTTAGTTAATTTAAAATACGCTTTGGAATTTTCCAGTATTTTTTCATATAATTCATTCCTACTATTAATTATTTTAATAGATTTTATAGGAATCTCTTTTCCATTCTGAACTACATCTTCTTTAATACTTCTAACTTCTTCATTAATATGATTTATATCATTCTTTATTTCATAAATTTCATCTTCTATGTTCCTTTTGTTCTGAACTATAGCACTCTTAACATCTTTGATATCTTCATTAAGATTACTAACTTGGTTCTTAACATCACCAATTTCAATATTAACTTTTAATTTATAATCCTCAATTTTTAAGGTTAAATTATTATTATTGATTTTACATTGATCAATAGATTCAGCTATTTGATCTCTTAGACCTTTGATTGTGTTTTCTGAAAACTCATGAAATTCTCTTTCTAGCCTTTCTTGATTTCTATCATCAACTTTTAGTATTTCTAATTTTAAAGACTCAATTACTTCTTCATTCTTATCAAATCTTATGTCTATATTATCCATTCTTATATTCATATTTTTTATCTCATTCCTAATAAATCATTATCTTCTTTTAAAGAATCTAATTTAAACTATTTTTATCTCTCCTCTTTCATTCCTTTCATTTCTTCTTTTAAAGAATCTAATCTAATATTATTATCTTCTTTCATTTCTTTCATATCTTCTTTTAAAGACTTACTCTCCTTTTCATTTTTACTTCAATAGAATTAATAATACTTTGACTCATTATTTCAAAATATTTCATAATGTCAGACATTGAAAAGTTATCTACATCTTTTCTCAGGTTTCACTACTTCTTTTTCTACAGTTTTAAAAATTATCTCTTCCTCCTCCTCTATTTCACTATCCATATTTTGAAGTATTTTCTAATACTATTTCTGAATTTGCTGATTTTTCTATTTCTCTGCTCTCCACACAACTATTATCTTCTACAACAAAATTTGACATTTCAACTTCTAAATCTTTATCCCAATTATCCATTTTTATACTTTTAAAATTCAATCCTAACAATATGCAGTACTTATTATTTTATACTTTTTTAAAATACAATTCCCCATCAACCTTCCCATCTCCACTCAACTCACTTTTACAACTAATCATATAATAGTATCCTCAAAAACTCTACATTACTTACTATTAAATAATTATATAAATTTCAATAACAAAATTGTGTCATATCATTTATTTTTACACCTATGACCCACAGACAATTTGCACATAATATATAATATTAAATATCCATTTAAAATATTTCAAGAATTGATATGGTCACATTATAATATAATTATTTGCCACATTTCTATAATTTATTGTTTTATTAACTTAAAATCAACATAGTATTTAACTTCAAAGAATAATCATATTACAGATACCACATGAAAATATAATACTCTACTAATAAAATTTTTATTTTAATTTTATTTTAATTTTATAATCAACATCTAATCAATTATAAATATTATTATAAAATACTAATTATACTTATCACTTTATTCTCCTAACATATACTAATCCTAAAATTATATATCTTAATCCTTAATTAAATATTTAGCCTAAAACGTTGTGGCCAAAAACTTTCTTGACCACCTATCGGGCTGATAAAATTGTAACTTTAACATATCAAACCGATAACGTTTGAACATCTAAATCCTACTTAAACGTATCATGCCAATCACGTTGAGCGCCAAAATCTTCCTACCCTTTGTACCCTTACTTCTTGATATATAAAATAGTTTAAAATACAACTAGCTCAGTTACATTATTATGCTTAATTAAAATTTGCATATCTATCTTTAATATACTTTTATATTATCATATCTTAATTAAATTTATTATCAATCATCAAAATCAATATAGTTCTAGATTATACTAATTAAATAAGTATTTATAAAATTATGAGACTGCGAAGTAAAGTTACAAAGTAATAAGCAGATTTACACTGAGTCAATATCTCCCAAGATACTGTCTCAATGGCATAAGAATACTACCACTACCTTATCATCTTACCACTACATCTATAGCATTCTTATGACTTTTAAATGAAATAAATTATCTTTAATAATACTAAAATAATTCCTAACTTTTAACTTAAAATATAATTAAATAATCTCAGGTTCTTCTAAGTTGTTTTAAAATAATAATAACTCATGTAAATAAGTATGATGTGGGATTTTATATCAAACTTAAATACACCTAACTTATTTTAATAATAATAATAAATAATACTAATCTTAAAGTGTAATTTAATCTCATCTATTTCTATTATATAATCAATCATTAAATAAATAAACAATCATATGTATATCTTTTATTTCATATGGTATCTTCATTTTAAAATAGATCAAAATCTTATACTTAATAATCTGTGGCAATAAACAATATTGTATTCTTATAATGTGCATTATAATCATCTTATGACCATTGCAATATTTTATGTTCATGTCAATCAATTCTTATAAAATAATGTTAAGCAAATATTGTATTCATTTCTAAATAATAATAACAAATTCAATTTTGTGCAAATATTATGTTTATTTCAAATCATCTGATGTCAAAATGCTGTGGTGAAAAATAATGAAACTCGACACACTTTTAAAACAAATTAACAAATTTATTTACAATAACTTCAAATAAAATTTATTTACACTATTTACAGTTTTAGAATTTAAGAAAATAAATCAAATAAAATAAGAAATTACAAATACAAAAGGCTTGCACTGTTATTAATTTATGTACTTAATAAGCAATTTTACATTCCTTCAAATGCTATACCAATATATTATAGTATGTTTTCAAAACTTAGATTTTTAAAAATAAATAGTAGTGTACTTTAATTATTACAAATAATAATATATGTCAAGACTATTTATGTAGCATGTGTACATAATGTAGCTCTACTTATTAAATAGCTACATTAATTAAGTATTACCATTTATAATGTATCATCATATATTTACTTTATTATTAGCATTGCTTAATAGCTTTATAAAATTAATGTATCTTTGTAATGTAAAACAAATAATTGACTGTAATTATACTTTACTTAATGTAATTCCTGTTATATGTTTTATCAAATATGCATTACATATCTGTACTGTTCAAATACTATTATTTAAATCATTTATCAATTTCAAATTCACAAGGCATTACCTTAGATAAATTCTATGATTCTTTTCTATGTAAAAATCATTATTTTACTTTATGTGTTATTTTAATCCTTTCTAATAATTTCTATCTATAAAACATATTCTAAACTTATTTTTAAATTTTCCGGAAAACAAATATCAACTTTAAATAAAATATTCATTATCTAAACTACCTATACTACATTGTCTATACTTAATAAATTTCAATCCAAACATAAGCTTCTACCCATAACGTAACTTAACTTACTTAATATAATAAAATACAAAAATAGAGTCTTTTCAAATCTATTCTTATCTTGCAAATAATAAAATAATTACTTAAATAAAGAATAAATATAATTCTAATACTATAACATAATAAAATATCAAAATTTATTTATGAAAGAATCATATAATTATTTCTAAGCTTCTTACGTAATGTTGTATCATGTTGACATTATAAATTAAAACTTATGCATATTTTAATAAAGTTCGTTGCCAATATAATGTATGTGTTTTCATAAAATATCTATCCATTCATTCTACAACAACATAATATTCAGTTGATCTAAAGAAAAAAACATATTAAATTCATTAAAAATCATTATACAATATTTTTACCATAACAATAATAATGTCCAATCTGCTATCCAGCATTCTTCGGAATTTGCAGCTTCATAAAATAAAAATCATTCACATTTTCACTCATAAACATTCATTAGAATATTCCGTGTTATATTAATTATAAAAATAAATTTATGTAATTAATTATTATATTATTTTTAAGTTACTATTTAATAAATGTACCTAACCTACTTTTTAATAGTTTAATAATATTTTAAATTTTATGTTAAATAAATAAAATAAAAGATTATATTACGTATTCCAGCGACGACTTTTGTTCTACCATAAAAGTTCTAACAAATATCCTACGTATAAAGTCAATAGAACACTATTTCCTGTTCCGTTGTATCACGTGTTTCTTGAAAGTTTATAATAAAAATGATAACGTTCTTTTTTTTAAAAAAAAAATAAGTTCCCACAAGAAAACAAAATAAAATTAAAAAAAAATAGTTTATAAGTTCTGTTTCTGGATCCAGTTCTTCATAAAATATTGTTCAAAAGTTATTATTTCTAAATTAATTTATAATTGTTGAATTATTCTCATTTAATTACTTCCATTAACTTAGCTTGGCCTGATTTGGTTTGGCCTGGACGTCCACGTATTACTTGCGCATTTTTCAAAACAATATATCTAGGTAAGAATCTATTTTTCCATCTATAACGTCCAGCGTTTTAGATTACTTCAATATAATAATTTTATTATATTACGATTTTAAATAATCATATTTATAATCTATTTGCCTTTTCAAATCGTCAATATTTAGTCTTTTAAGCACAAAGACTTAACAAGGCAAGTATTTATTAAAATTACTACTTCTTATATCTTTACTTAAGATATACATTTTATTCTTTTAAAAATCTGCAAAAATACTTTCTTTCTATAGAAGTATTCATATTTCTTTTAAATATCTATTTATAATAGACAATAGTAATTTAAACTTTTTAAAACTATTTATAGTCCAAAATACTACTTTTCTCCATCTCGTAGTTTTATGTACTAATCCAGCGTCTGTTATTTCTCTAGCATAAAGTTTCTGATATATTTCTCCGATACGTGATGTTTCCATGATTATTCGTACGTAAATTGAGTTTCGATATTGAGAAGACCAATAGGGAATTATTAAGTTTCTACTGCATACTTATCATTTAAAAATTATAAAATTATATACAATAACACTCTTATGATTTTACAACTGATTTTAAGAGCGTTTATAAATTTACTTAGCTATTTTCTCAATAGCACGATTAACTTAGAAATTTAATTATAGAGAGCCCCCTTCAACAATTGAATCCAGCTTTTATACTGCCAGAAACTCCTTATCTGATTGGTACATTTAAACAATCAAACTTTCTAGCTTATTTACATATTTACTAACACACTATTAAAAATAAAATAATGACTTATTTAATATTTAATATTATCACACTTTAAAAATAATTTTATCGTTTATTCAAATCTATTAAACATTTTTTTAAAATATTCTTTCTCACTTGGTTTAAATTTTAACTTTTATAAGATCATTTAAAATAAACTAAATCTTTTTAAATACGTTATATTTTTAAGACAATATTTTTAAAAATCAGATTTAATATTCTACATTAATATCTTTATTTTTAATCTCGTGATAACTCACGTATTATTTATAAATTTTACAACATGATTTTTAAAATAGTTATGCAACTTTATTAGACAACTTCCACGCATGTGTATGTGTATCTCTAATTAACATCTGTCTTTACAATACAAGAAACGCTTCCCATAATCTAAAAATAACTTAACAATTGCTTTTTTAAAATAAATATTTATTTTTAAAATAAATAAGATATTACATCAGATTTTAAAATAATTATTTGATATGATTAAAATCAAATATTAATCTCAATTTAAGCACTTATAATTTAAAATATTTCTATTCACTTTTAACATATATTTTAAATTAAATAAATATCTTTGTCTAATTTTAACTTGTCTTTTAAATACTTTAGCTTTAAACATTTGTCATTAAATTTATTAATGCAGTATTACATCATAATCATCATCATTTTTAAATATCTTCTCAATATCAACACAATTCACATATCAAATACTCATAGATTGCTTTAATTAAACTTATGGTAACATTACCACAAGCAAAGTCAACATCACACATTTAAAATACTTCTTAAATTTAAAATTTTCTACTAGATTAGCACAAAACTTAAATGGTGACCCATACAAAAGGGCACAATATATATATATATATATATATAATATATATATATTGGGATATATATATATATATATATATATATATATATATATATATATTGAATCCATTCCTCTTATGCTTTCAATATTTGTACTCTTTAGTAAAGAACATGATCACTTTTTAAATCATCTATCTTTTTATCTTTTATTTTAACTTCACAAAATTTAACAATGACTCATTTAATATTAGAAAGTTCTTAAAAATTGGATAATCTTCCTTCACTTGAAAATAATCTGCAGTTTTAAGCACCTAACAAAAGTTCACCATTGAATAGAAGTCTGTAATCACAATCAGGGAATTCTTAGTTCTTTCCAATTCTACTACCAATGACTAGCTTAGCTGGTGACTTTGCAGCCTGTTAGAAATAAAGGCCATAATTTAATTTTGTTTATTATGATTGTAAATATCTAGGACAAAAAAGTTTATTTGCTCACAAGTATATTCTGCCTTCAAGAAAACTCAACTTATATTTCAGTTAAGAACTGTCATACAATTGAGAGGAAAGACTGTTATTTCTTGATCATGAACTCAGAGTTAATAAACGAATAAACTCTCATATAAGCAGATGCATGTTCTTGAGCAATTCATATCATGTTCATTTACTATATAAACTGAATATTCATATAATTTAAATTTAGCTTCTATTTATGCTTAGCATGTGTTTTATAGAAAAGAGAAAAAAATCTTTGGCATTGAGTTATATGAATAATGATCTAGTAATAGCAGCTGCAATGTCAACAAAGTATGGACTGATCATTAGGAATTTGTCCTGCTAGATTCCTTTAAGGTCTCAAAGAGGAAACAAAAGATTTCCTTTATGTTAATATCAAAGTTCTTTTAATATATATATATATATATATATATATATATATAAAAGATATATATATATATATTCCTTTATATATATATATATATATATATATAAAGGAATATATATATATTCCTTTTTTTATATATTTATATTTCCAGGAACTTCAATGTAATAAAGATATAATAGCTAAATACCTGATGTTTCAATACAATAAGAAGTATTTTTCTCAGAGCTTCTTTTTTCTCAAGTACTTGTTATTGTACTAAAACATCAGCTATTTAGCAGTTATATTTTTATTACCTGGAAGGTCCTGGAAATAATTCTGTGAATTTATTATATTTCCATGAGAATATTAGAATTAATATATATATATTATAACTTTTTGGGCTGTACCGTGTATTATTTTCCATTAAACACTGATATTTCGATGGATTAGCACCCGCCATTATCAAGGTTAACTTTTGAAAGAAAAACCATTAGATCTTAAATAATAATGTGACTGTGTGCGAGATGAGAAATGAGATCCAACCTGAAGTAGCCTTATATTGTGAATGCTGAACTACTTCAGGTTGGATCTCATTTTTCATCTTGCACACAGTCACATTATTATTTAAGATCTAATGGTTTTTCTTTCAAAAGTTAACCTTGATAATGATGGATGCTAGTCCATAGAAATATCGGTGTTTAATGGTAAATAATACATGGTATAGTCCAAACAGTTATAATTTATCTACATCATACAACCATGAAAACATTAAATATATATATATAAAACAAAATAAATGTCCACTAATATCAATAATACAATAACAAAACTTAAATATATTCCAAACAACGGTAAACAATTTATAATACAATATAAATAAAAACTCAATAAAAACTCATAAAGAAATATTTTCGATTATATTCATAATCATTTTCAACTCAACTGATAGTCAGCAAATGTTAAAATTAATGAATTGTGGGATATTTAAATCGACATGTGTTTCCAGTTGGTAATAGATGATTCCATTTAGAAAGTTGAGTTGAAAATGATTATGAATATAATCGAAAATATTTCTTTATGAGGTTTTATTGAGTTTTTATTTATATTGTATTATAAATTGTTTACCGTTGTTTGGAATATAATTAAGTTTTGTTATATGTATGTATATATATATATATGAAAAACAAAAAAACACAAGTTAAAACTTGCTAATGCTTGTATTTATGACAATTGATGGTGTTCTACCAAAAACACCATCAAGTGTAGTTTTTTGTTTACATAAACATCAGAGCAAGATTCACTATCTCTAACTTTAATTTCCAACTTCAGATCATGATTTCAAGCTATTTGCTATCATCAGTGAAGGACAGGAATAATAAAATAGATCTAAACACAAACTCTGAGCATTTATGAAACAGTTTATATTCAGCTTGCAAGCATGAATCTTTTAGACACGTAATGTCTTCAAACTCAGCATAGCAAGCCAGATAGCTACATGGGTCTGATCTCAGTTCAGCATCACCACATAGTAGAAGCCTCTGCAATATATATCATTGCAAGAAAGACCTCAAAGGTACATTTATGAAAAACAAAAAAACACAAGTTAAAACTTGCTAACGCTTGTATTTATGACAATAGATGGCGTTCTACCAAAAACACTGTCAAGCATAGTTTTTTGTTTACATAAACGTCAGAGCAAGCATTCACTATCTCTAACTTTAATTTCCACCTTCAGATCATGATTTCAAGCTATTTGCTATCGTCAGTGAAGGACAGGAATAGGAAAATAGATCTAAACACAAACTCTGAGCTTTATGAAACAGTTTCTATTCAGTTTGCAAGCGTGAATCTTTTAGACATGTAATGTCTTCAAACTCAGCATAGCAAGCCAGATATATATATATTAAGTTGTTGAACATAAATATACCATACATATTTGTTTCCTACCAGTGGCAGTACATGAAATATGTAAACAGAGATGTTTTATTACAGTATCTCAATCAAAAATAAGTAAGGAAAACAAAACAGAGCATTTCTAAATTGCAACTACATGACCATTTTATTTTCCATACCAATTTTTGTTAAAAGATGTAAATATATTTTTTGCTTTTACTAACTGATTTTTGACTAATAATAATAATATCTGGAATAGATCAATCTTTACTTTTACTCTAATTTTTTATATAATGTCAATTGGCAAAATGTATTTTTTTTATATATTTAACACTAACATTCATCATAATAAACATTTAAAATAATATTTTTTTTATTATTTTATATTTTTCTGTAATAAATATTTATATGTTAATTGCAAGAAAAAAAACTATTTTATTGCTTATCCTAAATAAAAACAAAAATTTATTTGCTCTGAAGAGAAACCAAAATAAATATATCATGCTCAAATAACTACTGGTGCTGCTACAGTGAACAGCTCCATGCAGGACTTTTCAGAGAAAATGTCAAGTGGGGCAACTAATATTTTAGATGCCCTTTAAAATTTAAAATAAGGATGGGGGAGAGAGAAGAAATGAGTGTTTTTTACTTACAGGGCCAAAAACAGGACACTTGGAGCAGTTAGTTACAAGTCACAGAAATGAGCAAGAAGATCAGATCCAGATAGTGCTTGGATAGGATAGATTTACTCTAGCACTGATAGTATCATAAAATACTGTTAGCACAGAACTGATTAACAGGGGGCTGAGACTATTAGTTCTGCCGGTCACCATGTACTGCAGTCGCTTTTGTCACAGAGTCATCAAATTGGCTCCTCATCCTTAAACTTTGGAAAAGTTTTTCTCTAATATTTTTTTGGGGAATTTAACTGTAAAATTAAGGTCGTTCTACAAGCCTTGAATCACTTTGCTTTCTTTTATAATTTTGTTTAACATATTGAGTTGTCAAGTTGAGGTCCCTAATACTGTGAGGCCCAGCACAGTTGCCATTCTGTTCTTTCTTTGATTGGCTCTGGCAATCAATGGCACTAATTGTGAGCATTAATAAGAACAAAATCTGAGCATTGATAAGTATAAAAGAATCTTGGCAAAACTTGCTGAAATTCACTGAATATGATGTTTCTGGCATTGCTATAATTGCCTATTTTTGAATGGAATCTCAAGCATGGGGTTAAAATAATTCTTTTTAAAAATGATTTAACTAATTGTATTTATAAATAATTATGCAAAATATTGAATTATTGTTATATTATCGATATTTTCAAGCACAAATTTAATAATTAATTTCTGCATTTTTTTTCTGGAGGTTCGCAGCTTATGGATCAGCCACCATTGTTTCATACATTCTTAATGCTTGAAATAGCTCATTAAAGTTTAGAATATAGTTTTAAATATTGAGATTTTAAAATAAATTGTGTTAAGAAAAAAAGGTAATATCAGATTATCATAGTTACTCATTGATCTTACTATCTCCTCATCTCAACTATCTTTCCAGCAATTATCCTATTTTTTAATAGTAAGAATTTTTTAGTTTTACATAAAAACAATAATAGTTTAATTTTGTTATTTATTGATAAATATGTCAGGCAAGTTCCTATTTAACTGAATTTTATATAGGAATAGTAAAGAATAAAATTATTTATCAGATTTGTTAATTGTAGGTTGGTGAGGGTTTGAATTCAGTTTCCATTCTTGGTTTATCATTGGCTGAAAATAGCTGGATATTTCATATTTTAAAAATGTATACAATAAAAAATAAAAAAATTAAAAAAAAACAGAAAGCAAGAAAACATTAAAATTGAAAGTTATTCAGCCTTCAGATAATTATATATATATATATTTTTAAAATAATTTGCATTTTACCTATATTTTCGGAAGTAGTGATAAGCGCCGTTTTATATATTTGTGAAATATAAAATTATTGAAACTTTATATTACTTTTGCGAAAATAATTCATATTTAAATTACACTAACATTTTATAAATTTATTTATATAAAATTCCACTCTAGTATATTCGTATTTTGCTATTGTAAAATGAGCTCTTTAAATGCAGTAATGGGAATAAATATTTAAAGGTCAATAAATTATTTTATCCAGAGATTATTTAATCTTTTCACATTTACATAAAATTTCAGTTTTGTTTATATGTAGGCGTATAATTCAATGAGCATAATGTTCTTTTTAGACCGACGAAACATATATAAGATGCACTGATCAAAACAAATTACTTGCAAATATATATTTAAATAAGTAATATATGATATTTAATGATGAATGCCTTTAAACAAATTTATGGTCAATTATCTACTTAGTGGGTGAACGGGCAAGCAGATCACATTACTTCTATATAATTAATTAAATTAAGATTTTTAAAAAGGTTTTTCAGTCAGCAATCAATTCAGCTTTTAAATCTGGCATTTTTACCAATGAGTTGAACAATGCAAAGCAAAATAAGTAGTTAGAACAGACGATGCATAATTCTTTAAGTAACATTATTTTAAAATGTTTATTAGATTAAAAAATAATAATTCTTTATCTGAGATCAAATATTTACTTAAAAAGCTTCATTATTATCCTCAATCAAGCTAATTATTAACAAACCTTATGCATATATGTAAAATATTTAATGTTAATCAGTAGGCTGATGCTGTGAGTTACACTTGCTATTCAGATGAAAAGTGACTGCTGGATAAAAAAAAAATTGTTAATTTTTAGTGTGTAGTCTTTTAAATAATACTACCCTGTATGGTTTGGTTGAATGGTAGAATGTCCAATATTGGAATATCTGATCCTCATATCTCAGACCACGTCCAGTTCTGGAATTTCTGTGCTTAAACTTTTTACAAATTCCTAAATAATAAAGCCATTTGATTTCTTTACTTAAAAAAAAAACAACATTTATTTGTACATTTAAAAAAATTATATTTGTTTAGAGACTTCATTGGGGATAAATGTAAGAGTGCAAGATTTGTTTCTTTACATTAGGACAAAAAATGAAATAAACAAAATATAATATTGCTATTTAGATATCAATGAAAAAGTGGTGCTTTTTATGTTTTTAAATAAATAACTAATATGAATAGTATGAAAGTTATAACAATATATCCAAATTATAAAGAATATTGTTTATCAAAATATAACAAACTTAACACAAACAAGCCTTATGGTAAAGTGTGACAAAAGGTGAGCCTGCAAGTGGAAATTGATATTCCTTCAAAATCACTTAACACGTTCTATGTTAAATATAATGATAATAAATAAATGATATATGTAGAATGTTTATCTAATGTTCAGGCTAGGTAATATAATAATACGTGAATGGAAAAATAGCGACTCTCAAGGTTTAGATCAGTGGTCTTCAACCACCGGTCCGCGGCCCGGTGCTGGGCCGTAGAAGTTTTTTGCTGGTCCGCGATAGACTGGCAAGAAAGTTTTAATAACAAAATAATAAGATTTTAAACTTTTAGTTAATATAAACAATTTTTATTTATTTTTTTCATTGTACTTTTACCTGATTAAAAAAAAAGAAACAGAACAAAATCTAATCAGTCATACATAAATTAATTTGTTTTTCTAGTTATCACAGATGTTTATGGGGGGGGGGGTAGCATTAAATTTTTTATTACTTTTCTAAAAAAATTCAAAACTAAAAAAAAAAGTTTTTTATTATACAAACTCCATATATATATAACTTCATCTAAGGCTAAGCTGTTTACATCTTTAAGAAAATCTATCTATAGACTTCTGCTGGTCCATGAAACCTTATCCTTATTTTTGCCAGTCCGCGAAACCTTATCCTTACTTTTACC
The DNA here is from genome assembly GCA_028023455.1 of Epiperipatus broadwayi. NCBI lineage: Eukaryota > Metazoa > Onychophora > Udeonychophora > Euonychophora > Peripatidae > Epiperipatus > Epiperipatus broadwayi. The sequence continues at coordinate 4,296,705 of JAQFVV010000103.1, forward strand.
GGTCCGCAGGCATGGAAAGGTTGAAGGCCACTGGTTTAGATTAATGTAGAGTGAAATATAAAAACAACTAAATCCTTTAGATTATAAAGTATAGTAAATTACAAAAGGATTTTATTTAAATTCAAACCATATTTTCAAAAAGTAGTGAATATTTAAACTTTTCTACATTATTAAAATTATTTACACAAATCCATTTACTTCTGTTTCTAATCACGACTTAATACTTTTTTCTTTTCAAAATATACATTACATATAGCCATATAATTCTATAATTAAAACACTTCTTTTCAAAAACTTTATTTGATATATATATATCCACTTGTTCCAACGTTTCGACTATTTTTTCTCTATAGTCATTTTCAAGGATCTAGAAAAAACATATTACATTATAACAAACTTCACATAATAAAACCAAAAAGACCAAAAAAACCAAAACAATATAAAAAACACACAAAAAATATATAAACCCCATAAAAATTAAAAATAAATAAAATACATTAAAATCAATTAAATTAAAACACAAAATATACACCACACTTACTTGACTCCCTTCTCAAAAAACTTTCCCTTTTTACATTTTCTTTTATCCAAAAAACCAATTGTTACAATAAAAGACTTAGTTCCTTTTTCTTTCTTATATACTTCAAAAATGAATTTATTTCCAAAAATAATTCTTTATCCATTACTTATCCAATTCTATTTAAAACAGGTTTATATCTTTTTATATATAAACTCTCTTTTACCATTCTTTCTTTATATAATCTAACCCCCTCCAACATTTTAATCTTAAAATCTGTATGTCCAACTTCCTTACTATGTATATTTACATTAGAATTCCTATCTCTCAAATGCTGTTTCAATCTTGTCTCTAATTTGTTCTTTGTTGTACCAATATATGATACATCTTTATTATCTTTTTTACAATCCAAACATTCTATTTTATAAATACCATTCATGTTTTCAACATTCCTATTTTTTATCATATTACCTAAATTACATTTCCTTTTATATACTGGTTTCAACAATAAACCACATTCCTTACCATATTTCTTATTCATATCCCTCATTATCTTTTTAATCTTAAAAAAAGTACTTTTTGACACTTTATACCCACTATACATAAATTCCTTCTTTTTTTCTTTCTTTTTCCTCAATTTCCTCTCAATTTTGTCTATATTCTTTTTTCCACATAATTTATTAATAATCTTAATTGGATAATCATTTTTTACTGCCTCATTTTTTATACACTCCATTTCCTCCCTAAATAACCCCTCCTCTGAACATAGATTAATTCCTCTAACTATTCTATTATTAACAATATTAATCCTATGTATGTATTCAATATCTGATTCCCAATTACTCAATAATCCATAAAAAGTATCTTTTCTAAAAATACTAGTCTCAATCCCTACTCTATAATTTTTTATAACTTTTTTAATTTTAACATCCATATAATTAATTGAATTATTTATTTCTTTTTCCATTGTAAATTTTATGTTTTCCTCAATTGAATTAATATATTTTAAAAAACATTCTGATTTCCTTTCATTCCCATTCAATACCAAAAAATAATCATCAATATATCTCACATAAAATATAGGTTTGTATCTAGTATCACCAAAATATCTTTTTTCAAAAAAATCCATATATAATGATGCCAGTAAACCACTTAAACAGTTTTCCATACTCAGGCCTTTGCACTGTTTATAATATTTCCCATTGTATACAAATATAATATTTTTACAGCATACACTCAACATGTCATATAATAAATGACTTTCTATTTTAATATTCTTATTACCATCCTTGATATACATTTCCATAATTACTTCAACAGCTTTATTTGGATCTATATTTGTATACATATTACACACATCTAATTTTACAAACCATATATTTTTTACATTATTGTTTTTTTCTAAAAAAACTTTTAATTCTTTTATAAATTCATATGAATTATTAACATTATTTCCTCCTTCTTTCTTTCCACATTTTTTTAAAACCTTAGTAAATAACCATTTGGATAAAAGACAATGTAAAAAGGGAAAGTTTTTGAGAAGGGAGTCAAGTAAGTGTGGTGTATATTTTGTGTTTTAATTTAATTGATTTTAGTGTATTTTATTTATTTTTAATTTTTATGGGGTTTATATATTTTTTTTGTGTGTTTTTTATATTGTTTTGTTGTTGTTTTTTTTTGGTCTTTTTGGTTTTATTATGTGAAGTTTGTTATAATGTAATATGTTTTTTCTAGATCCTTGAAAATGACTATAGAGTAAAAATAATCGAAACGTTGGAACAAGTGGATATATATATACATCAAATAAAGTTTTTGAAAAGAAAAGAAGTGTTTTAATTATAGAATTATATGGATATTAAAATTATTTACTCTACAGATATCTTATTAATTTATATTGTTTAATTTTTTTAGGGATTCCTTTACAGAATTTACTAGTTACAATATATATAAAGATGTGAATAGATGATAAATAAATGAGTATGATAACTTAATTACTAATGAGCATTAAAAAAATAAGTGAGTATAATAATTTAATTACTAATGATCATGGAAAACCAGTTCAATTAACAAAATGAAAATTTATTAATATAAACAATAATAACAATATATATATATATATATATTGTAACGGTCAGAATCGTCTATCTCGCTAACACACTGCATAATTCAAACCCCAGACCTGAAACTGAACATTCTAGGAGGGGTTGCCTTCTAGATATACTAAGTTCGAATCTAAAGTCCAAATTTCACAGTGCCACCTACGTGATAACGCATCTGATGCTACACTAGCATAACCTTTTACCGGTGCCTGGTGGTCAGGGAGAAACAAAAGACTCTATACTAAGATAAGTTTGGGTGGCTAATTAACGTCTATGGATTTACAAAAAAAATGCAGAAAATATATATATCTAGACCGAGACAGTGATAGGAATCAAATAAAATAAGAGATAAAATTTAGTTTTAAATAATTGCACACAATTTATTTATATCAATATATAGATCAAACGCCACTGTCTGCTTATATGAGACAGGGACGCATATTAAATAACTGTTGGCATTTATATTTCAGTAATGACAAAAAGGGTTTTAAAACAGAGTGATATATTCTATTCCTTGGGCTAATAGCATTACGATAATGTGCTTGACGAGATAGGAATATGTGCGAGGTGCTTTGAGTAAATAGACAAGTTTAAGAAAAATATTTGAAATGAAATGTTCTAAAATATTTATTGATTTCGAGAATAGTAACGGACTAAAGCTTACTAAGCAAACGTGGGAGTGTGATCAAAGCATTTATTTGAGAATAATAATAGATTTGTATTGGGAGGTCAGTATTGCTGACAGTGAATTTATAAAGTTGGAGGGTGTGACTCGTTTAAGTCACGGATGCTTTGTAAAATAAATATAAAATGAAACAATATTGAAAATCTGGAATAATTACGGAGGGCATCTCGCCGCTAACCCGTAGGAAAGTATTTTGACGAAACAGCCAAAACTTAGCGACTGTGTGACGATTGCATTTAATTCCCAGGGGTGTCATTTGTGAACACCCTCTGCCTGGAAACTTGCAATGAGCGAAAGAACGGACTTTGCCATGTAAAGAATCCTTGGAAAATAAAAACAAAGCGGTCTCAACAACCAATTCATGTACCAGCAATACGAGACTAGTGTATATAAAAACATACTAAATGGGTTTTACTTGTATTAAGAGAAATGCCCAATCAAATTCCCTGAAATTCATTTAAAAGGGTCCGCACATTCTCGACATCAATGATGAACTTCATAATTAAAATAGAACACGGTAATTAAAATAAGAAAATGCATGCTTGCGGGTTTGAAAAGTAAGTATAGATTTATATACGCAATCATGCATTTGGGGACACATTTAATCATTGACTTCGCACATACTCTTATATTAGATTAAAATCAATAACATGTAGATTTTAAACTATGTGATTATGTTACATTAAAGAAAAGAATCGCCCTCGAACGAGTGATTTGCAAGACAATAAAATTGGAAAATTATAAATTTAAAATATGCCTTAATAGCGGCGTCTTATTTTCAATAGAGGGAATAGTTCACTCGGTCAAAGACGATTCTGACACATTATCATAATAAAATAAAAGAAAGCTTTATAAATAGAAAATATTAACCCAAGGATAGAGAGCAAAATGTTAAGCATATTTAAACACACAAAATAAATACACAATGAAGTTGTGAAATATAAGAAAACAATGTTAAATAGCTATAGCATGTTAGTTAGTGATCACAAGAGCTCTTGGGTTAATTTAGGTTACCTCTGGAGAAGCATTTACAGGTAGATGTTCATCAGGTTTTATAATTCAGCAGCAAAATCTGGAATGTTCATATTTGGCAGCGGCAGCAGCAGTTCCGGGATCCATGTGATAATTTTTTGATGGTATGGAGCAGCGGCTGGCTATTCCGAGGGGACATAGCCATCTTAAACGCCTCTACTCGGACATGTCAAGGTTAGCAAATTATTAGAATTTTAGACAACTCAGAAACCTTTAGTCAACTCAGAATTCTTTAAAAGCTTAGACTTCTTTAAAAGCTTAGAAAAGCTTAGAATGGAGAACAAAAGAAAAACATCCTTTTTATAGTAAAATTTAACAATAGACTTGTCCTGGAGCATACAAAATTATTGGACTTATCTGCTGTAATTAAATCTATCCGAATGTCTAAAGGAATTCAACATTAATTAATTTCTTTTGTTAACTTTCCCGTCGTCGACATTCGAATTACAAAACTAGATTTAATTAAAATTACTGCTACTAATTAAAGAAAACTTAAAGTGGACAGCTGCTGTTTTTAGATAAACTTATATAATTAAACTATTGTCCCTCATTTATTTTAACAGAAATATTTGGGATGATTTTCATTAAATAAAACGAAAATTATTTTATTTTAAATTGTAATATTTGAATCTATCTACTAAACGAATATTTACTAAATGAATTTTATTTTAAATCAAAATATATTATGACGGTAATATATTTGTAAATAGATCCAAACAAAATAACTAACAATTTATAATTTTGATATGTTTTAAAATGGATATCATAGTGTGTGCGCAATTACGACTTATATAACTTACTTTTTAATAAATGTAAATTATGTGAACAAATACATAATTCATAATATTTTCTTTTATTTGGGAATAAGTTATATATATAATACGAGCATTGTGCTCGTGGTTTAAAATTAGGCGGGATTTTCGGTATATAAGTGTATTGCAGACACACTACGATAGATTGGGGTTCAAACTAAGGTATGAGGGTAGGAAGTAGGTGAGAAAAGGTGAAACGAAGATCTGCAAAGCAGACCTTACTGTTTCAATATATATATATATATAAAATTAAGAAGCAAATAAAATATTCTATTTCAACTAATTTACACTTGAATTAATTACTATTTACCTATTATACTTATATTATTTTAAGGATATTTCTATCATGTGTTGTGGATAATACACGAAGAAAACAAAAAAAAAGTTATACACTAGCACAAATATTGGTAACACAAATATATGAAGATTAGTATATTTAATTTATTTACTATTTTATTATTAAAATAAACATAAACTTAATTTACATTTCATAAAAATGTTTATGCTCTAAACATTTTATTAAATGTGCAAACTTTCATTAATATCATCCATAAATATTTCTATATGAAATATAAATGAAGAAAGAAATAAACATATTTTTATTTAATATAATAATCAATTTAAATAAGATTGAAACAAACAACTAATTATATTTATAATTATTTAATTATCAATCCGGCTTTCATTTTTTATTGAGATCTTTTCAAGATATAAAAAGTTTTATACATCATATTACCAATAATCAATAAAGCAAGTCATATATAGCATGACATATATCATATGACCAAGTAAATACATTTACTCTACCTATTAGACATTAACATTATACATATAAACATATGAATAAATGAATAAAATAAAAATACACTATTTTTTTTAAAAACTATATAAATACATATACATATATTTTTATATAGCTATACAAATAAATATTCTACCCCCCTTAACTCTCATTCAGAATTTTACCATAATTTTTAAATCTTCCAATTATTTAATAATGCCCATTTTCTATCCAATTTTGTTGGACCTTTAACTATGTTTACGCATCTATCAAAATTTTTCTGAATGTATAAAGTTTCATACCATTTTTTTTTGATAATCTTTAATATGTTTTATAACTCTGATATTCTTTTCACATTCCATTTTTATGACTAATATCTAAATAATATTTTCCTGAAGGTTTATGATAATAGTATTTTAGTTGTATTTTTTTTATATTGGACTATTTCCATAATCTAATATGAGTATTGAATAACTTTAGAAAAATTTAACTTTATTTAAATATTCCAAATACATTCAACTGTTAGTAATAACACATCAAACAGATTAGTATATGCACAACATTTCAAGAGATTTATTCTCTCCTTTTTTCAGGTGTTGCTGGCCTGATCGAATCGAATCTGGACACATAGAGCCATTCTTCCAAAGGCAGAATGGCTCAGTTGGTTAGAGCATTACCTTAAAATTCAAAACTTAAATATCTAAGAGTACAGATTTGAATCCCATGCTAGTACTGTCACTGGTGAGGCCAACAATATCTGAAGAAGAGGGGAGACTAATACTTCTCAAAACATTGTGCATATACTAACCGGTTTGATGTGTTATTACTAACAGTTGACTTTATTTGGAATATTTAAATAAAGTTAAATTTTTTAAAGACCTTCAATACTCGTATTAGATTATGGAAATAGTTCAGTATAAAAATACAAATATATATAAATAATGTATATATGGTCCTGACCTAATATCTTTCTTATTAATTACTCTATCATATTCTCTCCTATCACTTATCATTCTTCCAATCTATCCTATATATACCTCATTACAATTTCTACATTCAATTTTATAAACTATCCCTATCTTACTATTAATATCATTTATCCTATTTGTATTACATAATCATCTACCCAAAGACTAACTATTTTTCCAAGCTATTCTTACATTATCTGGTAATTTCTCTTTTACTAAATTTTTATATACTCTCCTTGAATATGGAATGGACATCCACTTACAATATTTATATTTATTCTTATCATACTTATTTCTAATATTTTTATTTTTATTTCTTAAAATATTTTTAATTATCTTTCTTTTATATCCTATTTTAACATAATTGTTCTCTACTTCTAATTTTTGCTCATATGCGTCTTTCTTATTTAATGTTAGTTTATCATTTTTTAACTTAAATTGATGTAAAACCCCTACTTTTTGACACCATAGCTGATATGACTTTGGATCAATTAAACTTCTAATTTTTCTATCTTTAATATATTGCTTAATTACTATTTCATTCATCATTCTTCTTTTCACAAAAATATCTAAATATTTTAATTTATTTACCTATTTTTTACCACTAACCTAATTTTATATTTGTTATTATTCAATTAATTAAAAACCTATTTCCAATAACAATAATATCACTCACATACCTATAATTTTCTATAATTTCTTTATTCTTTATAAACTCATCAACTATACTTTCTTTTATACTACTTACAACCACTGATGATAATATCTCACTTATTGAACATCCCATAACCCATTCCTTTTCTGTACTACAAAATTCTTTCTTATATTTAAAATATAAAGCCTCATCTACCATTAATAATGTTTCATAAATAATATATATTTAATCTTCTGACAAAACATTACTTATTTTTAATTTAGTCATAACTATTTATATACTATTTTTCTAGATACACTTTAGTACATTTTCTCAATATCAAATGATGCAATCATTCCATTTCTATTTAATTTAATATTATTTAACTTATTAACAATTTTTTCAGAATTTTTTATATATTTTCCAAATCCAATTACTTCTACAATTTTTTATATACCAAATTACATATATCTTTAAGTATATAATTATTAAAATCCCAAATTACCCTTATTAGCATATTCTCTTTATGTGTCATAATCTTTCCAACTATGCACGAATGCTCAAAACTTGTATGATATAAACACTTATATTCCCTCTCATTGATTAAATTATTCATTTTCATATAATTCAGCAATAATTTATATCTTGTTTTAATCTTATTTCCAGAATCTTTACTTAATTTTTTATATCTTTGTTCATATCTTCACGTATTTTCCTTCATAGTCCAACTCATTTAAAATAACAAATCTTGAAATGTTATCTTCATTTGTGATTATTAAACTTTCTTTATTTACCTTCTCAAAAATTTTATGTATTATAGACTTTTCTTTCTATTCCTTTTTATTATATTTATCTTTTTTATTTACAATATTATTAATTTTTGACTGTGATTCAATTTTTAAATCACTCTTTATATTTGCTGCTTCCACACTTACAATAGTTGCCTTTGAACATCATTATTTAGAAATGGTACATACTTAACTTCTCTATTTAAAACTCTTGATTATTCATTATCAAATTCCACATTAGAAAAATTTATAAAATTATTACCTTCTTCTTTATTCCATTTAGTTTTCATGGACATATTATTTAATCCATTTTTAAAATTTTCTTCTTTATAATATACCTATTTCGATTTACAATCATATTTCTTCCAAAGTCTATTTCTCAATTCAATATTATAACCCAACATATCAATCTTTATATATTCTAATAAATTTTCAGATATATTTCTCTTTAATATATATTTTTGTGAAAAGAGAAATGATGAATGAAATAGTGGTTAAGCATTATATTAAAGATAGAAAAATTAGAGGTTTAATTGATCCAAAGTCATATCAGCTATGGTGTCAAAAAGTAGATGTTTTAATGGGATTTAAATTAAAACATGATAAACTTACATTAGATAAGAAAACTAAAAGTAGAGAATAATTATGGTAAAACAGGATATAAAAGAAAGTTAATGAAAAATATTTTTAGAAATAAAATTATAAATAGTTGAAATAAGTATGATAAATATAAATATTAATTGAAATACAGGATTATTATATACTTGTATCAATATATGTAATATATAGGATATATGAGCACAGACTTTCACACAATCCACCCCTCACCACTCTATCTCATATCACTGATACACTTGAACACACATATGGTGAAAAAATAAATAATCACCAATATATGTATTTCATGCTAAACCAGCAATCATCAGTAGGTCCATATTAACATCTCCACACATATATGCAATAAGTGCTCAGATATATATTAAGATAAACAATCTTCATACTTTAATGGACAGGCTGCAATCCACTCCACCCATCCATCCAATTGAAATCTGATGATGAAATGCTCAAAGGCCACCCTGAGGCCGAGATTCATACAAGGGATGGGCAGACATCTCTACTATGTAATAACTGAAATACAAGATTATTATATACCTGTATCAATATATGTAATATATAGGACATATAAGCACAGACTTTCACATGACCCACCACTCACCATTCTATCTCATATCTCTGATACACTTGAACACACATATATTGAAAAGATAAATAATCACCGATATATGTATTTCATGCTCATATATCCCATAACATATATTGATACATGTTTATCATAAGCCTTCATTTCAGTTATTACATAGTAGGGATGTCTGCCCATCCATTGTATATGTATTAAATGGATTATGTCCTTACATGACGGGTCAGATTGACTTTAGATCAACATAGGTATGACAAGAATCTCAGCCTCAGGGTGGCCTTTGAGTGTTCCATCATCAGATTTTCAATTGGATGGACAGTTAAAGAGTTGGAGTGTGGAATGGATTGCAGCCTGTCCATTAAAGTATGAAGATTGAGCACTTATTGCATATATGTGTGGAGATGATAATCTGGACCAACTGATGATTGCTGGTTTAGCATAAAATATGTATATTGGTGATTATTTATCTTTTCGACATATATGTGTTCAAGTGTATCAATGATATGAGATAGAGTGGTGAGTGGTGGGTCATGTAAAAGTCTGTGCTCATATATCCTATATATTAAATATAAATATTGCAAGTGGATGTCTATTCCATATTCAAGGAAAGTATATAAAAAATTAGTAAGCAAGAAATTACCAGATAATGTAAGAATAGCTTAAGAATATAGTAAGTCTTTGGATAGATGGTTATACAATACAAATAGGATAAATAATATTAATAGTAAGGTAGGGATGGTTTATAAAATTGAATGCTGAAATTGTAATAAGATATATATAGGACAGACAGGAAGAATGATAATTGATATAGGGAAGAAACATGATAGAACAATTAATGGGGAATAAATGTAATTGATATGTCATGTAATATATAAAACTTACATCTTGAAAGGTCTCAATATGCGATGAAAGCCAGGTTAATAATTAATAATTGTAAATATAATTGGTTGTTTTTTTTTCAATATTATTTAGATTGATTATTATATTAAGCATATATCTCTAACAGCAGTGTGAACAAATAAGTTTTATATTGACTATTTGTCCATTGTAAATAATTTTATTTAAACAAACTAAAATTATTAATAAATATATATTTATTTTTGTTTACTATTTACTTTAATCTTTTCTTTTTGGTAAGAGTATATTTTTCTTGCATACTAAACAAGCACATGCATTCCTAAAACATAATTAACTTATAAAAAATAAATTACCTAGTAAACTTTTTTTTATTACAAGGAATGCTTATAAAATGAAAACTCTATTGGAAATACAATATTTATTATAAAATAGGAAATCATATAACATTACAATACTAGCCAATACAAAATTTTGCTAAAATTCTTCCACAATATCATTTCATTTATTAACAAATAAATCTTTTTCAAGTGAAATTCAGCAAGATACATACAATGTATATTTACAAAATAAAATAATCTGTCATTAGCTTGCTGAATTTCACTTGAAAAGGTCTACTTGTTAATAGATAAAACTATGATTGTGGAAAATTTTTAATAAAATTTTGTTGTTTTGCCTTATATTGTAATGTTATATGATTTTTATTTTATTTATAATTAGTAATACAATGGTATGCAGTATTTAATTTAATATTTATTATATACAACAACATTTTAGGATTCACTTATACATTTTATGTAAATACAAATAATAATTTATAGTCCAAAATATTTTATATATTCTGCTGAAATTGCCATGACATGTTCTGCAGGGGAACATTAATATTATATACATATAGAGAATCATTTTACAGATAAATAGTTTAAATATATTGGCTTTTGGTAATATTTAAAAGCTAAAAAAAGTAAAATTTAAAATTTGTTTTTAGTTAGTATAATTTATTTTTTTAGATAAATAACATTTGTCTAAATTGCATGTTGTTATTAATATTAGACAAATGTTATTTACATATGTTGCTGATAAATTATATTAACATCTAGAAAATTGCTGTGTAGTAAATCTAAGATTTCACACTGTAATATTGTACATTAAAAACTCAGTGAGTAATAAATGAATATGTTTATATCTTCAAGCTTTCAGGTCAAGATGTTTAAGACTGGCTTATATATATATATATATATATATATATATATATATATATATATATATATATATATATATATATATATATATATATGTATAAAGTTAAGTAGAGAAAAGGTTAGTATCATCCTTTTCTTATCAAAATCTCTGTCATGTGTCAATGCTTGATCATTCTTAAGACAACTGTTTAAAATTTGATTGGCTGTTTGAGAGACAATGGTAGATACATGTGAAAGACTAGCAACCTTTTAATTACGACTTTTTTAAATAATGTACAATGAAAGTTGTTTTTGTTTTGTATTTATCTGTTTTATTTAATTAAAATTGGAAAGAATAAAAGTACTTGCAGATTATTTATCCATATAAAAGGAAACTCTAAATGCAAAAGTTTACAGAGAATAAACTTTTTAATGCTAATTAAAAATGGTAGAAATATTTTGTAAAAAAAGAGACTTTGTAGCTGAAAATAAAAAATAATGTACAAGATGATTATTTTTTATTCTGATAAAAGAACAAAACATAGTATATGTGCAGGAGTCTAAAAACTGATTGTGTGTATAAAAGGAAGAAAATAACAGCAATCAGGGTCTTGGGTCTTTTACTTAAGTAGCATTTTCTATTAGTCTGGGATAAAAAACATGTCCTATCCCAGACTACTCATATGCAGGACTACTACTCATCTGCTAAAGTAGGTTATCAGGTGGAAGTGGAACTAATGTATTTACAGACACCTTTCATCATACAGGTCACTCAGAAAAACCTTTGAGTCTAGCCTTAGGATGGATCAAGAACATACAAAATGTCAAAAGAGGGACACTATTTAACTTCAATGAGCTCTTCAAAATGGGTCCTACAAAACATACCAGTAAACTTAAGAGATTATTTATTCCTGATCTATGACTAAATTGTTTACAAACTCATCTAAACTATAAGCTTATAATATACTACTGATAGAGACATTTGTTATTTATTATTCAAGAGACTTTCATTTATGGCTTGAATATTGAACTAAGAACTGTTTTAATTTAATATTAACTGGATTACCATGTGTGTATTCTTTTCAATTATATTAATAATTTATCATTAAATATTTTAAGTGGTATTAATAAAATATTTACCTTTAATATTAACTTCATTATGTTAGCAATTGAAAGAAAAATAAATATAGCTCTATAGTTATCAAAATTATTTTAGCACCAGACTTTAAAATTGGTCTTAATATAAAGGTTTTTAAGTAATATAGGAAATTCATTACTTTCTGTTATTTTATTAATCTTATAAGTTATAATACAAATAAGTGTGTTATAAAAAAAACTATCATTGTATGAAAATGTTTTTTAATCTTTCTCATTTTTAAAATTGGGTTTCCTTAATAATATTTTTTTAATTTTTTTCAAACTTTTTTTTATGTCACCTCTATTTTTATTAAAAAGTTTATTATAAAACAATCACATATCTGTTCTTAGTAGAATTAACTTTATTTCTTAGTGCTTTATATTTAAGAAATAAATCCTGATTTTGTTTCTTTTTATATGTTATCCATAATTTGTTTTTTATTATTATTAATTTGGATATTTTTTTACTTACTCAATTTATATTGCATTTTTCTTGGAACTTTTTGTGCTTATTTCTACAAACTTCTCTTCATACTACTAATGTCATTATTATATTTTTTGTTATATGGCATTTTAAAATTGTATTGTTTATTACATAAGATTATTTAATTATACTATAACACATGTATGCATATATATATATTATAACGATGGAAATGAAAGTGGAGATCGAATCTAACCACAAACTACGATATCTGCTCTACAGGGCGCCATCTAGGCATTTAAACCTAGAAAAATTTATAGAGTAAGCAGATACGCGCTGTTAAGATTCCACTTTGTTTAAATATTCAGTTCGTTAGCCCAAGTCACTAGCTCAGTGAAGACGCAGAGATAAAAATCTATATCTTAATTTATATCTTAAATATAAATAAATAAAAGCCACTGCCAGAAATTAACACATAAAAATATTTATTTATGCACATATAAAATAATATTTAAATTTTGAGGAATAAATTCAACATTTTAGATTTTTCTATTAATCTTTACTTTTACATTTAAGTAAATTACAACCATGAGTTTAATATTTATTTAGTGAGTCGAGTATGAATAGACTACATAGATCTGCATTTGAAAAGAAAATATTCTTCCCTGATTTAACCTTAGGCAACAAATTTCACAATCAAACCGGTGCCAATCCACCTGATACATTTATGTATTCAATGTAGCATGAAAATAAAACAACACAAAATACTTTACTGTCAGGAATGTACATCTGAACAGCAAGTAGAATTAGAGAAAAAATTGTCTCTCTACCAACCAGGAATGCGACATCTGTTGGCGAGTAGAACAATAAACATAAAACTCCATAGGACTGGACTGCGGTCCTTTCCTGTCTTACAAACCCATCCATAGGCAAACAGAAGGTGTGTGGTGTATATATATAATCCTGCCCGTAGCAGATCTCATACTACATCTACAATTACACAAATATATCCAATCCACTGAACCAATTCAACTACGAAATGAATAACCTAAGATTACCCTCCCTTAATATAACTTTACAAAACTATATAGCCATTCACGCCCGACTTAAATTTGACATTTAAATATGTTCGCACAGATTATTTTTATACAATTTGCTTTATAATGTCGAGTATAGATCGGCTGCACAGATTCCATGGTCAAAAACATTCCAAATTAAACACAACCGATCAAAATACAAAGTCAATCAATAACATCAATTGCTGAGGGAATACAGGAGACCCTTTGGTGTTCATTATAAGACACCGCAGTGGCATCGTTGACTTATATATTCTAATCGACTGTGAAAACCACAACATAATCAACCGCTAACGAATCTCTGCAATGTCTATACCCAACTTAAATGTAATGCATTTAATAATTTCTACAATAAATATTACTACAAATAATAATAATAAAATGGAAATGATTTTAGCAAAACTTAACTATATAAATTTAAACAATCAATTATTAATTTGAAAATCAAATAAAAGTTCATTTTAAAATTTAAATTAGCTGAATCTTTAAAAAAAACATTGACAAAAGTTCTTAATTACTTTTTTTGTTGTTGTTGTTAATTTGTAAAGTTCATAGCTCATGGTAGAAGAGTCCAGGTTTTTGCTTTTAATTCCTGTGATGTCTCCATTGGAAGATAATGTTCTGGAGATGGCAATAGCTGGTTCAAGGTATCACAGTCTTTTCATTTTTTTTATAGAAAGTGTGGTATGTGCATCCTACCACATCTCTCAAACACAAAATGCTGAAACTCCAAAAAAAAACTGTATTTCTCTTTTTATATTATCCACACAGATTCAATCAACAAAACATCACTAATCCATCACTTTCGTTAGGGTCCGAGCCAAGGCTTGGTGCTTCCATTGGTCAAGCTAATTCCTCTTTATTTTCTTATATATCTTTCATCAGATCATTTTAATTATACAATAGCCCAAGGCTAGCTTGCTTTTCAAACAATTTATAAACAATCATTTCCATTTACAGATTACAATAATTAATTAATACCTGTTTTTATTTTTAAATCTTGTACTTTTTTTATAAAAAAGTACGTTCAAATACTTATTTATTTGTTGTTTTTTTTTTAAATATTTTTAAAGTTTGGCATCTGTGCGAATGTATATACGTTTAACAAACATTTTAATTTTAGCATTTAGTTTTTTACTTTTATTTGCGAACTTTTAAGTTTTTATTTTAAATTAATGTAATGACATATTTATATATCGTTACAATATATATATATATATCCAAAAATCAGTTATAACTATTTCAGTACATTTTTTACTTTAGCTCAATTCTATAAACAATCATCCATCATCCCAGAAGTCAGACCAACCTCTCTCACACACACTTGATGCATTTTTTGAAATACAGTTTAGTTATTTTTTCCAAGAGAATAAAAAATATATAGCTCATATTAAAATTTTTACATACATATACACTATTTTTTTACATATACTTAATTTCATACACACACACATATATATATAATAATGATATATATAAATTTCATACACACACACATATATATATAATAATGATACATATAAAGAAAGATCTTAATAATTAAAATGGACCCAATCATTGGGAAATCCAAAAGTAATGGATAGTATGATCTAAATGAAGAAAGATGAAATCACCCAATTATTGGATGGCAAATGTATTGGATTATATTTATTCACATATTGTCAATAAATTCCTCATGCCTAAGACATTGCATGCCAAATGTACTGGCTATCGTTTATCCCACATGTTATTGATCAAGTGTAATAAAAGCCCTTCACATATGAAAAGAAATAAATTACCCAATCATTGAGGAACCAAAATGTAATGGATAACATTATCCAATTATATTTAGATAAATTGCTTATCTGCCTTTCCAACTAGCTATACATGAAATAAATCAAAATCATACAGAGCAATAATAAGACCTATCATTATAATTTATTCTCAGGGTTAATTTGACTAACAAAATATATATATTAGAGACAAAGGGAATTTTATTGAATCCAATATACACATTAAATAAATAAACTTATGTATATCTAAATATCTCAACTAACATTGACTTGTATAAGTGACTTCAAAACTAAATAATAACTAAAATACAAATTTATTATCCATTAAGTTGTGAATTTTCTAAACTTCATAATGACTCTGGCACCAAAAAAAAAGAATAAAATAATAATACATTTCGAAGTAAAATACAAAGTCATTGTTTATAGAACAAATGGTACATACTTTATTTCTAAATTATGATTTGATTTTTAAATAGTATTTTAAATATAGACCAAATACAAAACCAAACAAAAAAATATTATATACTTGCAATAAGTATCAATTAAATAAGCAAAGACATATTTGTTCACAATAAATATATATTAGTATAAATACAAACCAATATTTATGTTTTCCAAATATTCAACTTTTTTAAAAATATATAATTTAAATCAAATAAATAAAGATGTATTGTGTACAATAAATATATGTATTGGTGTTTATGTTTTGCATAAGAGTTATTATACAAAGTTAAAATAAAAATAAATAAATAAATAATTGACTGGTAAAATATTGTAAAATCAATAAGATTATAGATATGCTCTCAAAGCTAGGCTAATCGATTGAATAACATTACATCAAACAAAATCATCAAAAATCACTCCACTACACTATAAAGGTTTACATACTCTATCCATTTTTGAATCATGCTTACTACTACAAGCATTGAATACTGAAATTTATTATCTATAATGAAGCTCATTCAGGCCTATAAATATAATATCTCTTTGGCTACTCAGCGAATTAGTGCTAACTTATCACTTAATATATATATATATATATAATGATGATTTCTAACTGACAGATACAAGAATACTTATTTGTGACTTTAAATAACTTTTAATAAATCAATTTGATCTATGATCCCTAAGAGCACATCTAATTATCAAATAATAATAATAAAAATATTTTTAAAAAAATGAAGATATATAAATAATAAAAATTTTGATAGTAAAATTTGTAAAGATAAATTTAACTTATTATGTAAATGAATAATAACCCATATGCAATTTAAATTTACACTCTTTGTTTTCAAACTTCAAATAAATGTGACATTTATAAAATATTTTTTTAAAGCAAGACATGTTAATTAGAACAAAGTTATATTTATAATTAACGTTTCATTTTTTTTAATTTTTTAAAATATATATATATCAATCTCAAAAATATATATATAGACATATCATTTAAATGGATTAAATTATTTATTACCCGTTAAAAGTCCAACTTATTCTGCTGTTTTATTTCTTTACTTTTTCTTAACATTTGAATGCATTTTATCATAAGTTGAATTTTGAAGAAAATATTGTGTCAACAATGACTTGTCAGTTTTAAATGCATGTGCATTTTACTTCCAAAGATTTCCTTCCTTAAAATTGAAATATTAAATTTAATATATCGACTGGTTAATCCCAATTATTTCTGAATGGTTATTAAGTTTACAATTGTAGATCTTTAGATAGCTATCTTAAATATTAAGCTTGAAATATGATATAAATACATATATGTTGAGTTATTGCTTAGTTTTTTTTAAATTGAGATAGGATAAGGAAAAGAAGGTGCAGTCAACTATGACTGTGATATATTCTATTTACCCCTCGATTGTTGATGTGTTTCAGTATAATAGTTTATCCAATTATTCTGAAGAATAAAGATAATGAGTATATAAAGTACAATTGATCTCTCCTTTTATTTTTTTAATGGTGACCTCTTTTCTTCTTGTTCTTTTTTTTCTTATGTGTCATAGCATCAGCCAGGAAGTGAACCCACTAACCCGGGACAACTGCTTGTAAAGCAGCTGTCGCTTGTGCAACTTAAGATTTTTTTTAGCAATAACATTCGAAGTAAAATAATGTTAATCATATAAAAAAATATTACATTAAAAATTTATTTGATAGCTTTAAAAACATATACATGAATAATAAATAACAACATCACATTTTTTTAATAATCATCAAAAATAAAATAATCTTTTTTATAATTAACAATTTATATGCTTTTATTTATAATACTGATATATACACATATTAATTACAATATATCATTATTACCATTTAAAATCTCACCATAAAATAATAATAATAATAATAATAATAATTAAGCCATGTACCAGCAATAAATAAACAAAATAATAAATCCAAACAACAATAACTATGACTAACAACGTAAACAATAATAATACTCAATATATAAAAATCAAATCAAATAGATTTTTTTTTTTTAAAATCAAAAATTACACTTAGATAAAATAAAGGTGGACTTGTTGATCTTTTACAATATATATATATATTATACTTCAAACATTTCATCACACTATTCTAATGTATGACCAAAGATATGTGAAAAAGATAAATGATCCCCAAGCTGCACATTTCTTGTTGAACTAGTACTCATCAGTTGGCCCAGATCACAATCTCTTATACATATCTTCATCATTTGTTCAGTATATATATATATCTAATTACTATAGTTTAATTGGCAAGGTTCAATTTTCTGCACTCACAACTTTGATACCGACCACATTATAGAAATATATTAATAACTTTTACTAATCATTCATTAAATAAAATACTCTCTCTAGCCTGAATACATACTTTAATTCTCACTTAATTAATAATATATGTGTGGTCTTATAAAGATATTAGCACCTGAGTTGACAGTTTTGATAACTTTAACTGCACCACTTATATAATCATTAAATTTATAAACTAGTTTTGCAAAGGCTATTTATTTTATTAAACTCATTTATATTGACAGTTTGTATAAAGATAGCTAATTTTCCAAATAACTTTAATAAGAGAGAACATTCAAATGCACACAAAAATTAATACAGCCTCATTGAATATAGATAATATAGTTTCATAAGATGGAATTTCTACTTATTTTAAATCTTATGAGTAAATAATCAAATATTGAATAAATAAATACTAATTAATAAATATAATCTTAGTTAACTATTAAATAATCCGTTGAAAGTCAAATGTTTTTCAAAATTTATTATAGTATTTCTGATTCATAACCTTTTTCATCATATCACTGTGGAAAATGTTCTATTTTATTTTTATATCTGACACGTGATGCCTTTGCAGATCTTAAAATTTTGACAATCCTGTTCAGAATTTTATCTGTTCACCTGTTTATTTTGTCAATGATAAGAAAATTAATGATATTTCATTGTTGTTGTGTTTTTTTCAAATTTTTTGTTGGTAATTTTAAAATACATTTCTGCATAATTTATTGTTTTAGTTGAAGTATACATATTGCGTTTCCAGCTTTAGATTCTTAAGTAACTGGTGTGAATATTAAAATAAAAGATAGAAAAGATATTGATGTGATTCGTTTGAAAATTGTTATATTTTGATCACATTATGAGCGAATTTAATTGATTAGAAAAGTGTATAATTTTTAATACAAAGTAATCTCCCAGTTTCATATTGTTAAGTATGACTGACTCTAATATTAAAATAAACTATTGTTAAAAATTAGTTTTAACATCTCTCACTTGTAACGTTTTATATTTCTTACAGAAATAAACAAAAGCTGATCAAAATATTTTTAGAATATACTTATTCACTTTCTATTGTTGCTGATCTTAAATGTATTTCTAAAAAAATTCCCGTGCATTTTTTTTCTCTTAATTCATCTTAGTTTCAATGCAATGTAAAGCTTTATTTCAGACAAAACATTTTCAGTTTTGCTTTTTAATTGCAACACCTATAAAATAATGTTGTTGTTTTTTTATTAGAAACTTATTTAAACATTCCAATTTGATGTGATGTACTGTAGTTTCTCCTTAAACGGAGTCAATAATCTTTCAACAGTTCGGCCCAGAGAAACCTGTTAGCCACTTTATTTTCCATTTCCCAGTGTAAGTTTTCCCATATTCTGCTCGATCCCATTTTCACAACATAATCTTTGTCAACTCTATGGCCTTTATATCTAAATCCCCCTTATCTTTTCCCAAACCCAGCATAAAAACCAATAATACATTTTCTGTATAATCACTTTTTTCATATTTATTCTTCCATAACTTTATTATATGCACCCTCTTTGTTTTCAAGCATTTACATTCAATTAATAGATGCCTAAATTTTTCTATTCCTTCTTACATAATTTACAGACTAAATCACCCATATTTTTCCACTTACATATATATTCTCTTGTTACTAAAGAGCCCATTTGAGCCTTAAACAATAAACTACTTTCCTTACTATTATCATATATTAACTCACATTCTATATATATTTAAACTCTTTTTTACTCTTCATACTAGTTCTCCATCTCTCTAACTCCCTATTCTTTATTAATAAATCTATTCTTGTATCCCATTACTTACCACTATAACACTCAACAATTTTCCTAACACAATCATCCCATCTTTTGTACAAATATACTGATATAAATTCTTTATCCAAATCCTTTACATGCTGCATTACCTTTCTCACCCATCTTGTTACATGCCCTTTACTCATAACCCAATAAACTACTATTTTGGCTATTCATTTATTATCCATAAACTGCAATCTACCAAAAATTTTCATTTTTCTTTCTGCCTTTCTCATATGAAAACTTGACCATCCCATTTCTCCTTGAATTGCCTTCCTTGCTGTCCATACATCTGCATCCAATGCATGTCTTCCTACTTGCCTTTGAACTTTTTCTAAGTAATTTAATACTCCTTTACTAACACATAATACATTATTATCATATGTTAACCTTGCTACTGCAACTCCCTTCCATATAATTCTAGCTACATCATATTTATTATATGAAAACACCTTTAATTTCTTTATCAATTCCTTTCTTTTCTTTGTTTCATTTAGTTTCTCCCATTCATCCAAATAATTTTTCTGATTACTTAAAATAATTCCCAAATAATTATATCTATTCACCACACTTAACTTAATATCTCCCAATAAAAATTCTACATCTTCTCTTTCTCCAGTATTAACCATCATTATATTTGCTTTTTCTTCACTAAATTTAATCCCCATCTTTTTACCCTCCCTTGCACATGTCCTCAGCATAACTTTCATATCTTCTCTTCTTTCTGCACACAAAAATATATCATACACAAAAAAAGATCTGACAAAATATATACTCCCTTACTACCTATTAATGGTATTTCTATCCCTCTTCCTAATCTTTCTATTGCTCTTTCTATTTTACTCAAATACAACACAAACAAAATAGGTGATTTTTTATATTTTTCAAAGCAATAATTGTGATATATTTCTTTTTTTTTATTGACATATTTAATTTTTTATGTACATCATCTGTTAACTGAACTAACCTACTGATTACTTTTAACTCAAATTTATTATAATTTGGTTAATTTTAACTATCCATGTTTTATAAAATTTATTTTTGCAATCTGAAAAAAGCTAAACAAAGTTGCATAAATTTAAAAAACTATTTTGTGGAATTATACAAGATGGTTAGTTTACCTAAAGTCAATATTAGGAATTGTCCCATGGAACATCAAAGCAATAACACAAACAAAAACTTTTGTCTTGATTTTTTCTCAACATTTTTTATAGATGTAACACACACATTTGTATTTATTAAAAATAAAAAGCAGTAGCTATGCGTAAATGGTTATCATCATTCCAATTCTAAAAGAGTAGTCACTACATTTGTAAACAATAAATCTGTTATTATATAAACAACCTGATTGATTATTTTTTTTGTGAAGCTATCTTTTAATTTCTTCTATAGCAAACTTTTCTTTCTTAAAGATTTCAGTTTCCTCATCTAATTGTAGCTTTCGATTTTATTAGATTCTCAGTTACATTTCTTCAATGAAAGCAATGAATATTGAAGTTATTTAGAATTTCTTTTGAGATAATCTTTAAGTCATAGACATGGTTTGCCTTTCCCATGAAAACTATACTTATGTTCATTATAAAATACTTTTTTTAGAAAAACTTGTATCATTCATTTACTTTGCATCTCAGACAATATATGATAATGGGATGTTATTCTTCAAATATGATCCTGCACATTTATTGGTCAGTGTTATTTACATTGTTACTAAATATTACAGTATTTCAAAAAAAGTATCAATAATGAACTGTTAACTCTCCACGTGCTACTTACTGATTACCCATATAAAATGATCACTTATATGGTTGCTTCAATATTTATATTTGGTTGAAATGCTGTATAAATAAATTTATTTCACATTTAGTTATAGATTATTCATTCACCATTATTTTAAAATGAGTAGAAATTAGCTTTATCGGGAAAAGTTAAATATTTTGATGTGTTGAAAAAGATTTTTGTTTACAACTGAGTTTGATTTGAATTTCAGCTTTGTTAACTTTTATTCTTTTTGTTAAATAATTTTTTTAAAAAAATTATTAAGCAAACTTACAATATATATATATATAAGTATAGAGGATTTGAACTCAGATTTTCAAGCACCCTTCAACTATCCACACTATCTCATACAACTGATACACATGACCACACACATGTAGAAAAGATTAATAATCACCAATATACGTTATTCGTGCTAACCCAGCACTCATCAGTTGGTCCAGACTATCATCTCTCACACATATATATAATCAATGCTCAGTTTATATTAAAATAGCAAATCTTCATACTTTAATGGACAGGCTTCAATCCACTGCAACCTCCAACTTTTCAGCCATCCATATCATTGAAAATCTGATGATGAAAACTCAAATCCCATGCTGATGCTAATATTATTGCCATGCCCACGTTGACCTAAGTCACTCTGACCCCTCATGTATAGGATAGCATGGGATTTGAGTTTTCATCATCAGATTTTCAATGATATGGATGGCTGAAAAGTTGGAGGTTGCAGTGGATTGAAGCCTGTCCATTAAAGTATGAAGATTTGCTATCTTAATATAAACTGAGCATTGATTATATATATGTGTGAGAGATGATAGTCTGGACCAACTGATGAGTGCTGGTTTAGCACAAAATACGTATATTGGTGATTATTAATCTTTTCTACATGTGTGTGGTCATGTGTATCAGTTGTATGAGATAGTGTGGATAGTTGAAGGGTGCTTGAAAATCTGAGTTCAAATCCTCTATACTTACAATTAAGCTCCCAGGTTTGTGAAGAGTGCCTGGTTTCAAATATATATATATCCATTAGAAACTAGTCAATATTTAGATAATACCAATATAGATAACAAATCTCAAACCGTTATCAAGGCAACCTCTTTTTAACAATAAAGATGGAATCTCTCTGTAATCAACACTTAAACAATCCCAATATCAATAACAATCAACAATTTCAAACAGCTGTCAAGGCAATCTCATTATAAGGAAATCTTTACAAACTTTAGAAATATCTTTTTGTGACTAAACCTATCATGATTATTATATAATTAGCCAAATATAATTTAAATTATATATTAAATGAGTCTGAGACATCAATTAAAATAAATTTTTTTTTACATTATTTTTCTTTCAAACATTTTACAATATTTGATTTATGCTTCGATTTAAACCTGATTAATTCATGAGATTTGTAAAATACGTTAGCACTAGAGCTAGCCAAGATTGTATCATTACAAATTCCAAGGAGAATTATTACAGATATTATTCCAAATACACATACATGCATTTATATGCCATTAGTCTAATTTAGCTTTGATATTGCAAAAAATCTAGTAACTATGAGTGAAATATATATAATACCTTAAACTATGCTAGTACTAAATAACTTTACTTTAGTATGTTAAAATATTGATTAATAATAGAATATAAAAGGTCTAATAAATACTCTACAATAAAAATAATTCATTCTGATTTTGATTATTTATATAATACCAGAAAATATTTTAATAGATTAAAAAATAACAAACTATACATGTAATTTTATTAATCATTTCCATATCCATAAATTGGAATAAGTATATGTATGCATACATGTGTACATTTAATTACACCTGGGTCTCATTTTACGTGATAGATAGGTTCCTCAGAAAACACGCGCAAACAAAATTGCGCAAAAATAGACATAACTTACCTTGAAAAGAGGGGATACAGACTGTGATTTTTCAAAAGTCGCGTAAAAGCAAAGCACTAACATAAAATTACATTAAAATTTGTGCGCAAAAAAATAAGGAAATAAAATATGACTAATAAAAAATTTCAAATTTGAAAAAAATTGATACAAGACAAACTTTTTTAACTATAATATTTAATTTTATTCAATATAATATATTTTTATGCATAATTTACAGTACAGTAATTTACATTTTTATACACATTTTAATTATTATCAATATTTGCCGACAAACAGGTTCATTTGCAAACTGGTAAAAAAATCAGATTCTTCACATGGGAAATACAGCTAGTGCCAACTTCACTCTCATGTTGTGTTAATTGTTTTCTGGTGATAATGTAATTAGTAATTAATATTTGAGACAATGATTTTATTAATTGTTTATGAAGCTCACGATATCCAGACATACAACCATTTAGCTCTCGTTGGAATTTAAGAGCACATTCGTGATTAGTGTCATTAATAAGAAAATAATTAAAAATAAACTTGCAGACACTAAATGATTAATAATTGATTACGTTCTTTTTTAAAAAGCAAAAACAGAATGTGGTTTAAAATGCAAAATTAACATGCATAATGTTTGAACAAATTTACATTATAATCTTGTAAAATTTAATGTGTATATACATAAAATGTGGAAATCATTATTTTAATTTCATTATTGCATAAAATCTTACTATTATAAAGCACTGAAAATACTGAAATTACTAAGATGAAAGTCGAATTCCAATAATGTGCTATTACTTTCAATATAATGTAAGTGCGCAAAATTTATTATTTAAAGTAATAGCGCATTATCGGAGTTTGACTTCCGGTGAAAGTTGAATCGCATAACTTCAAAATCGTGTTAAATAAGACCGCGTAAAAAGAAACCCAGGTGTATATGAAATATTTCAATTATCAATAATCTCAATAAATGTTCCATTTCCATAGTGTATATATATAGTAAATTGATTTAAATAAATATGTTTATAGTAGTATGCATTCACACCATGCATGAGCATACTGCTATGCACACCCACCATGCATGTTATAATGTAAAAAATAATATCACATTCTTTATTCTAACAGTTCAATATTATTCTACTGTAACAATATATAAAGATTTAATGTTAAATATATATGTAATAATTCCACACACACTTGCTTATTATTAACAATATCTTATTTACTTAAAATTTGACGTTTCATCTTTAATTAAATTTGCAAATACATTTGACAATTTTCTATCTCTATGAATAATACAATAAAATTCTAAAAAAAGAATATCAAGTGTTTTTATCTATCTTGATTTTCTACTGATTATTCTCTTCTTTTTGTTAGCACTTTCTTTCATAACTTGTAAATTTATTCAGCAGCTGCTTACTTTTAAATAAATCACTTTAATAGAAACTAAATACTTTTGGGGCAGTAAAGAAAAATAAATTTTTATTTAAAAGAATATATCAATACATATTTTAATTTTTAGCTCATTTTTTCCATTTGTGATCCATACATTGGCAAAATTTACTTCACAAATATACTGTATGATCCACAGTACATTTCTTTTGTCTGTGCTTTAATGCATATATAAAGTAGTGTAGAACAAATGCAATATTGCACTCTCAAGACTAATAGGTTGTCTTCGTATAGATATTGCCTGTGTGATCTTCCCTGAATAGCTCAAATTTTAATTCTGGCAATCTTCAACTCACTTCAGATTTTCTATGATTTCATAAACTCCAGTCAGACAAGTAAGTGATCTACTTTTTACACAGTGGGCTATGAGCTATGGAGAATTCATTTCTTACTTCCCCTATATATTCAAACTTCACCAGCATAAGTTGACTTTTCTTCACTTTCTCCTATATAATATATACTCAGTTAATTTAAATCCACTATGATGATACAAAAGAATTTAAAAGAACATTAAATAAGTTTTTCATCTTGATTAATTAAAACACGAAAATTCATTAAACATTTTAATTATAGGGGATTTGAATACAAATTTTTAAGCTCCCTTCAGCTAAAGTGATAGCTATAGGGAGCTTGAAATCTGGATTCAAATCTATAAGTACATCTAAACTCGTGTATATAAACTATACTTGTATTCAAATATTAAACCTTTATTGTAAAAACAAATTTTCAAAACATCTTTGTTTTAGACAATTTTTTTTTCTTTTTTAATTGCACAAAAATTTAGATTTTTGTCAAAATCAGAACTAAAGTCAAAATTTGCATTAAAATGACTTTTTTTAGTATTTGATTTAAAAATAATTTACAGTACTTTAAAAGTATCAAAATATCTTATTCTTTAATATTTAAGCCAATAGATATTTTATTTGAAATAATTATATGTAAATTTTGCCTATGATGATTTTTACTTCTCTTTTAAGCTTTAAATATATCTGTGCACACACTCTACAATGTGTGCTTTAAGGCTAATCTGTCTAAATATATATGAAGTTGTTTTTGTTTTGTTTTTTAAATTATATTTTTAGTCCGATTATGCATTAATCAATGCGTCTTAAAATACTTCTCAGCATTATAAAATAAATAATATTTTTCCAGTATTCATTTATAAATTTTGCATCGTAAACTTTGAATCATAAGTGCATTAAAATTATTAATCTAACATGTACTCGTTTTTTAGATCAGTAACCAAGGTAAAATGATAAAAATGGTAATATTTAAAAAGATATAGATTTTATGATGTTTAATTGAAATTAAATTTTTAAATGAGCAAAATATTTAAAGAAAAGGCATTATTATTACCACAATCATCATCATCATTGTTGTTGTTATTTTTATCATTATTATTATTATTATTATTAGGTTTCAAAAGGAGGCACTTAATTCAGACTAAAAAATGGTTACATTGATACTTTTTCATATACATGTGCTTACAATAGTGATCATGAAGATTGTGTGTACAAATTTAATGTATTTAAATACTGACATAAGAGAAGGGTGGATACAAATATAAACTGGGCAAGAGAATAGACTATCTAGAAAGATTTATATTACTGAATTTATAGGGCTTCAGCTAGGATTTAATGGAGCATGTCCTTGATTTAAGTTATTGTACAAACTTATATTAATTTGTATATTTGATTTTAACTAATACACATGTATACATTACAGATTTTATTTACATATATGCTCTGTAAGTGTTTGAGAGTTTTCTAATATCCGTTTCTTGTCAGCTGGCATATATACATGTTGGCAGCAATGTGAGTGTCTTGATATTTCATATTAAAATCACCAATTAGAAATAACTGGATGTGGAATGGAACCAAGTAACAAGTTTATGGTGAGTATAATGTTTGAAACAATGATGGGATCTGGTGATGCATATGCAAATATAATGTTGAGTGTGGTGATGCAATAATAAATGGTTACTATCAATAGGTTTGCATCTACCTAGATAATTTTGAAGAAATGAAATGGAAAATTTGGAGTTATAAGTAATACAGTACTTTCTGAGAGGAATGATGGGTCTCTAGACCAGGCACATAATCCTTCCCTAGCTAGGTGTGATTGGGGTTGATCTGTGAGCCACTGTACATTTGTTTCAAAAAGACCTAGTTTATGGTGTTATATGAATCTTAACCATTGCTTTAACTATCATATCTTTGTGATCAAGTTCAGTCCTCTAATATTAAATGATGGTTATTTTCAACGTCAGTAATATGATTTGCTGTGGGTTGTTTTTGTGTGGTATTAGTGCAGCATGTGCAAAGTTTCCAGTTATTTGCTCAGGTTTGGTGAACATGTACCAATATTTTGATCGCAAACAAGATCCATGGATATGAAGTCTTTTGCCAAATGGTCAGTCATTTCTGTTGAAGTACTATCCTCATCTGTTTTGGCAGTTTTGTATTGTTTATTTTTTTTAGATGATCAGGTCATCTCTTGGTTTCTATTGATTGTGATTCTATAAGCAGGAGGTATGAAGTGAGTGCCTCCATGGTGTGTTATATGTTTATGACAATGTGCAGAGTAATTTTTTTGTTTTAGTTGCCTCTGTCATTGTATTTGACCAGGTGTCAGTTTGTTGTAGCATTGTCTATGGTGTCTGGAATGTGTGATATATTAGATGAGATGTGTAGTACATTTGGTTTCATTTGGTCAGAGGTTGTATTTTTAACACTTGCACTATTTTATTTAGTAAGTTCTAGAATGTGTTGCTTTTTGCATGGCAGTGTTCAGAAACCTGATTGGAGAAGGGTATATCTTTGTCTTCATGCTGATTACTGTAGTTGCTAGGAATGATTTAAAAATTGGCATTATCCTCATGCTGGCATTGATTGGATTTATTTGCTATCATCTGAGTTTATATAACTTGGCTGGTGATGCAATGTGTAAGCTAGGTAAGCCATGCTATTTACATGAGTAACATTGCAGTTTTAAGCCTTTCATGCAGAGGCACAGCATAACCTCCTGATTTTCAATCTGTGTTGGTATGAATTACAGATCAATGTTTCTGTATAATTTCAACTTTAAGTTATAATTATTGCTATAGATTAGTATTAGTGTGTCTTTGAAATAACTATGACTTTTACAAATGGCTCCATCAGGTTTTTAAAATCCTGGATTGTGTATCTGAGGTATGTGTTCATAAGTACTCCTGTAATATAATTTTGATGATGTTGGTCCATTGTAATTTTGTTCTTTAAGTGGTTTGTCTGGTTAATGTCAAAAGATTCAAGAGGAAAGTATCTGAGGTTAAGGTAGTCTGCAATAGACAGAATTGTGCCCCACAGTCCATATATAGTTTTAGCATTTAATTTTTCCTCCCAGAAATAAGTGATTTTGACAATGGCTGTTTAGTAAATACTATTTTTGTATTTTACTTATTTTGCCAGAAATAAGTGATTTTAAGAATCACTATTTAATAAATACATATTTCACTTGGACAGTATTTCAGTGTGATTTAGTAATCACAGCTTTGTAACTTACAAGTATCTATATAATTGTGCACTCGTGTATTAACGTTTTCCAAGTTTTTTCTTTTTCCAGCCATGGGGGAAAAAAATCTTTTGTCAAACTGTGCCAAATCTGTTGTGTTTGGTCTGTATTACAGACCCAATCAACAGTAAATAATGTAAAATAATACTGAAACAAGTATTACAATTAATATATTTATTATTATGTACAAATATATACAATACAATATATACAACACAATATGTATAAGTGAATATTTACAAGTTGAATATTGAAGTTTAACATAAACTCTGGGTTCTTCCTACTGCTTTCAGCCACACCTGATGGCTTGACTCATGGGTAGGGTCTATGACTTTTCCAGCTGTACAAGACAGCTTGCCTCGAGCCGAGAGTGATTTTAGCAGCATCCGGTCTCTGTGGGACTTGCCTAGCTGCATAGATCTAAATAGTGTAGCGCTATCAATAGTAATACTTGCTGCTGTTTAGGTTAGCAGAGCTTCCTGAAAGAATGCAAAGAGTCTTTTCAGGTTAGACACGTTCTTCCTTGATTCTCACAAAAGGCTGACTATTTATACCCAGATCCCTGACCTTATTGAAAACGTTTGGATTCAGCAAGCATTGTTGCTTATTGGCTTGTAATAATCATTGCCTATGTTTTTATCTATACATCAGCCTATTGGCCTGGAAAACAATGCTTAATCCGATCAGATAAGGAGGCATCTGGAATAGTCTACTTCTGAGAGAAGGGAGGACTATAACATCTAATATGTTCACATCTGTAGCAGATAATATGAGTGAAGGTGGAAAAAAATTCTTAAAGGATTATATAGCTCTCTTGGTAAAGTGTTATTAAATTTTTGTTGATTACTTCTATCTAATGCACTAGCAGTCCAGTGAGCAGGATGAGGTCTTGATTTTCCTGAAGTTTTAAATCTAGCTGTCTTATATCATTCAAATTGTTTTTTTTTTTAAATCTTGGAATTGGTTTATTGTTTACTATACCCAGATTATTTTTAATATTAGTGATTTGTAAGCTAACTTTTTTGTAGCATTTGCATATTATTTTATGGAATTCAAAGTTTGGATTGCAGTAGAGATCATATTGGTACCAACAATTCATGGCATAGTTACACTGTCTCCATTTTCTTTGGTTATTTGTTTGGTAAAGTTTTGGTTTTTTAACAAAGTTCTCTAATCAATTTGTAATTGTTTGCAAAAAAATTATTTTAAACTGTTTACTTTTGTTTATTAAATCTATATATATTATTTTAATTTTTAGTGTGAATATTTTAGCTAGTTTTTGGAGGGTTTTAACAAAGAAACTTTGTTTTTACTTATAGACAATATCAAGGTTTGCTGCAGAAGTATTATTTATTATTGTTGTTGTTGTTGTTGTTATTATTATTATTATTATTATTATTATTATTATTATTATTATTATTATTATTATTATTATTATTATTATTATTATTATTATTATTATTATTATTATTATTATTATTATTATTATTATTATTATTATTATTATTATTATTATTATTATTATTATTATTATTATTATTATTTGCTTACAAAAATTAACCATATAAGACATATTATTTTATTACAGTAATATTAGTTTAAAAATTACCAAATGTATTCTTTGATCATTTTGTTATTTATCCATATTTTTAAAATTATTAGAATTTACATCTTACTTATTATTTCAAACTATAAGCTAAGCTTTATTGATTAATACTTTTATGAAAAATCACTCCTGAGAAAAAGTATTATTTCTTTTGAATGCTGATGATTGATTTATTATTAATATACCCAATATGGTATTTAAATAAAAGTGGTTCTTTTTTAATCTAACTATTAACTTAGAATTGATATGCGAAAGTAGGAATTTTTTCAAATTTGTTGCGAATTGTTATTGGTATTTTCATTGGATGTTAGTTAATTTTTCCAGAGTAAAATTATATACATCTATATATTGAATTAAATGTCTCTATAATAACACTTAAGTAATATATTTTAAACTGTACTAATATTTAATTGAATTGGCAAGTAACGATATGATTAAAATCAGAAAAAACGACGGGATTAGAATTATTCATTTCAAAAGATATTTTATTTATTTATAGAGCAAGGTCCATAATTGTGGATACAGGCAATAGTTAGAGCTGCTGATAACAAGCATTGTCTGCTATGAGTCTACAGGGATACAGTTCAATCTCAATTATTATAAAAATTATGAATTGTAAAAGTGAACATAGTCATGATCAATATTTTAAATCAAGTATATAAATGTAAAAGAGTGAACTCTCTTGATTGTCATTTTTCAGAGATTTAATTAGGGATCAATTTAAAAGAATTCTGAAAAATTAAAATAATTAAATAATAATTATCCTTATTTGGAGTGGTATTACTTTAAAAATAGAAGAAAGAACTTGAGAAAGAAACTATTTCTCTCACTATAACAGGTGAAAATATAAATTAATATGTAGGTATTGTAAATGTATTTATAATATGAATACATTTTGCTAAGACGGAATATGATAAACTACATTTAAAAGTATAATTCAAAAAATATTGGAATTTATATAAATTAAATGTCAGAAGCAATTAAATGACAATAATTATAATGTTTATTTGAAGTCAAATACATACAAAAAAAAAAACAGACAATTACCAGATTATAATAAATAAAACATATTTTTTAATAACATTGATAGGTGGGTATAGTTAGTATAAAGAGGATATTGGCTGCAATCATAGAATTCCAGTTTACATTTTCAATTATTTAAATTATCCAAATAATTCAAGTATCAGATTAAAGTTGCAGAATGGAAAACTATAGATAAAAATAGAGAGAAAGCAAAGTATAATTTATCAGCATCTGCTAATTTAAAATTGAAATTATCTATAAAATAATTAATTGATACAATCTAGAATTGCAAGAATTATTATAATTTATTTTATTTCTAAATATACTCTATCTTAACGTACTGACTTTTGGATTGTTATTTTTTTCCAGCCATGTAATCCTGCAACAATGTAAAGAAATGTCATCCAAGCTAAACTTTTGAATGCCTAAGAAACAAATTGTCAATGTTTGTTGAATTTTGGATCTGGAAAATAATTGCACTATTTAAGATATATTGTTTGCTACAAAGAGATTGAATACTGAAGATGTTATAAAATCAAAAGGAAAAAAATAATAATAACTGAGAAGAAAAGCCTCATATACAAAATCAGCAAAAGAACTGTCATGAAAAATATATACTACATTCAGAAGTTTTGCCAAACTTCTAATAAGTATACGAAATACAATTAAATAATAGAGATAAAAAAAGCATATTAAATGCTTTTATTGACTATGCATTTAAAAAAATACTTTTTTTCTTCAACCACAATTGACATTTTTAGATTTAACTTGAAATAAAGGCATGCGGGATTCAAAAATTAATTAAGTCAATTCCTTGTTATAAAAAATAGGGATTGACTTAATTAATTTTTTATTTCAAGTTAAATCTAAAAAAAACCCAATTTGATTGAAGAAAAAAATGCTTGTTTCTTTGTTTTGGTCAATAAAAGCATTTAATATATAAAAAATTTTATCTCTATTATTTAAAGTTTTAGGTCTTCATAATTCTGTAACCATCTTTTTCTTAAGACATTAATTTATATATTAATTCCAATTTGCAAAATTATCTCTAAAATATTCTAAAATCTTTCAAAAAAATTATTTATTATTAGAAAAATTGTTCATATTGATATTTTAAAATTTTTAAAAATTAGAATGCCAAAAATTTGAATGTTTTTTGTTTTGATATTTGTATCTTTTATTTGATTATGTATTCATAAATTTTTTATTCTATATATTAAAAAAAATTTAATATTTATACTTTGGTCCATCATAATTTAAATTACAAAAGACTATTTCATTTTTTTTTTTCATTTATATACATACATATTATTATGTAGACATACCAAATATGATATATACATAAAGAGTATACATTTTAATTTATAGATAGATAGATAGATAGATAGATAGATAGATAGATAGATAGATAGATAGATAGATAGATAGATAGATAGATAGATAGATAGATAGATAGATAGATAGATAGATAGATAGATAGATAGATAGATAGATAGATAGATAGATAGATAGATAGATAGATAGATAGATAGATAGATAGATAGATAGATAGATAGATAGATAGATAGATAGATAGATAGATAGATAGATAGATAGATAGATAGATAGATAGATAGATAGATAGATAGATAGATAGATAGATAGATAGATAGATAGATAGATAGATAGATAGATAGATAGATAGATAGATAGATAGATAGATAGATAGATAGATAGATAGATAGATAGATAGATAGATAGATAGATAGATAGATAGATAGATAGATAGATAGATAGATAGATAGATAGATAGATAGATAGATAGATAGATAGATAGATAGATAGATAGATAGATAGATAGATAGATAGATAGATAGATAGATAGATAGATAGATAGATAGATAGATAGATAGATAGATAGATAGATAGATAGATAGATAGATAGATAGATAGATAGATAGATAGATAGATAGATAGATAGATAGATAGATAGATAGATAGATAGATAGATAGACAGACAGACAGACAGACAGACAGACAGACAGACAGACAGACAGACAGACAGACAGACAGACAGACAGATAGATAGATAGATAGATAGATAGATAGATAGATAGATAGATAGATAGATAGTATTACAAATCGATGTCTGTATTTTTTCAAAATAATATACATAAATTTATAAATAAATATTTGAAAATACAGTACTTAAAATACAGTACTTAAGTACTGTATTTTCAAATATTTATTTATAAATTTACATATATATATATATATGAAGAAATTAGTTAAAATAGGATCAATAAAGCAATGTTTATATTAATGTACATATAACAATAAAAATGCTTATACGAATGACATATACTTTTAATGCAACAATTAAATGTGTATATAAATATATAATTAAATATAAAGAAATACAATTGTAAAATATTTAGGTAAAGTTATTTTAAATTTGAAATAAAATCTCAATTATTGTGAAAACAGTAAATAAAATAAAAATCATTTATTTTAGTATCGGTAATATAAATATTTGTTCTAACATTATGATAAGTATATTTAGTTTTATTAAAATATGTTTTAAAATTTTATGTGCATGCCTCTCAATTGTCATAATAAATAAGCACAATATTTGAAAAATCTTCATCATGGTAAAATGCATCAATAAAATGCAATTTAAAGATATTATTGAAAATTTTAAGCTATTTGGACAACACTATTTAAAAAATTGTTACCCACTTGTATATAAATGTTTTTAACAAATTTCTCTTTGTAAACAATTTTTTTAGAAACACTAAAATTAGTGAATTTCACTTTACAGGAAATTATTAATTATCCATTCCATAACTATAGAAATAAAGAAAAAACTTATTGTGATTTCCATCAAGTTTACCACATTAATGAAATGATTCAAAAAATAAAATTTCATCATCAGTTGTTGTTTTCCAACCTCTGAGCTTTTGCAATTAAAGCAACAAAGGTTTTCAATCTTTTTTAAAAAAATATATTCTAAAATGTTTTACTAAGATAAAAATAATTGGACCTCTTAAAGACTTTAAAAGAACTTCAGGTTATACAATATATTTGTTTTTACTTAAGAAAACTCAAATAAAAAATGAAAAGAGGTTCTTCAGGTAATATAATATAAAATATATAAATTATTTTAATTTTGATATTGATGATTTAGTATATGTGTAATTTGTTTTGATGAGTTATTTCCAAATCAAAGCTATTTATCTTTTATGTTATAAATTAGGAGAGATTTATGACCCCCTTTTTGAAAGTTTAGATATTGATAGCTTTAACAATGAAACTAAAATTGAAACAAGAGTTTTATATCTTAAAATCAAAGATTATATATATTCATCTGCTATTAAATAATTTTGCATGAGTTACTTTATAGAATTACTTTAGTTAGTAAGGCTCTTAATACCAAAAATATGAATATATCCACTAGCTATAGAATCTATAAAAAAAATTTAAAAATCTGCATTCTGAATATCAATCAGATATGAATTACAAAAAAGTTCTTGAAACTTCAAAATAATTAAGTGAAGAAGTGTGTGAAGACACAGAGTTTAAATCTATATTAGAAGTTCAACAATGAATGGGAAAATGTCTATTTCAATATGAACATTCAGATGAATAACTGAAAATGCGAAAAAATAATTTTAAAGTCAATGTATTTTATACTCTTTTAGATACTGCATGGAATTCTTTAAATGAACATTTTGAACAGTTCAAAACACATATTGATTATTTTATTTTTATATAGGGTATTTGAAATTGGTAATGAAGATTTGCCAACATTGCAATGACTTACAAATTATTTTGATACATGGTAACAGTAAGGACATAAATGCTATAGAAATTTTCATTGAGGTATATCAAAAATTGAAAACCCTTTAGATATCCTTAAATTTATAGCGTCAAATAATTTATATTTGCCAAATTTTGCAATAGTATTAAGAATTTTATTAACCATATCAGTAAGTGTAGCAAGTGGTGAGCATTCATTTTCAAAACTTAATTAAAACATACTTAAGAACAACTATATCAAAAATAAGACTTGATAATTTAGCTTTATTTTCTATTAAAAATGATATATATGAAAATTTAAACATTAAAAATATAATAGTTAATTTGAAATTTCATCTGCCTACTGTGCTTGTAAATTATGTTTTTATTAAATATAATAAATTTATTTTAAACTTTAATTTTAGTTTTAATCAAGTTGTTAAATTAAAACAAACTATGAAACAATATATATATATATATATATATATTACTTTTATCCATATTGCTTACAACATTGTAATTGTTTATATTTTTGACATCAAAATGTGTGAAATTTTATCCACTCGCTGCTCTGTATTTCTGAAAGTAATTACCCTAACTTTTTGCAAATTACATTGCCACTGCATACTAACAAAAACTGCACTTGTAAATTGTTTTTATTAAATATAATAAATGTTTATTTTAAACTTTAATTCTAGTTTTAATTACATAGTTAAACTGAAACAAAGTACAAAATAAAAATATATATTTCTTGTAGGTTTATTCCTTAAAACTGCTATTTATATCTGAAAGTAATTATTCTAACTAAATTAAAATGCTATTAAATTAAATAAAAAAATATTTACTGCCCTCTTATAAGTAACTGCAGATATGTGAAATTATTACATATTTTTAATATTTTCCTATCCTCTGTTCCATATCTAAGAAACTATAATCTGCTAAAATAATGAGTATTTTATATGGATTAAGTTTTTATTAATTAGTTATATGCCAAATTTCAAGCAATTCTATTGCATTTAAATATATGAAAGCTCAATTTTAAATTTTCATTCTAACTCGAAAAAGATCAAAACTTAATAAATAAACAAACTGATTGTCCAACTTCAATAAAAGCATTTAAAACTATGTAGGTGATAATTTAAATCTTATAAATATAAATTACATATTTATAAATTAAAATATTTTTTTTGCAATTCTTAATAATTATCTTGTTTTAAAATTCTGACATTTATAAGAGTTTCTAAAAATGTTTCAGTGAAATTACACTTTGATTCCATTTTAAGATCAGATATAGCATTCTCATACCTTAATACTTTTAGGTAATAAAGTAAATTTATTAGCATATTAGCTATTTTAATTTTTTCTAGAAATTTATAGGGCAAGCTATAGATCTTTCAGTTAATAAAACAAACTGATTTATTTCATTTGTTTTGTGATATATATATTATAACGATCGAAATGCAAGTGGAGATCAAATCTAACCGCAAACTACGATATCTGCTCTACAAGGCGCCATCTAGGCATTTAAACCTAGAAAAATTTATAGAGTAGGCAGATATGCGCTGTTAAGATTCCACTTTATTTAAATATTCAGATCGTTAGCCCAAGTCACTAGCTCAGTGGAGATGCAGAGATAAAAATCTATATCTTAATTTATATCTTAAATATAAATAAATAAAAGCCACTGCCAGAAATTAACACATAAAAATATTTATTTACGCACATATAAAATAACATTTAAATTTTGAGGAATAAATTGGAATAAGTTTAACATTTTAGATTTTTCTATTAATCTTTAGTTTTACATTTAACTAAGTTTCAATGAGTTTAATATTTTATTTAGATAGTCGAGTATGAATAGACTACATAGATCTGCATTTGAAAAGAAAATATTCTTCCCTGATTTAACCTTAGGCAACAAATTTCGCAATCAAACCGGTGCCAATCCATCTGATACATTTATGTATTCAATGTAGAATGAAAATATGACAACACAAAATACTATACTGTCAGGAATGTACATCTGATCAGTAAGTAAAATTAGAGAAGACATTGACTCTCCACCAACAGGAATGTTACATCTGTTGGCGAGTAGAACAATAAACATAAAACTCCATAGGAATGGACTGCGGTCCTTTGCCGTCTTACAAACCCATCCATAGGCAAACAGAAGGTGTGTGGTGTATATATATAATCCTGCCCGTAGCAGATCTCATACTACATCTACAATTACACAAATATATCCAATCCGTTGAACCAATTCAACTACGAAATGAATAACCTAAGATTACTCTCCCTTAATATAACTTTACAAAACTATATAGCCATTCATGCCCAACTTAAATTTAACATTTAAATACATTCGCACAGATTATTTTTATAAATTTGTTTTTAGAATGTTGAGCATAGATCGGCTGCATAGATTCCACGGTCAAAAACATCCAAATTAAACATAAACGATCAAAATACAAAATCATCAATAATGTCAATTGCAAAAGGGAATACACAAGGCCCCATGGCATTCATCGTAAGATGCCCGCATTAACATCGTTGACCTATATATTCTAATCAAATGTGAAAACTTCAACATAATCAACCGCTAACGAATCTATGCAACGTCCATACCCAACCTAAATTTCATCATTTAAAATTTAAACAATAAATAATTTATACAATAAGAAAAAAAAAATGGAAATGATTTTTATCAATCGGAAAACATATAAAATTAAACATTATTAATTTGATTTTAAACTTAAAAAAGTCAGATAGAAGTTCATAAGCTTGAACGAAAGTTCTTAATTATTTTTAAATTTAGAGTTCATGTCAATATAGCTTACGGTAGAAGAGTCCAGGTTTTTGCTTTTAATTTCCACGATGCCTCCATTGGAAGATAATGTTCTGGAGATGGCAATAGCTGGTTCAAGGTATCACAGTCTTTCATTTTTTTTTTATAGAGAGTGGTATGTGCGTCCTATCACATCTCTCAAACACAAAAAACTGGAACTGTCAGAAAAAACTGTATTTCCCTTTTTATATTATCCACACGGATTCAATCAACAAAACATCATTAATCCATCACTTTCGTTAGGGTACGAGCCAAGGCTTAGTGCCATTGGTCAAGCTAATTTCTCTTTATTTTCTTATCTATCTTTCATCAGATCATTTTAATTATACAAGAGCCCAAGGGTCAGTTTGGTTTTCGATAATTCATAAACAATCATTTCCATTTACAGATTACAAGAATTAATTAATACCTGTTTTTATTTTTAAATCTTGTACTTTTTTTATAAAAAAGTATGTTCAAATACTTATTTATTTGTTTGTTTTTTTTAAAAAAAAATATTTTTTAAAAAAATATTTTTAAAGTTTGGCATCTGTGCGAATGTATATACGTTTAACAAACATTTTAATTTTAGCGTTTAGTTTTTTACTTTTATTTGCGAACTTTTAAGTTTTTATTTTAAATTAATGTAACGACATATTTATATATCGTTACAATATATATATATATATTGATACTTTGCCATTATTAATAGTGTGAAAATTCTATAATAGATAATAAAAATGTATTAAATTCAGTAAACTGAGTATATATCCATCATAAGCATGATTGTTCTCTTAGGAACCTATGAGATCCATTCCCTGTTAATTTGAATACTATTAACCCTTTTGTTCATTATATATTCTTTTTATGTGATAAACCAAGCTTCTTATATTTTCTATTATTTTTTTCTTGCACATTATCTTAACAATATTGAGATCAACTGTGTCCATATTCTTTTTCATGGCTGTAAAATATGGATACCTTTGTTGAATCAATCTTGGCTTTTTGTAAGTTATATTATGTCAAACTTGTTCTCATATTTGCTTTTGTTTCACCATATACATATAATAACATTTTTCACATTTTTATAGGCCTTCAATTATGCACCAGAATGCGTGAGTTAATCAAGCTATGAAGATGGAAAATATCTTGTTCCTATTTCCAAAAACATAGATATATTTCCTGATTAACTGGCCTATTAATTATTACAATTCGTATTACCAACGGAATCAGTTTTTTATTTCTTTTAATAAGGGCACCAGGATTCATACAAGAATCTGCACATCGTAAATTAAGAAGAAAATAATTTAAAGGATCTGGATTTTGCTTTCCCATAACTTTATTTATTTTTTTAGAGAATATTATTCCTGGAGCTTAATTAATAACTATTGGCAAAAGTAAATTATACATTTAAATTCTAATAAACTAGCATTAATAATGCACAAAAAAAAAGTTGTATTAGAAATAAATATTTTATTCTAACAAATTTAAATATTTAAAGATAAATTGTTAAATAAAATTGGAAAACCTACATATGCTAATCCAGATAATGTTAATCAATTAATTACTAGAGTTCATATTTCACTTCTTAAGCTTTTTCCAGCAAGTTTTTTAAATGAAAGTCTCTTGAATAATATAATTAATGTCTCTATCAGGATTATATTATAAGCTTATATTTGATAGTGGATTTCAAACACTTAATTTAGTCACAATCGGGAATAATTAATATTAGCTTACCAGTAAGTTTAGTGAGTTTATGAAGATTGTTGATTACTATGCATAGTTTTTTATGAGAGGTAGAATGAGCTCATGGCCATTGGTTTTAACTTGTTCTTGGTTTGTCCTAAAGGCTAGTCATGAAAGCTTTTCTGGTGGACATCTTCATGAACAATAGCAGCAAAAAGCGTCAACCTACCCCTGCACAATGAATTATTTTAGCATAGAGTGGTCCTGGATCTTTTGTGATCCAAAAACAGACAAGATCTTCATGACACTGATATTTTTCTTTTTATACTTGAGATCTGGTTTTTCAGACTTCTGCACATAATTTTATCTTTGTTTTGTCATAAAATACAAGTCAATAATCTTGGTACATTTATTTTGTATTTTCCAACAACAAAGTTTATATATATATATATATATATATATATATATATATATATATATATATATATATATATAAATTCTTTCTGTCAAAGTTTATATATATATATAAATTCTTTCTGTCATCTTTAATTAGCCTTAAAACTTTGTAATCTGTGTGTGGAATTCTCTTTCTTTTGGTTTATCTGGATTAGTAATGTGTGTCTTTTATTCATTCCAATTTTAACTTTAATTAAATTACATAAAAAAATATGAACCAAAAATTTAACTTTCATTGCACATTTTAAAAAAATAAGTTAAACTGCTTTAAAAATATTCAAATTATGTCTTTTAATAAGATTTTTAAATTTACTTTTTTTTTTAGCTTTTAAATATCTTACCAAATGCCAATATATTTATACCATATATAAATAAATGGTACAATAAATAATGAAGAGCAAATATTTCTAAACAAGCTTATTTTATTATTATTTTTTATCTATTTATTTTTTTATGTAAATAATATTTATTTTTATAAAGCGCAAACAGTATTGAAATTAAATTGAGAGACTGCAAAACCTCTCGCGCTCATTACTATAACAGACAATCAGATCATAAATACAAGACAGAGAATTTAACAAGAATAGGGTGGTCCACCCTATTCTTTACTTGTCTTTCTATATATCCAAGCCAGTCTAAAGTACTTAAATCTGAAAGCATGAATATTAAATATTTTCACACTTAACTCACTGAGTTTAAATTACAAACATACAGTGTGAAATCCT
Organism: Epiperipatus broadwayi; assembly: GCA_028023455.1. Lineage (NCBI taxonomy): Eukaryota > Metazoa > Onychophora > Udeonychophora > Euonychophora > Peripatidae > Epiperipatus > Epiperipatus broadwayi. The sequence goes on from JAQFVV010000103.1 coordinate 4,338,026, forward strand.
ATGATTTACTACGCAGTAGTTTTTAGATATTATAACATGCAGTAACATATGTAAATAATATTTATTTTTATAAAGCACAAATAGTATTGAAATTAAATTGAGAGACTGCAAAACCTCTCGCGTTCATTACTATAACAGCCAATCAGATCGTAAATACAAGACAGAGAATTTAACAAGAATAGGGCGGTTCACCCTATTCTTTACTTGTCTTTTTATATATCCAAGCAAGTCTAAAGTACTTAAATCTGAAAGTGTGAAGATAATTAATATTCATGCTTTCATATCTAAGTACTTTAGATTGGCTTGGATATATAGAAAGACAAGTAAAGAATAGGGTGGACTGCCCTATTCTTGTTAAATTCTCTGTCTTGTATTTACGATCTGATTGGCTGTTATAGTAATGAGCATGAGAGGTTTTGCAGTCTCTCAATTTAATTTCAATATTGTTTGTACTTTATAAAAAAAAATATTATTTACATACGTTACTGCATGTTATAACATCTAAAAACTACTGCGTAGTAAATCGTAGGATTTCATGCTGTATGTTTGTAATTTAAACTCAGTGAGTTAAGTGTGAAGATATTTAATATTCACACTTTCAGATCTAGGTACTTTATACTGGCTTGGATATATAGAAAGACAGGTAAAGAATAGGGTGGACCGCCCTATTCTTATTAAATTCTCTGTCTTGTATTTATGATCTGATTGGGTGTTATAGTAATGAGCTTGAGAGGTTTTATTTTTTTATGATAAATGCTATAAGAGAATGCATTCAAATCTTTATTTATGATTGTCCCCATTATCTGGCTAGTTTCAAGTGATGACCTCTTCAGTGATGGGCTAGGACATCAGATTCAAAAATACCAACTCTAACAAGTACTTATCTAATACTTAACTACTAAGAGGGTCTAAAACTTTCAGACATCTAAAGTCTTCAAATTCATCTCTCTAACTAAAACAGTTATATGGGCCTGAACTAATTTCAGATACTCCATATATTAATAGCTTTAGCAATTTAATATAGCCAAAGCTTCAAACCAAAATTATAATAATAATAAAACTAAGTGATAAATCACATGACCTATATAGTTTTTAATTACAAATATGTAATAAATAACAAATATTTCTAAACAAGCTTATTTTATTATGGAGTATTTGAATTTAGTTCAGGCCCATATAGCTATTTCAGTTGGAGAACTGAATTTGAAGGTATTAGTTGTCTGAAAGTTTCAGATCTTTTTCTTAATAGTTAAGTATTAGATAAATGCTTGGTTAGAGTTGGTATTTTTGAATCTGATCTCCTGTCTCCTCACTGAAGAAAAATATAGCTCAAAACCAGTTTGGAAATAGAGACAATCATAGATAAAGATTTGAATGCTTTCTCTTATAACATTTATTATAAATAATTAAATAAATAAAATAATAATAATAATAAAATAAGCTTGTTTAGAAATATTTGCTCTTTATTACATATTGGTAATTAAAAACTATATAGGTCATGTGATTTATCACTTGGTTATATTACTATTATAATTTTGTTTACTGAAGCTTTGGCTATATTAAATTGCTAAGGCTATTAATATATAGAATATCTGAATTTAGTTCAGGTCCTTATAGCTATTTTAGTTGGAAAGCTGAATTTGAAGACATTAGATGTCTGAAAGTTTCAGATCTTCTTCTTAATAGTTAAGTATTAGATAAATGCTTGGTTAGAGCTGTTATTTTTGAATCTGATATTCTAGCTTGTCACTGAAGATAGCCGTAGCTCAAAACAAGTCTGTGGATGGGGACAATCATAAATAAAGATTTGTATGCTTTCTCTTATAGTATTTATCATAAATAAATAAAAAAAATAATAAAATAAACTTGTTTAGAAATATTTGCTTTTTATTACATATTGGGAATTACAAGCTATATAGGACATGTGATTTATTACTTGGTTTTATTATATATATATATATATATATATGTTAAAACGAAGATTTGCACGGGTTAAATATATAAAATACATATATATATATATATATATAAAATGTCCATTAATTAAAATAAAATTGTAATTATAATTGAAATAATAAGTTTAATGATTTACAAACTATTATAAACAATCCTTAAATCTGCAGAAGTACTTTCAGTTAATTTCTTAAATCTGCCTATTTATTAAAATGCATTTAATAAATAGACAAGCTGCTAACATTAAAATACGAGATTCATGGGATTTGAATTGATGACGTTTACTTCCATTTTTTTTTGGAATTTAATGGCAGTTGAGGCAGGTTTAAGAAATTAACCGAAAGTACTTCTGCAGATTTAAGGATTGTTTATAATAGTTTGTAAACCATTAAATTAATTTATATATATATATGGATCTGTAAATAGAAAAGAATCCATTAAAATTACTTTAATAAAAATGTAAATAAATACAAGCATCTAATTTAATAATATATAAACAAACAATTTAATAATAAATACAAGCATCTAGATTGATAATTATATTGTAACTACATTCAGAGGTGTAGTATATGAAATGACAAAAAACATAGCCAATGGGTTTCTCTATTAGTATAGTTGTATGTAGATTAGCATTAGTATCCAAAGAGAATGATATAATTGTTCCAATATTCGATCAATATAAAAAGCATATATATGTACACTATGTGGATGTTTTTGTATGTGCACCACAGGCCATTATTAATTATATGGCTGATAAATTAAACATGAAATCAGAATTAAATTATACTGTAGAACCTAAAAAAATGAGGAAATTTTCTATTTGGAATCAAAACTAAAACAGAGCTTTAATTGGCTGTTTTATAATATGGCTGTTAAGCTGTTTAATATTAGAGGAGGTGTCAATGTCAGATCTCATTTATCAGTGTCACATAAGTTTGCAGGTTTGAGAGCATTTTTGCATCAAAGCAATTATTTATTTCAGTTTGAATCACTGAGAATTTGGAGATGTATATTTCTGATATGATAAAATCTGGATTTATTGCAACTGTTATACATAGATATATTGAGAGCTTTAAAAGAAATATTATTCATGAGAACAAAAAAGTTAGAAGTGATTAATAAAAGAATGACACTACAATATGTACTGATCTTAGAAATAAAATTGGAAGGATATGTTCAGATAAATTCAATGGTGATTTAGGACACCCATTAATTTGATAGATTGATTAATAATACAAAGGATGAAATAGATAAATCAAATCAGTTTAATATGATGTATGCAGTGGTTAACAGCTAATTAAATGATTCATATATATATACCACAGCTAAAAAAAGCAAATTTGAGAAGATGCAACATTCACTTTTGTACAACAAAAGCTAAAACTGAATTACTCAATGCATCTGTAATTTATAGTCATGAAAAGGAATATGGACATGGTTTTGATCCTGATATTTTTGAGATAATTTGTAAGGAAAGAAATGATAGAGAGTCAAAGATTAAGTAAGCTTAATTTATTGTGCAAAATGAACATGTGACAAATCAGAGAGCCAATAGCCTTCAAATAAATAGAAAATGATTTTTTTTTTAATTTTTAATGGTAAAATACTATGGGGGGAGGGGTGGTAACCATTATTATAATGCTAATGCACTGAAACTATTCTTGGTTTATTTAATTAAATTTTGTTTTAAATTCTCTGTTGCACACTATATGTCTATCCATCATAATCTGAAAACATGCTTTAAAGACTGTATTAGATAATCAAATGTATGGTATTGGAAGAGTACCAAGAAATGATAATAATTCCTCTAAAGAATACTAGTACCTTCACAGAATGATTAAAATAGTGTCAAAAAAATTAAAAACAGGACTTCACCATATAATCCTTCTTGTACGTATGCATTCATTTGTATAACTAAATGTGGGTATCTAAATTGTATTCTGTTAAAATGTGAAGATCTGGATTTTATAACTCTGCCACTGATATGCACATATATTTTGCCAAAAAGTAGTATGATCAATGTCAGATAATTTATGCTACATAATGAATTATCACCATCATCATTTTCAACCATTATCAATCCTAGTTTTATCTAATTCGCTGCTTCTCTTTACCACAGCCCACCAGCAATTTTTCTTATTTCATCTATCCATCTTATATGTGGTCTCTTTCTAGGTTTTTCACAATTACTTGAATTTCAATTTAAAACTTGAAGTGTCCATTGACTATCATTATTTATATAAATATTTAAAGCTTTGCTTTATTTCAGCCTCTTAATTTTTTATGTCATTCATAATTATTTGTTCTCTCACTAATGCATATTGATTTTAAACTTTCTTACTATGCTTTATATCTCTGCATACTCTTTGAATAGTCTGAAGCCTGAATTACTTTTCTGTTAATGTCTAAACCTCAGATTCATATGTAAAAATTGATAAAACACATCTATTAAAACATTTTTTTTTTCAAATGTATAGGCATATTTCCTTTTACTATTAGATTATTTATATCAAAAGTATTCCATCCAAATTTAATTCTATTATTAATTTCGTTCGTTATGTTTCTATTTCTGCTAATAATATGACCAAGGTATTAGTTGTTAACTTTTTGTCTAATAGACACTATCTTTCCCTCCCAAATTAACTTCATGCATAATGAATTGATTTTATTTATAAATAAGTTGGTGCATTTTATTACTGGGGCATAGTAATTGATCTTTGAAAAAACTAGCATGTTAATTAAAGATATCTTTGCATGTAAAGAAAGATAGGCTTTTGAGAGGGAATTAATAATTTTGTCTATTGACTCTAAAAGTTGATTTTAAACTTTTATTCACATGTTATTATATCTGTTACTTAAAGGACAGCCTAGAAAACTCATAGGAGGTGCTTTACAAATACAGTCAACCTTTTTATTTGTGAGCATGCACCAAGCAGATGACCTTTATTTATTGAAAATTAAAGAAGAATTAACTGAGAACTTTTCAAGAATTAAAAAAGCAAAAGAAGAAATTTTTTAGTTGGAAGGAAAACTACTATATTGTCCATGTATTTAATGTGCTTAATTGTTGTATTAATAAGTGAAACAAAAATTCCAGGTAGTTTACCTTCTATTTCTAAAAGAAGAGAATTTATGTAGTTAATAAACAACAAGGCACTTAATAGTGAAACCTGGGGAATAGAAATTTGGGGGAGAGGGGAACCAGGTATTGTTTTTCCATTAAGTGTAATATGTACTTCTCTGTTTAGTAATAAGTTTGCCAAAATATTCATGATAGGAGTTTTAATATTTTGTGTTGAGAGACTATTTAAAAGCTTTTCAATGGGCACAGAGTCAAAGTCTGCTTCAATATCTAATTGGACAGTGATAGGAGCTATTTTTGCCTTGACAAATTTTTATACAATATCATTTTCAATAGAAAAACTGACCCAGAAGTTGAGCAGCCTTTTTAGCATATTGGTAATCAGATATTTTTGGAAGAATATGGGGTTGAATTTTATCCTTGATAAGAGATTCCATTATTTTAACCATAAGTGGAGTCATTGAGATTGGTCTCAAATTTTTTAATGATGATGGAAAAATATGTTTTTTTAAGAAGTGGCACAATTGATACTGGATATAGGTGATCAATGTAATAAATTTGCTTTGCTAGATATGTCAACATGTTATGTATAATAGGGGCAGTGATTTAGGAATAGCATGAATTCCAGGCTGTATCCTTTCTGGAGTGGATTTAATTTTTTGTACTATTTCAAGTTTGGAAATACCATAATTGCCATCTGTCATACCAAAAGTATACAACGATAGGTTGGAAGAGTATGCTTCTGTAATTTAGCCTTAAAATAAAAAAATATGGTGCAACATATTTTATCTAGCTATCATTTTTTGATTTTTAATTATTAATGAAGGGATCCTTTTCTTTGATTTATAACCAAGTGCCCATTAAATATAACCTTTAGACCAATCATGAGGTCTATCAAGATATAATTTTGCTTTTTTTATTGACAAGTACTCTGCTAATAATAATTGATTTTGTTTATACTTTTGTTTTAGCACTATAATTGATTTGATTAATGCATGGCCACATGAGGTGCTTTTAAGTTTAATATCTATTGCTTCAAGGTCTTTTACTAGTTTAGTTGGGGGTTTATTGCTATGAATATAGTGATTGATTGTGGATTATTACTACTGCTGCTACTACTATGACTACTTTTAAACAATTTTTATTTGATATCATAAGTATATGTATGTACTTTTACATACTATTACACCACAAATATATTTTTTTTATTTTTGTATATGGATAAAAAAGTCATTACAAGAACTGTATTACAATATAAAACCATAACAATTAAAGTCAAGCATTATAAATATGTTAATAATTTTTACATAACAATGTGGAATAAAATCAGAAAGTAGTTAATTATAACAATATCAATAATAAATACAAAAAAGGGGAAATCAAATAAAATATATTAAGAATGTGATTCATATTTCAGTGGTGAGGGGTAATTTGATCAAGCTACAAATTGCTGATACTATACTGGAGCTAATTCCTGATCTCTTGTTTTAATTTTTGACAACTTATTTAGAAAGAGGGATTTAAGTTTATGAGATGCGAGATTAAATACAAAGTGACATCTCATAAATCAGAGTGTGAATAGAATATAGATTGTTAGCCTTATAGTTGGAAACAATCCTCTCTGAATATTTTCAATCAATATCTTTAATGAGGAGTTTGAATTATGAGTAATGATAAAAATATTATGTCTGTAGTGAAACACACTGAGCAACAAAATGTTCCATTCTTCTCTACCACATAAACGATAATTAGCATCAATATTTGCAAATCTCATTTTCTCAGCCAGAAAGCATTGGTAGGTAGAGCCTTCGGATTGATTTTTATTTTAAAAATCCAGATATTTAGGCACCAAGTACCAAAATCTAAACTTTTCAATTATGGATTTATTTGAGATATTAAGGAAACTAATAGGCATTTCAAAGGGATTGTAATTAGTGGTTATATAATGAGCTTCCTAATATTTAATTTTTGTTAAAAACAAATTAGAGCAGGTTCTTTATGTTTTAAAATGAATTTAATTAAGCTATTGATAAATTTATTTTTAATAAGAGGTGGAGTATCTGTAGATGATATTATAATGAACACCTGAAATTTTCCATACATAGTAAAAAGCTTCATTAATGCATTATAAGTTTTCTAATAATAAAATATTGAAATGCAGTGTAATGACAGGCGATTAAGTCTTGAATGTTTCTGCAGACTTTTAATGCCTATTGCTACTGTTTTTATTCCATATTAGCTTTGTACAAAGTGAGTTAATTTTTTTTTGTGAATGAGGTAGTGAATTTAATGAGAGGTGCATAATAATTTATTTTTGGAAATATTAATATGTTAATGAGTGATATTTTACTATCCAATGAGAGATACATTTTTGAAAGTGAGTTTGTCACTTTTTCAATTGCAGTTATTAATTGCTCTTGTATCATTATTCTTGTTGCATTCATAGAAAGGTGAATTGGGAATCCAAGAAATTTATGCGGAGGGGAACTGCATACTGAATTAATTTTATTACCAGAAAGAATATTCCAAATAGATGTTTTCTCTTTGTTAAATTTTAAAGAATAAGCTACAGAGTAATTTTTAGTATACATTTTAGGCAGATATTGTTTAGATGGGAGGAAACTGACAATATCATCCATATATGATGGATTGATTGTTTTATAAGGGGTACACATATTCTTGGTAGTTTAGATTGTATTTCAGGTAGGAGAGATTTGATATATGAAATGAAAAATAGTGAGCTAAGGGGATGGGAGCATGAGTTATTGAGTCATGTGAAGAAAAGATTAGGGAATATTTTGTCATTAAGTATAATATGACTCTTTCTATTGATGAGTAGGTTGGCTAGTATATACAATATTGGTATTGGAATATTATGTTGATTGAGGATCTCTAGTAGCTTCTTTACATGTAGTGAATCAAATTCATTCTCTATGTCTAGTTGTACCACAATAGGTGCAGATTTTCTAGCCTCTCTTATATAATCAATTAACATTTTAAATAATGTAAGTGCTTCAGAAGTAGAACACCCCTTCTTAGCAAACTTAAATTTAGACAGTACAGGAAGAATAAGAGGTTGAATTTTGTCTTTTAAAAGAGACTCTATTAGTGTGATGATAAGATAAGATATCAAAATAGGTCATAGATTATCTAGAGGAGACGGAAGTGTATTTTTTAAGAAAGGGAACAAGTGATATTGGATAATGTTGGTCAATGCTATGTATCTGTTTTGAGAGATAATTTATCGTATTATGGACTATTGGAACAGTAAAATGACTAAGATGAGCTAATAAAAATTCAGGAATAGTATGTATTCCTGGATGTGTGTGGCTTGGAATAGAGTTCAACTTCAGAGCAATCTCACACTTTGTGATATTATGTTCTTCTATAATAATGCCAAAGTAGAAAGGAGAGAGCTTTGGAATTGGAAGTTTTTGGAGTCTAGCTTTAAAGTTGTAATGTATTTGAGGAATCAATGTCTTCCCCAACAATCATTTTTGATTCATAAATAATAGATGAAGGAGTTAATTTTTTGAGAGTATATCTTAAGGCCCACCAAATATATTCTTTAGACCGGTTATGGGGATTATCTGGAAAAATTTTTGCTTTCTTAATAGAGAGATAATCAGCCAGTATGAATTCAGTTTGCTTGTACTCCTGTATTAAGAACAGTATTGAATTGACTGAAGAAGAATCACATAGTGTATTTTTTAATTTCAAGTGTAACATATCCAATTTTTTTAACAAAACCAGTGGGGGGACAATTTTTGTAAGTATAATGTCTAATAGTTGAAGATACTATATTAATAAAAGATAGTCAAATCTCTGCTGGGTTTAGAGATATTTTTAACTTTTTAAAATAAATGTAGATTTCAGAAAAAAACTGCTTCAAGTGCAGTGGATTTTAATAAAAAATGGGTAGTATAATTTATGGGAAGAATTGTTTGATGTTGCATGTGTATCATGAGTCCTACATTAAGTGATAAATGATCAGAAAAGATTACAAGGCAGAGGGAAGGTCTTATTTTGAACTATATATCTGGTGAATTAAAAAGAAGGTCTATTAGAGAAGACTGTTTCTTAGTATAGAATGAAATGGAGTTTGCTGGGAAAAAGCCTTCAGCACTCATAAGAATTTTACTAATAAAATGGAGGTACCTTAATGTAAAGTTCATATAGGACATGTTGAAATCACCCACAATTATTGTAGGATAAGAATTTGTAACTAATATTAAATTTATTTTATTTATTAATTGATGAATTAATACTGACTGATTATACAAATACAATGTTATTAAATTAAGAGTGAAAGCAGAATGATATAATATAATTATACTTATATGCTGATCTAAGTATAAAATTTTAAAAGTTTGAAAAGGAGACCTATGATGGATAAGAATCATTGCTTCAGCAGCAGCAATATCAGATGTTGAAAATTTACAGCATCCAAATGTACTTAGGTACTGCTCTGTATTAAATATAGAATGTACAAGGCATTTTGTTTCTGTAAATAGAAGGATTTGGGACAAATATTGACTTATCCAATTGCTAAGTGCAAATATTCATTCGATAGAGTTAGTACCTCTTACATTAACTGTAGTAATAGAAAGACCCATATTATTATTTATATAGAAAGGAAGACGAAATATAGTTTATTATATAATGTATGGAAAAAATAAAATTAGTAAAAGTGTAACAAGAATTTGTTATATGGGAATGTAAAATAATAATAAAAATACACCACTGTGACATTAATGAACCTATCTTGGTAAGTGGAACCTTTTGGAATTGGTTCTGCATACTTTTGTCCATAAATAGAATGATCGTTTTCAAAATTTGAGCTGAATAACTTAGTCACATTTAATTGTTCATGAGTGCTTTTCACATAGCTCATTTTGAGTATTGATTCTAAATGATGATTCAATGTCTGATTCTGTATTTTGATAGATTAAAGTTTTATATTACCTTAGTTTTTCTTGTTTTTCTGTGAATATCTACTCTTGCCATATGGAGAAGTTGCTCCTGTGTCAATGGATTTATGCCTTGATTTTGTCTGGTCCAATGAAGTATTGAATCAGAAGACAGAATCTGTTTTATCTGTTTTACCTGTGAGTTTAGATTTTTCTGATGCTGGCATTGTTGACTTTATAAATTTTTTCTTTGTTTTCAGTTTATTATGCTTATCAAGTTTATCAATGTGTGTAAGCTCTTGAACCACTCTGGATTTTTCCCTTTCATGTGTTTGTGTCTTGGTTTTCACTCTCACTAATTGGAATTCATCATCAGAGCAAGAAAAAGGTAGAGTATCACTCATACACTCTGGATCTGAGTCAGCCAGTGAAATATTAGATTGGTTATTTGTATCTTTTGTGGAGTTTCCATCTTGATTGAGATTATCAAGGCTAAGATTTTGCATAGATGTGCTGTTATCTTGTATAGGAGAAATTAGAATATCTATTGTTTTTTCTAGGTTACTTTGCATAAGTATATTCTCATTATTAGCTATGGGATTCTTACTGCACTGATGTACTTTTGTTTTCTTTAAGACATTCTTTAGATGTAATGCTCCTGAAGGTGATTGCTATGTATCTGTTACTTGAATGTTTTTTAATAACATAGTGAAAGTTTTAGTATTGGTCAAGTCTGGAAGGGTGGCTGTCTTTTCCAACACATTTAAAATTGGCCACAGTTGCATAGCCATGTACATGAGGGGTCAGACTAACTTTATGTCAACATGAGTGTGATAAGAATTTACAACAATAGGAGAGAGCTGGCTATGGAACACAGGATAATCGTCATCATTCTTGCTGGTTAATAAAAAAAAAAGCACATAACTTTCGTTCGTTATTTCTCCAAACTCTTATCATAATTTCATTACAATATTTATTGGATTAAGGTTTAATACTAAAGATGAATTGCTAAGTACAACTTTTATCATTTGGGGAAATGTGCCCATCTAACAACATTAGAAAGTTCGTGAAGCACAAAACCTAAAAATAAACTGGCGTTCATAAATAAGTTTAAAAAAAATAGCTATTTGTAATTATATATATCCTAGTACAATTTCCAAATTTCTTAATGATCCAAAGTAATCTTCAACCTAACTGGTACATAATTGGATATCAAGGAAATGATTGAAGTCAATTGTTTAATAACAAGAAACCAATTGTTAATTTACTTATATGTACATATTTTAACGTCACTTCAGCCATTTTTAGAACGAATAAAATAAGTGAAAATGCTTGAAATAACTGGTTGATTTGAAAATGACAGGACACTAAAGCAGTCAGATGGTAACAAAATTTATCTCTTTTTTTTTTATTGTCTATTATTATTTTTTTGTGTAACATTTAAATATATCTTTATGTAAAAAATATACAACTGAAATCTTTGGAAAATAACTTACAAATTTCTTTTGAATGTTAAAATTTTAAGAATGATGAAAGTCGATTTTAGTACATATGTTTGTTTATTTATTTTAAAGACATTTTATAGCTTAAACTACATGAATATGTTGTAATTATAAATATATATAATATTTATGTTTTTTTTTTACTTTTTATTTGATTTGCATTTGCATACAGGTGTACTAAATAATAAAAGTCATTGGTCAGTTTAAATTGGAAAGCAATAAATTATATTTTATTGCATAGAAATTGTATAAATGTACAAATTTAGAAAACTGTATTTATAAATAATATCATTGTTTAATAATTATCTTAATTCTTCAATTATTATTCACACAATCTGGTGAATTTTATTCATATCCATTAAGTCTTATAAGTTAAAATGGTTGTCGTCGATGAGCCACCATATCCCACTGGATGGCACTGTTTTCGTGCTAAAACACATAAAAATGCCATTTCCGTGGCTGACACATTCGAACCCGCATTTTCTATAATACAACTTTTTTGTTGTACTACAGATCGCAGGCCACTATGTTGCATCGCAGTACAGCATATATGTTTACGCAGCAAATACATTTTCCCAATTCGCACAGTTTATAAAATGATTACGGCTTGGGGAGAGGGTGTGTTTTTTTTTAATTGGATGGAAATGTTATTTTCATTGGATTTTTTTTTTATTTTAAAGTATTGAAATGTTCAGATTTTGTAAAGTAATAATTAACAGACTTTTTACACCGTAGTGTATTGAAGTTTTAAGTAGTAAATGTTGATGAGATATATGTATAAAGTGAATTGGAATTAGGTAATGCGTCAAGTAACGTACTGCTCCTAACATTTCCACGAGATATTTTAAGATTGTACTGTGTGTATATTTTTGAAATAAAAAAGAGTGTTAACACAAAAATATCCAGTAAGAAAAGTACAATTGTACACTGTTTTTTTAAATGTCATAAAAAGCATATATTATAAACATTTTATATATATATTTGTCGTTGTTTAAAAAAGTTTTAGTTTCTTTCTTTTCTCTGACTACTGTTATACTTTGTTGAATATAATTTACATTTATTGTTATCATTTATTTTATAGATGTTAGTAAAAAAAAATATTTACAAAAATACAATTTTGATATTTTTTATTTTAACCATAAACCTAACCCTAAACCTAACCCTAAAGCTAACCCTAAACTAACCCTAAACCTAACCATAACAACTTTTATTTTTAGTTGTCATTCTATTTGAAATAAAAAATAGTGGTAAACAACAAAAAAAAAAGCCGTAACCCCAGTAAAAAAATCTCCGAGATAAAAAATTGATTTTTCTAATAAAAAGAAAACTAAAAAAGACAAATCAAATTGTAATTTGTTTATTTTATTTAACATTTATTATTATCATTTAATTTGTACACGTTAATAAAAAATAATATTTAAAATTAAATAATATTTAAAAGACACGATTTTCTTTTGTTTTTTATTTTCGCATTACAAAAAACACAGTTAAATGAGTATAATTAACGGCCCATGAATGATCATATTTTATAGCTTTAGCATGATAACTGTGCCATCCAGTGGGGTATGGTTGCTCATCGATGACAACCATTAAAATATTTAATATTTCATACTTGTGTGCATTATATATTAGTGCCAATATTTTATATGCTAGTCATTATCTTTATTTATATTTAAGTCAGTTGACTTTTAAATTTATTTGTTGATGCAGACATTACTTATTGTTTATTGAGGTTAAAATTATAGTTATAACTTTAGTCCACTATTGTGAAGTTTTTATCTTGGTATTGTTAGTTGTAGAATAGTCTTAGTATGTCAGGCCTTATTTATTACAGTTATTATTATTGCTGGATGGAGCAGATAAATTTCCCATCTGTATTGTAGTTATTCATGAGTTGATAGTGCTTATATTTCCAGTGATTGTAATCACATATTTCTAGACACCTATTGTTGTTGTTTTTGGTGAGCCTTTCCATATATTTTCCTGATGCACTGAGACAAAAAGTCCAGGCATCCTATTTTGCCTTAAATGTAGGTGTTATTTTGGAAGCCACCATGCTTTTGATATATTTATGCTAGTTGCCTTATGGAGTTTTTTGGGGGGTCTATCACTCATGAGATCTAATTAAAACTAAATTTTCCACCATAGTAGGTGAGGTTGCTTGTATTTTAGTATGTAATGTCAAGATAAGTTCGTTTAAAGGATGTGATTTCTTTAGGATGCACTCAGTTATGTTAGTGCTTTAAAGTATAAGAATGTCTGTGTTTTGTGCTATCATGATTTGTAATTATTCACAAACCAACCAACAATATTTTGTAATTGTAAATGTTTAAATTTATAGGCATATGGCCAGTTAGTATAATCCACACGCTATATATATGCTATGATCATCCAGAACTTTTCCAATGTAGGTGTTAATCACTTAGTTATTTTTAAATGTTTATTTAGATGATTTACACTATGTGGACAATGAATTTATAACTTATATGTGTATAAGTGACTTTTGATAAATGCCTCATTCATTGAATCTATTTAATATTTAATTAATTCAGTCATTTAGTTATTTTCTACTTTAAAGTAGTATTTAAAAAAACATATATTAAAGAAATCCATATATGATCTAAGTTACTTGTTTAATGAGATATCTAAAATTTGTTTATCTATTTGTATATTTATTTAATTTCTTAACAGCTTATCCAATTTCTATGTGAAAATAAATTGCAAGTTATAAGTGTTATTGTTAAACCTTATACTTAATTTACATATAGAAAAATTGAGTATTTGCAAAACAAAACTATTATTATGTTTCACAGATATGTATATATGTATATGTATGCTATTATAAATCTAAAGTTACAATGTTGAAATAAAGCTGTATCATTTATTTTATATAAAAGAATGATTTTGAGTTTTATTTGAGATTTAATTTTCTTTATCTCTATTTTTAGTACATCAGTTATACAAGCTAGCAGATATGAAAGTATTAAATTATTGGTAATTTTAATTGAATAAATATATTTTGGATTCAATAAAATTCCCTTTGTTCCAAATTATATTTGGTATATAATTAATTGTAAGTTAAATTAACCCTGAGAACTAATTAGTAACGTACTCTAGTCAATGCTCTATATTATTAAGTTTGTCTTATATAGTTAACCGTGGTAATAGTATATTTTAGTATATTCATTTTGAGACTGTTTATTTTATCTTAATATATGTATAACATGCTATTAAATAAGTATTACACTTCTTATCTGTATTATATTTATATTGAGTTGAATGATGGAAGCTATGTTTTTTTTTCTTTTTGCATGACACATGTATTTTATTATAGTTGTCAAGTTACTATGAAACCTGATTAATTTATGGGTGCTTCATAGGTATATTTTATCCAAATCTTTTCTTTATTTCTAATATAGTCTGTTCCAATATAAATAGTGCAATTTATAGATTGAATTTATAAATCAAATAATTTAAGAAATAACATATTCCATTATAAATGTTGTGTCATCATGAGTCTTAGTCAATTAATGATTGTTGATTTACATATTTACCATTACAATTGGCCTACCAACATTTAGGGACTTCTTATCTTAATACATTTACATTCCATTACAATTGGCTTTCCCAATGATTGGGGCCATTTCATCTTTCTTCATAGGTTATATTATTTTTCTTCATTAAAATCTTACATTTGATTATGTTTTCCATTACCATATATATATATATATATATATATATATATATATATATATATATATATATATATATATATATATATATATATATATATATATATATATATATATATATATATATATATATATATATATATATATAAATCAGTAACTAAGTTTTCTGTTTAAAATTGTTTGATAATTTTTATTTTTATTTTAAAGCAGTTGTTTTAAAGAAATAAAACTAAAAAAAATTCAGAAGCAACTTTTATCACACATTTCTAAATATCAGTTTGCTAAGAAAGGTTCTTTTATTATTGATGCTGTATGTCAGGCAATGCTTCTTGTTGAGCATATTCGAGTACATAGGAAATCTTTGCCTATTGCTGTTCAACTTGACTTTGCTTCAGCTTTTAATTCCATCATACCTTCCATTCTTTTTGACCTGCTTGCAGAATATTCTGTTCCAATGGTCTTCATTAGGATCATTGCAAATCTTTTTCTTAACAGGTTTGTATTCACATCTCAAGATGGTTGTCTTGGTCCTGGATTTAGACCCCATTTGTCTATTCCACAAGGTTCTCCACTAAGTACTCTCTGCTTTATTATCTATATCAATCCTCTTTTGATTGATATTGAGAAAAATCTGCCTGAAATATATGTGCCTACTCTTGGTGAGGAAATTCATCATATCTCTTATGTGGATGCTGTCATGGTTTTTCTTCCTTCACATAAGTATTTATCAGCTTTACAGGAGATTTTAGTCAGATACTCAATTAAATTTAAGCTTCAATTAAATCTTTCCAAATCTTCAACATGGAAAATTAAATCTGATGTCATTTTCCCATCTCAACTCACATTTGGGACATAAAATAAAATGAAAATTGTGTTATAACATTTGGACTATTGACCTAGGCAGAATGGACAGTCCAGGATATTATATGTAGACAAGGACTATGTTTTAAGCTCATGTAAATCTGGAAAGAACTCTATCAAAAATGTCAATGTAAATGTTAAAATTTGTAATCAACTTGTAGCAGTTAATTTACTATGTAACCACTAATGTTGTATTCTTTTGAGACAATAAAGGCTTTTTGAAACAACAACGATGACAACAACAACAACAACAATAATAATAATAATAATAATAATAATAATATCATCCTGTCACATTCAAATATTGACATTTTATGACTGAACTCAACAATTTCATTCATCTGATAGAACTAAGCTTCTCAGACATAATCATCCAGAAACTTATTGTTAATTCACTACTCTGCTACTGCATCTAATGATATAGAGTAGTATAATGCACTACAGAGAGTTTACTTCCATTATTTGTTACAAATATTCTAAAATGTTTAATAAAATTTATAAACTTCGAAGATAATTTTAAAATGTATTTTATTGGTATAAGAGCTACATAACGGTTTCAATAAAGTGATTGAAGACTAAGTGGGACTTTAGTTAATTTAAAGATCTGTACCAAGTGAGTCAGAAGTATAAGAATTGAAATGAATATTATTACACAGAGTATTAAAGGTGTAACAAAAGTGTACTACAAAACAAAATGTATTAGGATGAAACTTTCAATGAAAATATACCAAACATAAATTGGATATAAGTTCTCAAATAAATTTCTTATTCTACATGTTACTGCAAAATAAAATTGTTTCATGTTATTTAAATAGTATCATAAATGACTTTAAGATAGATTAAGAACAATAATCTATTCACATCTGTATATCTGGATAATCTAAAACCGTAGCACATATTACTAATATGTCGCAATATATTTCAACTATAAAGGTATTTTTTCTATTAGTGAAACAACTTTTAAAAGTTTAAAGTGATTTAATTCTTCTATATTAATAAGCTTTAAATCTGATACATTCAAATATGTCATTCTAGTCAAGTTTTTAAAGATATTAATGGTAATATTTTGAAACAGATAGTAGGAATATTTTGATCATCTTTTTAATAATGATGGAAAATAAAAATTATGGTTTTTAATGATATATTTATTCCAACGATCATTTAAAAATAGTGTGAAAATATCACCTTAAGAAAGTTAACACATTTGTTTATAAGTGCAAATGTGGAAATGCTGCTAGTTTTAATAAAATAGTGAAAAGTTTTACCTATAATATAGTATTATATCAACTTCAAAACTGTCGCAATTCTTTAGAAGTACTTGAACTCATAAAACTGTTCTACTTGATCTTAAGAAAGTTTCATTTCAAAAAATAGAGGGATTAAAAAACTGCAGTAATTTTTGTGAATATCTTTGTTATCAACAACAGCAAAAGTATTTTCAAAAATGTATTAAATAGAATTTCCAATCCTAAAAGAATGCTTACCTGAGAATCAAGAAAACAAGAACTATAGATATGTTTTTGTTGCCAGGAAATATACACAAAAAATATCAGAAGCGATTGCGAGTATTTGTATATATGTATATATTATTGATTTGATTCGATTATTAAAACGTTTAGGAGACTTTTAAAATAATAATGGATGACAAACACATATACGTGCTAAATCAAAGTTTATATTCAAGGATGGTGCAACAATTTTATAGATAGATTCATAATATGGACATCAAAATGACGTACAGATTAGATAATAAAATTCTTAATTTGAATCAATTCACAAAATATCATATTCTTGAGTTCTAGATTTACGGCATTTTGATGGCTGGGTTATCCTTCATAAAATAATCTACTAAAAGATTCTTACATATTTTGAATGCAACTTATGAAAACTTTGGTTTCATAAATAAAGGACAAAAAAACTCTTTATCAGTCTTTGAAGGAAGAAAAATCTACATTAATAATTGATTATCAACTTGAAAATCTTAATTTAAAATCTTTATATCTTTTAAGGTACAAATGGTATTTAGATGCTGATACGTGACACAAACTCCAATGTGATGCCAGCTATATTCAGTATATTAAAAGATAGTATATTTCATAAAAATAATAATATAAACTGGCAACTAAATTAGTTATATTTTCCACAAATTATTGTATAGACATTAGCCTTCCTATCGATATATGAAAACATTCTCAGTAAGTTTAAAAAAAAAAAAAACATGGCATGATCGTAAAACCATTGTTGGATGTGGGACTATATAAATAACAAAGTTACATTTTTATTGGTTTGGGTATATGAAGAGAAAATTTCCTAGATACTTTTTCTAAATATGTTTTTTTGTGTGAGAGTGGTTGATCTCATTTATGTATACAGATTATTTCAAAGACATTCTAAAAAGTTTAATATCAGTTATTTTTACTAAGAAAATATGACTAAAATAAGAATATAATGGAAAACTACAATTAGACAACAAGTTAAAGCTTTGTAAATTTTGCTGCATAAAAAATTAAGAAAAGCAGCCAAAGATTACAAATAATCAGAGTAAAAAGTCTAATATAAATGGAAATTGTTTCTGATGAAGAATTCGGTTTTGATTTTAAATTTTTATTTTCCAACTTTTTCGCTTTTTATTTTTGCCGTTGTTACTTTGTTTGTTTTTATCTGGAGTTAAAATGACTAAAGATCCATTTTAAAAAATTTTTTTTTTTCAAATTTTTGAGATTTGATTTAGAGAATAATATATATATAATGGATAGTGAGATTAGAAATAGTGCGTTCTTAAAGATTAAAATGCATTTTAAACAAAATGTATTAACATAAGTTTTAGAGATACAAGTATTATAATTGAACAATATGTTGTTTTTTAATTTTTAGAGTCTAACTGGAGAAAATGGATTTTATAAAGTTTGTAAAGGAGCGGGGAGGGGGTAGTTTGGATTATTTGAGATATAAAGTAATTTGCTATAAAGTAATGGATGCTCAATTTTATACTTTACTTGCTAATATAATAGTATACAATATTAAAATAAACATACATATATATGTAGAATTGTAATCCATCCGGTATGCAACAAATGTTGGATTTTAAATGAAAAGTTACCGATTCTTATATGTTGAGAATATATATGATTGCAATCGTTAAAATATTATTCTTACTTTTAAACTAGCAAAAATATTTTTAAAATTATATGCTAATATATTTTTTGATACAAATATTTTTAATGTTACAATAAATTAGCGGGTTTGAAATCTACATTATCGATCGAAATTAAAACACCTTTTTATTGCCGAAAAGAAAGATATAGATACGTTGGTTTTATAAGCTTTTTAAATTTAGGGAGGATTATTTTACAGTATTTAAAATATAAATAAATATTTTTTCCTTACTTGGCTTTTTTTTTTTTTGGAAAAAAAATGAGTAGTTTATAAAATTATCGCAGCAACACACAGACACACACACACAAACATACCTATTTTTTAAATAGACTCTTCCGAGAAAACTTGCATCTGCAAAAAGTGCAGACTGCTCTGTTGGATATTTTGATATTCTTAAGGAAATAATATTGAAAAACATCCTCATAGAAAACTGAAAATAATGGAAATTGATATTTTACATAGTCAATTCTTACTGTGGAATGCTTTTTCTAAGAACTAATCTTAAAACACCTTTGTTTCATTCTAGAAGACTGCTCGCTTATAAAACATCGGACCGATTTTTAAAACAAACTGAAAATCTTTAGTAATAAGGTAAGTATGTCTATTACTTTATATTAAAATAAAAGATTGCGATAGTTAATTAATTCGTGAAGAATTTATACAAATGAACATACTTTTTCATATTTGTCAATTGTTTAAAATTTCTTGTCAAATAATATAAATTACGATTGGATGCAAACATTTTTACTTGGAACATCTGATATATAGGTGCATGTTTGTAGGTATATGTGATCCAACATTAATTAGATTTATATATATATATAATATTAGTACAATAATTGTAAAGCTTTGAACAATAGTAAAAGTTCTATTGTGGACCACTAAGATTAAACTTTGAAAAAATAAAAGAAGACAAGTATTTTGTCTGTACTTAGCGCTACTTGAATCTCTGAAAAGAAGAGTAAAATATTGTAAGATTTTGAAGTGCGGACATTTACAAATATATAAAGTTAAGATAAAAATCTTTCAAGTTTTAAAAATTAAATTTTAAGATTAGATTCTAAGGAAAAAAAAAAATTTTAAATATTTGATCATCTAAGAAGTAATCTTTGACAGAATAAAGACCATTTCTTCTCATCATTCAAACTCTAATTAGAATTTTTTTCTATATATATATTACAGCAAACAATTATTGAATAATTTTTAACCTAATGAATGACTAATAAAAATTATTAATATAATTTATCTCTAGGCAGAAAATTTTCTATAAAGGAACTTATTATGCATTCAATTCAAAACAATGACATTTAATTGCCTATAATATAATCAGGAATAAGATAAGCATTCAGAAATGCTGATGGCTAGATATATTTTACATCAGTAAAATCTTAATGTTTGCTTTTTAGAAGTATCTATTATTAGAAATACAAATTTTAATAACTATTAAACATTAAAGTTATTAATTTGGATTTTTAGAAATGTCATGTTATTGAGAATTGGAATTCTCTTAGAAATGTGTTAAAGATTCGAGTAAATCTATTTATGGATTTACTGGAAAGAATAATCATTATTGGTTTATTGACAATGATTCCATTATATTGCTTTGATTTAAAAAATATGTAACATTTTCTGCGTTGAAAAAAATTAAATTAAATATGGAACTTCATAATCAATATAGAAATTTAAAGATAAATATTGAACAACGGTCAAAAAAAATCCCAGAAAGTATCTAAAGATTTAAATCTTTTTTGATATATTGAAAGTAATATGTGAATTCTGAAGAACCATATAATTGTATTAAATCCATGTTATGTTTTTTTTTTAAAATAACAATAATATTTTAAGCACGTGAAGAAAGTATTTTTATCAACATTTGAATAGTTATACAAGAATTGAATTATTTATTTTTAATAATATATCATTTGAATGGGCTCATTTAGGTTTGTACAAAAATAACAGCTTAGTAAAGTCAAAATAGTTCTTTGTATGCTTAAAAATAAAAGACTTCAAGTTTTAATGCGATACCTGGAACTGTTTTAAAAAATAATGTTGATATGTTAGCTTTAAAAAACATCAGAATTTTGGGAGTATTTGTGAACTTGTGAAATTGTGCTGCTTAATCTTAAAACCACCTCTATTTTAAAAATAAAGAGAATTGACAAATTGTGGATTGTTATTATTGTTCATTCAACAAAGACACTTTCAAAGATTTTTCTAAATAAATTTCTTTCAAATCAGTGACTCAATGTAGTTTAGAAGAAAAAAAGCAAGAAAGGTAGCCTGGGGCAGTTTGGCTCTCATTAATTATTGTTTCAGGTTGAGTGCTTTCTAATTGAGTAATTATAAATGCACAACTCCACATATTAAATATTTCCTTCTAAAACACCATTTAAAATATATATATATTGTTTCATTAATTTGGTTAAGGCATTTGACTCAGTAAATGCAACCATTTGACATTAGTTGGTTTTCATGAAAGCTTATTTGTATCATACAGCTTCTATATGATGAAATGAAAGGAAATCTGAAGTATTTGAAATATAAACTGGTATTCGAATTTCTTAAAAGCAAAAGTAATAACTTCATCTTCTTGACTTTTGGATTGCAATAAGCTGATAAGCATCATATCTTTGCCAATTTAAAAGATAATCTACATAGTGTGCTTAATATTTTCAATGTAACATATAATGGCATTGGTTTAGTAATTACTGTTTTGAAAACTCTACTGATTATCAGCCAGTAATGGGAGAAAAGTCTATAGCAGTTCTTACCTCAGATGATTATCAACTTGTGAGCCAATTTAAATACCTTATTAGCTTTTGAAATACAAAGGTTTAAATGCTAAGATGCATTTAGACTTTAATGTAACTGTACTTACTACTTTTAGTGTTAAAAAATACATTTTAATTCGTGTGATATAATTAGCACAACTAAATTAAATGTAATGTACTTTATTGTATGAAATGAAACTTGCATTCATATCAATGTATAAAATAAAACATTTTAAAAACTCTAAAACTAATTAATATGGCAAAATAATATTAGATCAATCAGTATGTTTGGTTTTCATGAGAGATACAGAATCAGTGTACTTTTACAAATATTATCTCAAAGACAATCTAAACAAATATAATTACTATTGCTTTATTGGAAAAATATGGCTAAGAATAGAAAACAATGGAGAGCTATAATTAGATAAAGTGTTAAAGCTTTTCAGAAAAAAAAATTTGCTGCAGAAATTAAAGATAGTATTTCAAAATACACCTGGGTCTCGTTTTACGCGATAGGTAGGTTCCTCAAAAAACACGCGCAAACGAAATCGCACAAAAATAGACGTAACTTACATTGAAAAAGGGGGGATGCGGTCTGTGATTTTTCAAAATTTGCAGAAAAGCAAAGCACCAACATGAAATTACTTTAAAATTCGCGCAAAAAAAAAATAAGGAAATATAATATGACTAATAAAAAATTTCAAATTTGAAAAAAATTGATACAAGATAAACTTTTTTTAACTATAATATTTAATTTTATTCAAAATAATATATTTTTATGCATAATTTACAGTACAGTAATTTAGATTTTTTTATATACGTTTTAATTATTATGATTTTCTGGTGACAACGTAATTAGTAATTAATCTTTGAGATGATGATTTTTATTACTTGTTTACAAAGCTCGCAATATCCAGACATACAACCATTTAGCTCTCATTGGAATTTAAGAGCACGTTAATGATTAGTGTCATTAATAAAAAAATAATAATTGATTTCATTCTTTTTTAAAAAGCAAAAAGAGAATGTGAATTAACATGCACAATGTTTGAACAAATTTACATTATATTCTTGTAAAATTTAATTATGTGTATACATAAAATGTGGTAATCATGATTTTAATTTCATTATTGCATAAAATCTTACTATTATAAAGCACTGAAAATATTGAAATTACGGTTGTCATCTGATCCTTCATGTCAGCTGCTAGAGGTGCAATTTCTAACTAAAAACACATTAATATAAAGTTCCTGGGCTAGCGATTCTCTATTAATATTGACTTTTTTTTTTGGTTTGTTTACAAAGTTTACTTTCTTTCATTTCTGAATTATATTTCTCAAATAATATTTTTGACGATGGGATAATAATAGTTTGTTTTTTTTTAATTTTTTTTTTTACCAAAAGGTCTTTTTTGGTGTGTGTTCAAATAGTAATTTGTGTTTTTTAAAATAATATTACTGTTTTTGTAAAATTGGATTGACAAAATTCAAGAGAGAATGGGTTTTTTTGATGGATCTTTAAATAATAATTTACGTTACTTTGATAGGTTTACATTTGATTGCCGACAACAATTATTGGGAGAAGTGATTTTTTTTTTCACATGTGTGTGTATGTTTAAATAAAAATTAAAACCTTTACTTTTATCGGTTTACATTTGATTGACGACCAATTGGACTTCCTTTCATTTATAAATTATGGTTTTGGTTCTACAAATAAATATTTTTGACAATAGGACAATAATAGTTGTTGTTTGTTTAATTTTTATTGACAAAAGTGGGTATTTTTTTGGTGTAGATTCAAACAGTAATTTGGGTTACATTTAAATAATAAGTTGTGGTCTTACTTTGATTGGTTTAC
Organism: Epiperipatus broadwayi; assembly: GCA_028023455.1. Lineage (NCBI taxonomy): Eukaryota > Metazoa > Onychophora > Udeonychophora > Euonychophora > Peripatidae > Epiperipatus > Epiperipatus broadwayi. Next base: position 4,361,810 of record JAQFVV010000103.1, read on the forward strand.
ATTTGATTGCCAACATTAATTATTGGGAGGGGTGTTTTTTTGTGTGTATGATTGTAGACAACAATTATTGGGAGAAAGAGTGTAACCGTTTAAAGAATAGTAGTTAACATTACTTTTAGTAGTGGTGTACATTTGATTGCTGATAATAATTAGTGAGAGGGGTGGGTGTTTTTTGGGTGATGATTAAATACTAATTTACCTTCCTTTTATTTTACATTTGATTGCCGACAACAATTATTGGGAGCTAAAGAGGTTGTTTTTTTGTGTATGTTTAAATCAAAATTGAAGTTACTTTTATTGGTTATATTTGATTGACAACGGTTTTGACTTTTTTTTTTTTCGTTTATAAATTATGGTTTTGGTTTGCCCAAAATCTAATATTTTTGTCAATGGGATAATAATAGTTGTTGTGGTTTTCTTTCATTTTTATTGACAAAAGCAGGTCTTTTTTCAGTGTATGTTCAAATAGTAATTTGGGTTATGTTTAAAAAATAATCGGTTTTACCTTATTTTTAGTGCTTTACATTTGATTGGCGATGACAATTAGTGGGAGGTGTGTTTTTGTTTACGATTAAAGAATAATTGACGTTCCTTTTATTTGACCATTTGATTGCCGATGACAACAATTATTAGGAGAAGAGGGTTTTTGGGGGCTATGTTTAAATAAAAATTTTAGTTACTTTTTTTATTTTACATTTGATTGCCGATGACAACAATTATCAGGAGAAGAAGGGATGTAGATTTAAATAAAAATTGAAGTTACTTCTTTTATTTTTGACATTTGACAAAGGCCATTTAGAATCCCTCAAACAAGCTTGCCTTTACGAAGTGAATATTTCCATCGGCAGATGTTTTTGGACCTCAAATCTACATATATTTGCCACACAATCCAATCTTTTCTTTCAGCAGCAGGATGTTTTTTTCTTTTTTTCTGCTGTAGAAATCTTCCAGTGCTGGCTTCCGTGTCTGGCAATTCCCATCTTTTCAAGTTTTCTGTTGTGGGAATTAGCCATACTTTTTGTCTCGGAAAAGTTCTTGCTAAAACGTGACTCAAAGCATGATTTTTAAATTTTTACGCTATTCCACCCTAATCAAAAATTTAAGAGGAATACAAATTTATGAGGAACAATCACAATACTGTTAAAATTGATAAAATGTAACAGTACATCAATTGGTCTTAAAAAAAGGCACCGATGAAAATTTAAATAATTTTGACACGGACAAATTAACACACCCTCGTATGATATTGTTACATCAAATACATAATGCAAAATTACAATATAGTGTATGACACAAACAACTACAGCATTTTCCTCTGCTTTTAGCATCGGAAAAAGCCACACCATTAGCCGCTAAGCTGAGTTAACACTCTTTCTAGATTTTATCGTACAAAGAAGACTTAACTTCCAAGTTAACACTCTACCTTTTAGCATAGAAAGTAGACTTAACTTCGAGTTAACAATCTTTCTAGGATTTATTTTAGAAAGAATGCTTAAAGGCTTGGGTGCGGCTGTGGAAACGGCATATTTCTAGAAATTTAGCTAAAAATTGTGCTTCTAGTGGTTGACACGAAGGATCAGATGACAACTGAAATTACTAAGATGAAAGTCAAATTCCAATAATGTGCTCTTACTTTCAATATAATGTAAGTGCATGAAATTTATTATTTAAAGTAATAGCGCATTATCGGAAATTGACTTCCGGTGAAACACGAATCGTGTAACTTCAAAATCGTGTTAAATAAGTCCACGTAAAAAGAGACCCAGGTGTATGTATTTATAATTCCAGATTGGTTATATAATTATCTCAAAACTAATCTCTATTGTATTATTTTGTCTTTCTATATATTTTCTTGACTTCCATACTCATTTGAAAATAATTTCTGATGATGATGTTAGTAACTCCTCCCCTTCCCCCCCCCCCTCTTTCTCACCCCCTTTCCCCCCCCAAAGCAAATGCATTATCCAAGGCACAATACTCCTTACACACATATATATATATATATTGTAATCTTTAATTAATAATCTATGATTTGGGGGGGGGTGAAGTAACAAAAAATGAAAAGAAAGAAATGATGAAATGAAAAGAGAGAGAGAAATGGATGATGTAAGATGACATGAGAAGATAAAAATGAAGGAGATAAAGATGATGAAAAATGAGATGAGAATGGAAGAATTGGAAAATAGATATGGAAGAAGATGATGATGATGTAAGAAGAGATGGAAGATAAGAAAGATAATGAAAGAGAGAATTGAGAAGAAAAGATGAAATGATGAGGATGATGAGGAAGATGAAATGAGAAGATGAGAGAAATGAAGAAAACTATTAGAGATATAGAAAAAAAAGAAGAAGGAAAAGATGAAATGATGAAATGGAGAAAGGAGATGAAAAATAAACTATTATAGAAATGATGATGATAAACTAAATAGAGACAAACTATCCTAATCTATTAGAAACTTGGCTCAGTGGGGTTACAATAAAATCAAAGATGAATGATGATCCAGAGATATACAATCGGACAGACAAATCCAATACCAATGCAAATAACTATTATAGCATGTTAATAACCTAACATAAATAATATAAAAGACAATTGAAATTATTATTTAATAGTTATAAGAGTCGGCCTCCTATCAGATCATATACTCTGAATAAAACAAATGATACTTTGTTGGAGGACTATCTCACTAAATTATATTAACAATAACAACAAGAGTAAACAATCTCAGGGATTTTAACTAAACTCTTGTGCAAAGTAAAAGTTTAAAGTTGCCTAATAAATGATTGATTGGATGAATAACAAGGGAGTGGTATCTTGTTTAATCATGGCATAATAAAAGACAATGTATTAATTTAAAGATTTGATTAGTTAATCTAAATTTAAACTAATTATGGCCTATTACCCAAGACATCACTCAAGCTGGAAAAAGGACATGGGTACTTTTTATGCTTTTCCACCAACTCACAGACAACCTACTAATGAAATTAAATGCAGATGGATTTTAATTTTAAAACATACAAGATACTGTAAGATAATGTGCAGTTTTAAAACAGAATAAACAGTCTTCTGAATCACAAATATTCTTCATTTCATATTGCCCAATCTTCAGTCTGAGAAGAAATAATAATAACTTAAAATCAATTTTAAAATAAACATTCTATTAAGTGTCTGTAATTATGTGATTATCTGTTAAGGTGATTCAATCTGAGAATCACAATGATAAGCATGGCTCTATATAATTTAAACCAGTATAAAATATTTTATGTACCTTGTGAACATTGTAAACCTTTGGAACTCAAGACAATAGCATATAAAAAAAAAAACAGAAACTAAATTTTTTAAATAATAATAAATTTGTTTTATTAATAACAATAAATAATAAATATTTACAAAAAATTATTGGAAACAAACATTGCCAGACTAATTTTTAAATAATTTTAAAGTTTATTAAATTCAAAAGAAAATAAATCCCAGGCAGACAAAATATAAACATTTGACCTAAATTCTTCTAGTGTATTTATCAGAGAGTGTACAAGAGTATTGAAAACATTAAATACCCTGGCACATAAGTTTGTTTTCTCACCTATACATTAAAAAGAGGGATTTATAATATTTTTCTGCCAACAATTTTATAAAAATTAATTCCAGTTTTTTTATTTAGACATTTCAAAAATAAAATGATCTTGCAAGGAATACAATGAACCATGCATGTGAGAATTTCTTGGCCCAGAATAATGCATTGGGATCAAGAATGTCATATGTCTACAGAATATCTCATAATAAATCACATTCAAGATTATCACAGTTGACCCAAATACAAGACAATAAAAAAATAAAACAAGAAGAGATTATGATTATGTGTAATCTTAAATAGAAGAAAACAAAATCTCCGATTTAGAAAAAACAGAACAATACACTCAATAAACTCCCAGCCAAAAGATTTACTGCAGAAAGTGCAAACCAAACTTATCTAAATTAATTATAATGAAAAGGGGTGAGGTGAGATAAAAGAATGGTTAGTAGTATAAATAATAAAAAAACACTAAGCATATAAAAATAGAAACTTGCAATCCACTCTTGAATAAATAAATAAAAATCTGAAAATATGGAATCATAAGACTAAACATTCAGCACTCACTATAAATAAAATACATAACAAATGCTTAAAGATATTTAAGTGAATATTTAGAAGATATAAAGACAGGTTGCTTTTTCAGATTAAGCTAAGACTTTGACAAACAATTTAACTAAAAATTTAAGCCCTGGCATAATATGAAAACATTTTACCTTGAGGGGTAATGCTAGATCCATTTGATGTCTTTCAGCAGCACATACAGTTTAGTTCTCTTTAAAATTCTTACATAGATTTTAGCTTCCATTTATATGTCAAGGAGTCTGGAGGCAATCTTGGAGTCAATTCTAAATCAGGCTTTTGTGACATGATTTTGGTGGCATGGTTTGAAGCTCCAGAGTTCATCTTGGGAGGATTTAGTACTGCATGTAGAGAAGATTTCTCATAATGTATATATTTTTGGCATTCTGAGTAAATGATTGCTATTTAGTGAAAAGTAGTCTGTAATATGATATCAGTGAAATATCAGATAAGGCAGCACAGCCATCTGAATAATTATCATCAGCATAATTACAAGATTCAGCAGCTAAAATTAGTCTGCAGAAAAGTACTTATAATAAGCAGCATCAGAAAACTTTATCAGAGAATAAAATCAGTCCAAAATCCAGGGCTATTTATATGAGTCATTATCTTCTGGGTCATCTTTAATTAGCAATTTTTACCAGGAAAATCTCTATCTCAAACCTAATCTCAATTAAAAAATTCTGACCAGGGCTCTTATCCAAAATTAATTAAAAAAGTAAATGCAAAATTAAGTCTCAGCTTTTCTTTTTAAAATTAAATTAAATTAGATTACAATAAAAAAACAAGAATGCAATTAAAACTTTCCAAAATTAAAAGCTTTTTTAAAAGATTAAAGCTTTTCAAATTAGAATGTTTTTTTACAATTTGATTAAAAAAGAATAAGTGACAAAAGAAACTTATTTTTAAATTAAAAAGTAAAATGTATTAAAGACAAAATTAAAAGCACAGAATTTTAAAATATAGCTGCTTATGTGCACTATAACATATAAAACTTTCAAATAGTTTTTTTAAAAACTTTATAAAATAAAAGTTAATTTGTTAAATTTTGTGATGGAACTTTTGAAGTGGATAAAATATCTCATTTAATATATAAATATATATATGTGTGTGTGTGTGCGTGTGTGTTATATTATTATTACTATTTGTGGGATATTCCATGTAGTGAAAAAGCTAAATGCTGATGTTTCTGTCCAATATCAAGTACCTTCCTCAGAGCATCCTCTTTCTCAAATCATAAGAATGCATGTGAGATTTAAAATCGTTTTTATCATTTTCTTTCTCCTCATATTTAAATTCTATTGGTTGAGAAGTTTTAAAATTTATTTTCTCTTCCAATAGCTTCTTCCAAATGTTGTTAATCTTCTTTAATTCACACCTTTCATTTATGCTCTTGGGCCTTTTAAAAATCTCTATAGCTTCTCTTAGCAATCTCTGGTCATATTGTTCAATTTTTGCTAAAATATTTGTTTTTTCAAAATTGATATCATGATTTGTTAATTTTATATGAGAGTAAATAGCTGATGAATTGGATTTTTCTCTCACTGCCAGAATGTGTTCTTCCTTTTTAATATTTTATTCTATGATTAGTCTGTCCAATATATGTATGTGGACAGACCCTACATGGAATTTCATATACACTATGACACTCCAAAGCAATTTTATCTTTAGGAAGTGGAAATATTTCACTAATTTTTTTATAAGTAGTGTAAATTGTGTGAATAATATTATTCTTTAAAATGTTACCAATTCTATCAGTTACTCCTTTTATATATGGCAAAATTGTCTTAATTTTTGATGTATCAAATTTTTTTTCTTTTGATATGTATAAACCCTATTAATAATGTTATAATGAAAATCATTATGAAGAAGCATTTTACTAGTAGCAAAAAGGTCCCAGTGAAAATGGCTATCATCAGAAAGTCTCTTTGTTCTATCCAATAATGACTTTGCCACTAAAAATAGTTGTGCAGGATGGTGATGAAAGGAAAAATTCAGATATCTCCCAGTATGTGTTGGTTTTTTATATATACCATGGGATAAAGAACCATCTTCCCTTCTTTCAATCAAAACATCTAGAAAAGGTTATTGATTATTATTTTCTATTTCCATGGTAAATTTAATATTGTTGTGAAAAGAGTTTAAAAAATTAAAAAAGTCATCAAGAGCATGCTTACCATGAGGCCAAATAACAAAGGTATCATCAACATATCTCAGCCATATAGATGGTTTTTTAACTGCTAAAGTCAAAACTTTATTTTTCAAATCCTCCATAAAAATAGAAGGTAATGCTGGAGAAATTGGTGAACCCATAGCTAGACCTGATGTTTGTTTATACATCTGCCCATCAAAAACAAAAAATGTATTCGATAAGCAGTGTTCAATCAAAACCACAGCAAAATTAGGCAACTGAATATTTTTTAAAACTTGAATCACTTCATTTACAGGTACACTAGTAAAAAGTGAAACAATGTCAAAACTTACCAAAATATCATTCTTAGTCAATTTAATATCCTGGATAAGCTCAAGAAAATAATTAGCATCTTTGATATATGATGACATTGTTGTTAAATGCGGCTGTAAAAAAGAAGTCAAAAAACGAGCTAGTGTCTGTGTAGGTAAACCAACTGCACTTACAATCAGTCTCAATGGAATATCTGGCTTGTGAATTTTTGGTAAATCATATAATTTTGGATAAAAAGAATATTTTTTCCTGGGAGTAAGCTGTATCTTTGTTTCTAAATCTAGATCAGTAGAATAAATTAATGCTTTCGTTTTCTTTTCAAGATAAGTCATAGGATCTCTATAAATTTTTTTATAAATATTATCATTTAATAAATCATGTATTTTTTTAAAATAATCAGCCTTATTTAAAATTATTGTAGTATTACCCTTATCTGCTGGAAGAATAGTAATAGATTTGTCATTTTTTAATGCAAACAAAGCTCTTCTTTAATTAATTGATAAATTAGTTTTAGGTAGTTTTGTTTTATTTAAAATATTGTATATTTTTCCCCTCACTATATCTGCATCCCCTCAAGGTATTTTTCACAAACAACTCTCCACTCTGCAAATAATAACCTCAAAAGGTAATTTTGTTGGTGTTATTGCAAAACTAAAACCTTTATTGAAAACTTTTAGTCCAAAGTCTGATAATTTTCTAGCATGAGGATATCTTTGTTATTTGGCCTCATGGTAAGCATGCTCTTGATGACTTTTTTAATTTTTTAAATTCTTTTCACAACAATATTAAATTTACCATGGAAATAGAAAATAATAATCAATTACCTTTTTTAGATGTTTTGATTAAAAGAAGGGAAGATGGTTCTTTATCCCATGGTATATATAAAAAACCAACACACACTGGGAGATATCTGCATTTTTCCTCTCATCTTCATCCTGCACAACTATTTTCAGTGGCAAAGACATTATTGGATAGAACAAAGAGACTTTCTGATGATAGCCATTTTCACCAGGACCTTTTTGCTACTAATAAAATGCTTATTCATAATGGTTTTAATTACAACATTATTAATAGGGCTTATACATATTAAAAGAAAAAAGATTTTGATACATCAAAAATTAAGACAATTTTGCCATATATAAAAGGAGTAACTGATAGAATTGGTGACATTTTAAAGAATAATAATATTCACACAATTTACACTACTTATAAAAAAATTAGTGAAATATTTCCACTTCCTAAAGATAAAATTGCTTTGGAGTGTTATGGTGTATATGAAATTCCATGTAGGGTCTGTTCACATACATATATAGAACAGACTAATCGTAGAATAAATATTAGAAAGGAAGAACATATTCTGGCAGTGAGAGAAAAATCCAATACATCAGCTATTTATTCTCATATAAAATTATTAAATCATGATATCAATTTTGAAAAAACAAATATTTTAGCAAAAATTGAACAATATGACCAGAGATTGCTAAGAGAAGCTATAGAGATTTTTAAAATGCCCAAGAGCATAAATGAAAGGTGTGAATTAAAGAAGATTAACAACATTTGGAAGAAGCTATTGGAAGAGAAAATAAATTTTAAAACTTCTCAACCAATAGAATTTAAATATGAGGAGAAAGAAAACGATAAAAATGATTTTAAATCTCACATGCATTCTTATGATTTGATAAAGAGGATGCTCTGAGGAAGATACTGTACTTAAATGTCAGCATTTAGCTTTTTCACTACACGGAATATTCCACAAATAGTAATAATAATATGACATCTTTTACCTGTGAAAATATTAGAATTAATATATATATATATATATATATATATATATATATATATATATATATATATATATATATATATATATATATATATATATATATATATATATATATATATATATATAGTGTTGATTACATACAGTCACACATGTATATATTTATTATTAATAATAATAATTAAAGAAAGAAAATTAGTTAAAGGTAAGTAAAACAAACAAAAAATTAAAAGAAATAGGTCATCGATAACTGTTTTAAAAAAGTAAAGGGAAAAATTATATATAACTTGTGAAAGGGTTAATAATTAGTTGAAAATTAGTTAACAGGCTGTAAAGACTTTTATTTTAAAAAAAGAAAAAATATAAATGAAAGGTAATAATGAATAAAGATTGAAAGACAAAAAAAGGAGGTGCATAACAAAATACGTGTCTTTTTCTCTTCAAAATCACTTATTTTAAAAAAAGATAAATAAAAGTTATTAGAAACATATAGGCAAATAAAAAGGTATTAAAAAGTTGGTACTTTAGTATTTTTCTTGCTATGGCATATTACCACAAAGCCGTACTACTCTAATCTTCTGATCTTTAAGATAATGCCTCCTAGTGATTTCCAGACAATGTTAATCAATAAAATGTGTTCAGAAATCATGTGGAGATGTTACATTAAAGATCAAAAGATTAGAGTAGTAAGTCTTCGTGGCAATACGTCATATTGATGAAAAGCAGTAAAAAAGCAAGCCATCTGGTAGAAATCGGATGCCATGTTTGTTGTTTCTGCAAAAAAATTATTAATATAATAAAATGTAATAACATCGGTAGACATAGCAATAATAATACTAAAAAGTACATTTAATAGCAAGAATAATACGAAAGAGGTCAACTGGTTAAAATAGCAATAATAATACTAAATAGGACATCTAATAGCAAGAATACGAAAGAGGACATATCTAATAGCAAGAATAATACTAAAGAGGTCAACCGGTAAAAATAGTAAGAATAATACTAAAGAGGACATCTAATAGCAAAAATAATACTAAAGAGGTCAACCGGTAAAAATAGCAAGAATAATACTAAAGAGGACATCTAAGAGCAAGAATAATATGAAAGAGGACATGTAATAGCAAGAATAATATGAAAGAGGACATCTAATAGCAAGAATAATACTAAAGAGGTCAACCGGTAAAAATAGCAAGAATAATTCTAAAGAAGACATTTAATAGCAAGAATAATACGAAAGATGACATCTAATAGCAAGAATAATACTAAAGAGGTCAACCGGTAAAAATAGCAAGAATAATACTAAAGAGGACATCTAAGAGCAAGAATAATATGAAAGAGGACATCTAATAGCAATAATAATATGAAAGAGGACATCTAATAGCAAGAATAATACTAAAAAGGTCAACCGGTAAAAATAGCAAGAATAATACTAAAGAGGACATCTAAGAGCAAGAATAATATGAAAGGGGACATCTAAGAGCAAGAATAATATGAAAGAGAACATCTAATAGCAATAATAATACTAAAGAGGACATCTAATAGCAAAAATAATACTAAAGAGGACATCTAAGGGCAAGAAATATATATATGACATTAACTTAAAAAATTATTTAAAGCAAAACTGCAAAAATTAGCACACAAAAAAAATGTCTAAAAGGCCAAAAAATGTTAAATAGGTACTGTCAAAAAAATATATATATAAGACATTCACTTAAAAATTGATTTAAAGCAAAACTGCAAAAACTAGCACAAAAAAAAAATAATTTGCCTAAAAGACCAAAAAATGTTAAATAGGTACTGTCAAATATATATATAAGACATTCACTTAAAAATTGATTTAAAGCAAAACTGCAAAAATTAGCACAAAAAAATAATAATTTGTCTAAAAGACCAAAAAATGTTAAATAGGTACTGTCAAATATATATACTTTCACTTAGCTTGTTGTTCCTCAAGAAAAAAAAATTAATTACATGTGCCAAAAAAGTACATAAATAGTAATTTACTAAAATTATTATAAATTGAAATTGACTACAAAATAATTGACAAAAAATTTATAAAAAATATTTATAATTTTAAAATTAAAGACAAAAAAAAAAACACTTTTTCCAATATAGTGTGAATCTGTTATACAACCGAAATGGCGGACGTAAAAAAAAAAAGCCATCTCGTAGGAAAAAAAACCAGACGGCACCTTGTTCCATTGCTCGGAATAAGCAAAATAATTACATGTGCCAAAAAAAATACATAAATTAATAGTAATTTACTAAAAATATATAAATTCAAATTGAATGCAAAATAATTGCAAAAAAAAATTATAAAAAATATTTGTAATTTTAAAATTAAAGACAATAAAAAACACTTTTCCCGATATAGTGCGAATCTGCCATGCAGTGAAAATGGCAGTCATAAAACGTATTACATAAAATTATGAAATTAAGTGTAGTCTTTTTTTAATGAAAATAAGGATAATTTATAAAAAAAAATGGAAAGAAGATGACACAAAAGAAGCAAAATAAAAAATAAACGAAAAGGTAGTACATAAAATTATGAAATTTACAAATTAAAAAATAACCTGTAATGGTGATATATGCCTTAAAAGTTTCTATATTTAATTATTAAGAAACAAAATGAAAATTACTTACAAATAATGATGGTGGAAATTACTATAATATCCAATCGACAGTTAAAAATTCACTCTATTTAGTAATATAATGTCCATATTAGATATGAAATATATGAAAATATGATCTAAAAAATCACTGTGCTCACGTTGATATCAAAACCGCAAAAGACAAAAAAATGAGAAAATTTCCCATAGGTCTTTCGACTTTTTAAATCTCGTGGGACACCTTGATCAAAAAATCAGTATTCCCAAGGATTAGTCTTGCCAGTGTTTTTGTTGCCATGACATCATTTATTTAATCTTCGATGAAATCTTACTGGCAAAAAACATGCTAAGTATAATATGTCATAGCTCATAAAATCTGAAACTACCAAAAGTTATGATATTAATAACATTGTAAAAAAAAGTAAGTTTAAATGTAAATTTTATTAAAATGTGAAACTTGTACAAAATTTTCATCACATATCTGTATAAGATAAAAAATAAATGTGTGAAAGGATATATTTTTTAATTAGTGGAATTCCAGTAAACAATAGCCGGAAAATCTATAAATAAGGCAGATAGAGATAAATCAGTTGATTTTTGGATTTTTCTGTTATCAGATTTGTCTACAGAACTAAAACATAGAGATGAGCTTTTCTGATCAATATTAGTGGGTGAATATTTGTTAATATGCATGGCTAGTGTCCCTAAATGGGCATTTGCTCGGTCTTTACCCATCTGAATTTGAACTCACCCATGAAAGAACATCTGCTGCCTTGCCTTCTAAAATAGATTGTCATTCTTAACAGTTCTATGCTTGAAGAAAGAAATGAATGCTGCTAACATACATAAAGCCAGAAAGGAGACTAAACCCATTGCAATGGACCACACCAAGAATAACCCAGCCAGCAGAGCATCGAGTGAAGAATCAACTGTCTCTGCAAAAGAAATGGGTGCTGCCCACAGGATGGTCTATAAAGTGCTGGATGAATAATAACCTAGGTAAACATTTTTCTATCAAACATGCATGTTGTACCCCCCCTTTCTATCTTACTTTCTCCTTCTCTTTCTATACATTCCCTTTTACAACCCGCTTGTTCTGTCTCCGTTACATAATGTTTGTGAAAATAGTTTCAAACACATATACACCACGTTTTATTTGTTTCATACCTAGATTCAGATTGAATCCGAGTAATAGGCGCCAGGAGAACCTTTTCAAGCTCGCCACGCACATGCACATGCTCACTCAACTATATCACAGAACATGCCCAACACGACGCTCTTCCGATCTAAGAAATGAACACAGCCACTATTTCCGAACTATATCGCTCATTACTCTTAACACACTATTGACATGCCTTTATCATGGTTAGGCCCGCCCTATATCCCCCAGAATAAATCTCCCAAAACTTAACCTTAACCTAAGAATGGTACGACAATTATAAATCTATAAATATACTTACGCTTAACTAACATATTAAATGCACCCATTCAAATTATATAAAATAGATCACTCCCCACTCATTCAACATTGTTAAATAAATTTGAAATTCCAAGCGATCAATAAAAGAAACATTAATTAGTGAATGATTTATTTGTAAACTGGTAAATAAATTATTATCAGATATATAATTTAGTAAGTCTAGATAACCATTACGCGAATATTAACTTACATAGATCTTTGCTGAGTATTAATTGTACATATTATACTGGTTGAGTTCTTTGTGGTTCGGTGGTCATTACAATTTAATCATTTTATACTTAATGTTTGAAATCGTCTCCACTTTAATATTTATCTGCATAATTGTAACAAATGTTAAGATAACTACCTGGGGGCGAAGACTGTAATGGATCCTGGACATTTTATTAATTCCCATTCGTTCTTGAGCTTCCAGGGTGTGTGGGTCCTTGAGTTCATTTTCTCCGATTGAGAGCATTCTAGGACGATCAACGTCTCAAGTGGCACCCATTTTGGATTCACAACCATTTCGCTCATATTCACAATTAGTTGTACCCACATTTATCAAGTCCCAAGAAAATTAATTATACTTTCCCTCATTCAACTTGATTTCGCCTTCAACAACTTTCAATTTTTAGGTCCTTTTTCTTCCGTCTCCTTTTCTTCTCTCTTCTTTCCCCCGTGACACCTTGAATTTTTCCTCCAATCTCTATCATGCACTCATAAGTCATTAGTTCTTATTTCTAATCAAGATCCTCTTTATTTAATAGTTTCTGTGACATTTCACCACGGAATTTAATTTGTTTTTCCATTTTTCTTCATATTGTTTCAGTCAAAGTCTATAGACAAACAGCACTTTTATCACCTCTCTTCTAAATTTATTTTATCTAGACTTTCCCATCATCCTCTTATTTTTCAACTTCTCTAAATTTACTCTACCCCCCCCCACCAATTTTTTTTTTTTATATTATTTTTTTTTTTTTTCTCTTTTTTTTTAATTTTTAATTTATATTTTTTCTTTCCTTTTTCCCATTCTTTAATTAAAAAAAAAAAAAAAACAAAACAAAAAAATAATAAAAAAAAAAAATTTTCCCCCAAAAAAAAACAATTTAATTTTTTTTTAATAAAATCAACAGATTTTTTGTTTGAAGGATCTTATTTAGACCTGTGTTTTTTTTTAAAAAAAAAACATTTTAAAAAATTTTTTTTCCCTTCATTTATTTCTCAATAAAAAATATTTAACTTTCCCTCTTCCAACCCCAACCACACCACCCCTACAATGTATTGATTTATTTCATATCAAAAAAAAAAATAGACTAGTTTAAAATTGTGCAATATTTAAAAAGGAAAGGAAAAGAAAGAACTATTACTAGAGAAGTATATTTTGTTAGATGAAGTAACAATTAGTTTACGCTGGACTTTTGCTAATTAGCTATTCTGTAATATAATTATATTATTTCAATACTTATAGATTTGTTAATTATTTTAGATATTTTAATTTATTATGTCATTTAACTTGATAATTTTTTTTCTTAATTAAACATTATTACTGATAAAAAATAGTGGTGCACCAAAATAGTTGTCTTGCTTAATTCTTTTTTCACCAAGCAACAAATAACAGTAGCAAATTAAATCTAGGTCATTAAAACTTATGTGGTTAACTTTAGATTTAAACAAAATAAGGAGATAAATAAATAAAATTCTCTTTTTATTCTAAAGAGAAGAAAGGTGGAATGAAAAAAAAAGGAGAAGGGAGGCTATATACTCAAATTCTTCTGTTACTGTGATAATTTCCGAAAAAAAATTATAAATATTTCAAGTGCTGGATGCCTAATAAGGCATTCCTTACAAATACTTTTGTCCAGCAGCCAAGGGGTATCTGACCGGGAAATATAATGTTGGAATAATATGTGCGTATTTTTTCAGTGTTCGGTCAGGAATATAAACTTAAAAGCTAATTAGGTTGTATTTGCTTCTTGCTTGACGTAACAGTAGAAATTAAATAATTAAATATAATGAAAACTGTTACAATATATATATATAACAATCCTATTTTTTAATGATTTTAATAATGTTATAGGTACTGTTATAGCACATTTACATAAATAATTTGTTTTCATTATCATTCAGCAGGACGAAATTTATACAAAGTATTGAAATAATTTTATTTAATTACTTTTATTTTAACATATACGACACTGACATAGAGCATGTCTTTTAATAACGTAAGGAACTTTATTATTTGTAATATAACTATATATATCAATACTCTTAGTTGGCACTTACAATCGAAAAGTATCAGAATAAAAAAAAGTATACACCTTTCCAAGTTATGTTAAATGTATTGAAATAATAGAATTAATGAGAATTTATTTAATAATTCATCTCATATTAACCAGATAGAAATTATTTTTCAATGTTTAATCATGCGAGAAATAGAATGAGAAATCTTTTATTCATCAATCAGTTATTTTTTCATCCTATTAACTTCTCAGGGCATGAAAAATCAAGTGCTATACTCTATAAAATACTTTTTTAAAAAAAAAAATGCAACTCTATCTTATCAAATAATGCACTAACTATTAATTCAATAAAAGTGCTACATATAACTCATGATTAAAGTAATTCTATGCTATCTTACTGAGTTGAAGATCCCATTTTGATTTCATATAAAGTTTGAATATTTAGAACTATTGAATCTTGAAATCTTTCAAGTAATTTAAATATTAGTTGAATTTGAATATCGATTTAATATTTCCTGGGCTAATTTCAGTAAAAAGATTAATCCAAAAACTTATCAAATTATATGATAATAGCATTGTTTCATATTTTTTCAAAAAACGAAATAAATATCCCTTAATAAACCCTGACAGAATAAAATGTAATATCTTAAAAGATAATTCTCGTGGGGTTGAAATGTTTTGTCTTCTAGCATCAAATTAATTTCCACTTATTTGTAGTTGAAAAAAAAACAACTAAAAATTATCTGAGCTATGCTTCAGTAATGATTCGTATTTCGAAATCATTATTTTGTATTTAAATGTAAAATAAAAAATAAAAACAATTTAATGTCAATAAAGACTGGATGGCTTTTAACATTTAATCATATTTAGTCACCCACACGAAATGCAGTTTTTAACGTAATACATCAAATAACAAAAGTAAATATACTGAACTTTTTTAACTTTTATTACTTAATCTGATTTTTTTAAAGTTCTCTCATGTGATTTTTTTACTAGATCTCTACAAACTCTTAGAATTAAAATGATATCTGTAATTTAACAAATTAATAAAGATTACAATTTTATAAACTAAAATTCACTATATTTTAAAATACATAAAAATATTTTCTTGACACCACATGTGCTTCAAATATAGTTGTTTGATAATGTTTGTAAAATTATGCAGCAATCAAGTACATTGATACCAGATGAAGTAATTAACAGTTCCATTCAGTAATAATGACTAATGAAAAAATACTATGAACCATTCATAAATAGCAATCGGTTCTCTTTATCACTGTTATTATTGTCAACTCATACTTTAATATTTCTGAGTTTTAATTAATTCTACCAATATTTGGAAATGCAAAATAAACTTAAAGCGACATATGTTTGAAAACCTCAAACACTAATATTTTGCAAATATTCTTACTTCACCCAGAATTAAATCAGAAAGTTTCAGTTTAGCAAACTATTGTGTATTGGCTGAGTTATTAATTTAGAACCTGCTATCTAAGAGTTTTAATAACAATAATAATTGTAAACGTTTCATAAAGAAATGGGGCATAAGAAGAAATTATTTGGATTTAAATTTGACTTGCTGATTTAAAATTGGTTCTCTATATAATATATATTAAATGGGGGAAAAAAAATTATAGTGACTTTAATGCAAGTTTTGGTAAAAAAAAAAAAAAAATTAAATTTTGATCCAACTTTGTTTCCAATAATGGTTTTAGTATGGCAAATTCAAATCTGTTTTTTCATCTTTTGGCAAGATATGATTTGCCCATCACACTACTATGATCATCATTAAAAAGAATATTATATGCTCCAGTGCCCAAATCATGCTATTTAATTTGTTATATTATAATTGAATGTCAGAAAGAAAAAGAATTGACATATCATAGACTAAAAAAATCCAAGATTAAAACAAAAAGTTACATTAAAAAAATTCAATTTTTATCAGAATCTTATAAAATTTACATGCCAAATTTGAATAACAAATAAAGATTAAAATTTTTAATACAGACTGTCAAGGTTGTTTTGTTACTGAAGCATGAAATTCTCATAAAAAAATATATTGAGAATATAAGTAATAATAAATCTATATTTGGGTTCATAGAAAATACAATTCTTTAAACGTTGTCTAAAAATGATTTCATTCTTAGTGACTTAAAAAAACCTAACATTTTTTATTTGACAGGATATTAAATGAAATGTCAAAAGCAATGCAGAGATATGAAACAAAAGTTCAAAAACAAAAAAAAAGACTTAAAAATTAATAATGAGTTAAAATTGCAAATATCAATCTATTTGAGATTGTGTTTTTTTAACATTGAAAATAACCCACGGATTTAAAAAGCTATATTATAATCTTATATTTACAAATAGGCACTTTTTATGTCATAGTGATGATATTTTGACTAAGTAAAATAAATATTTTGATGATCTTTTGTAATAATACAAGAATTGAAGTAACTTAATGATATATACATACTACTAACTCATTTAGTTTTGACAAATATGTCGATCTTAGGTTACATCAAATCAACTCTCTTTGTAAGTTTAAAATTGTAAACATTGAAAGTAGTTTCAAAACTATTTAATTTTTTTTTACAGATATATGAATTCTTATAATCAATCTCTCACTTTTAATGTTGCTTCTGTCAGTTCTAATTTATTAAAAACGGTATATAAAAGTGCAGTGATAAAGGTACAATATTGTTATTGTACATTGCAATAAATATACTTTCAAGGATAGTTATCATGGTTTTAGAAAATTGAGAAGCATTAAAAATGCAATTTTCATTTTCAGCAAATATATAAAAAGGTGGGAAACTGTTTGTGATTTGTTTATTTTATTTGCTGATTTTGTTAAAACATTAACTAAGTTAATCAAAAATATTTTTGAAAACTTTGAACTTTGCTGTTGTTCTTTAAAGTTTTTTATTATTATTATTATTATTATTATTATTATTATTATTATTATTATTATTATTATTATTATTATTATTATTATTATTATTATTATTATTATTATTATTATTATTATTATTATTATTATTATTATTATTATTATTATTATTATTATTATTATTATTATTATTATTATTATTATTATTATTATTATTATTATTATTATTATTATTATTATTATTATTATTATTATTATTATTATTATTATTATTATTATTATTATTATTATTATTATTATTATTATTATTATTATTATTATTATTATTATTATTATTATTATTATTATTATTATTATTATTATTATTATTATTATTATTATTATTATTATTATTATTATTATTATTATTATTATTATTATTATTATTATTATTATTATTATTATTATTATTATATAGAGTCTGCAAGATAGAAGCAGAGAAAAAAATGTTACTGCTGACAAAAAAACCTGAAACATTTAAAATAAAAATTGGCGATAAACATGAATGTGTTCAAACTCCATCATATGATACAAGTATAATAGTAGAATTTTTAGTTTGAAATTATCAAAATAAAAAACATAACTAGAATTTCATCTCTTTGGTTATTAGATTTACAGTGTTATGATGATGATTGCTTAGTCTTTCTAAATTTAAATATAATGTATAGAATATTCTTAATGGTTTGAATGTAACATATAATTAATGTGCAAAAAAAATTGTTGTTCATTAGCCAGTGCTGAAACAAAAAATTTCAGTAATTATTAGCCCAAATGGTTATCAACTTAAAATATGGGCTAATTTTTAAATAACTTGTAGCTTTGTAATTTTTTTAATTGAAAGATGCATTTAAATACTGAAGTATACATATGCACCATTATGTTGCTCAATTTTACCATGTAAAGAGATGGATATTCTTTCATAATGATTAGTGCCATTCATAGAACTATTCTTTTGTTCAATTTAGGACATGAAAGAGAGATTTAGATCTCTTATCAAAGTAATCTAAAGACATTAGAAAATTTTTATTTAAAAAGACTCCACAACATTTTAAAAATATGATGACAAGGATATAAAAACAATTGGTATGTTTTTTATTTTGCTGATACTATTGTATCAACTATTATGACCATTTCTTTAAATTGAGAATATGAATAAATAAATAATAATGGATCTAAGAAATATTTTTTGTTAAATATGATATTTGTATTGGAGAGATAGATGGATTTAAAGGTTATCTCAAAACATTCTGTAAAAGAGGAAACACTTATTGTTTTTGTTGAAAATATATAGGCTAAAAATAAACTATAATTGTACAGCTAATTATATAAAATATTACAATAATTCAAAAAGTAAAATTTGCTACAGAAGTTAGAAGATAAAACATCAAACAGCAGATTAAAGATCCAGTCTAACATATATTTGGATACATTTGGATTTCATTGATTATTTTAATTAGTTCTCACATCTCATCTCTAATGTTTTTCTCAGTAAAATTAAAATGACAATGATAATGATGATGATGAAGATTCAGAAAAATTGATATATGGCTTCAGTCTGAGATATAATCAAAAATGCTAGTCTGCAGAAATGTGGAATAAAATAATAAAAATATTAAAGCAAATGAAATAAAGATATTTGATTTGCATATTTTATCAAATTATTCATCATCATTATCTCATGAATACTTCTGAGGGAAGATTCTACTGATTATTTTAAATCAAACTTTTTTTTAAATATATACTTAATGTTCTCATTGTAAATATTTTCCTTGAGGGTATCTATTTTATTGTCTTCATAATACTCCACTTTTTGTTTCTTTTCAATAAGTTCTCCCAATATACTCAAATATTTTTATGCTTTTATGTCTGACAGAAACAATTCATTAACTTAATAATTTCTATTAGTCATAATGAATAATATTTCTGCAATATAATTGTCACTACGTCATTCTAAAGCAAGATAGGGATTGGTTTTTATCCACTTTTAATACCTTGGGGAGGTATATAATTATAAACATATAACCAAAGACATGTTGAAAATGATGTATGATTCCTAAGATGCACATTTTATGCTGAACCAGCACTCATCAGCTCGCCCTGATTAAATAAATGTCTGTATTTCTTCAAAATAATATACATAAACTTATAAATAATATATATAGCAAATTAGTGAAACTTGCTGCCCTCACAACTTTGCAACAAATTACTTAATGAAAATATATTAATACTTTTTTATTACTCATATGACTAGATATTATCCAATAATGAAAAATATTTCTGCAATGTAATTTTCACTACACTAATCTAACGCAAGGTAGGGATTGTTTTCTATCTGATTTTAACAACTTGTGGAGGAATGTAATCATAAATGTATAACCAAAGACACTTAGTCTGGGCCAAACTGATGAGTTCTGGATTAGCATAAAATGGACATCTTGGGGTCATAAATCTTTTTCACATCTTTGGCATTTGTTTATATCTACATCTATTCACGAGATCTTAAAAGCATATAGAAACCAATCCCTACTTTTGCATCAGAGTGATGGTAGAGTGGAAATTATACTACAAAAATATTATTCATTATTGTATAACATCTTCTTTAATAAATGGCTAATAAAAATATTAATGTACTTCCATTAAGAATTTTGCATCAAAGTTGTGAAGATGGCAAGTTTAACACATCAATTATGCTATAGTACTTTGATATCTATATATACTGAACAATAATAAAGATATATGTAAGAAATTATGGTCTGGGTCAATTGAAGAATGCTGGTTCAGCATGAAATGTGCATCCTGAGAGATCATAAATCTTTTTATGCCTTTGATCATGTATTTATAATTACATCCCTCCACAAGCCATTAGAGGTGCATCGAAACCAAACCCTACCTTGTGTTAGAGTAGTGTAGTGAAAATTACACTACAGAAATATTATTCCTTAATCCATTAACTTAGTTCTTTTTTAATAGTTACAACTATTAAATAATTTGAATTTATTTATTTAATTACATATATAGTATAACCTCTGTAACTATCTACAAATTAAAAGCAAGACAATACTAAGAGTGTATAAGCAGAGAGAGAGAAAGGTAAATTTAATTCAGTTCATAGCGCTAAGATGTGTTAATGCACTTTTTTTTAGCTACTTCATTTCTCTTTGTTGAAAAGATATTCAAGAGAAAATTAAAATGATTGAAAGTTTTTTATTTAAAAAAAAAAAAACAAATCAGAGTTTCTAAGATTAAATATTAGAAAGGAAGTTATTGAGTTATTAAATTAATATTAAGTAAGGTATTTCTTTTTTAAAAAAATAAAAAAAAAAAACAATTCAAATTTTTAAAGACAATATATATTTTTTTCTTTTCTCTCTTTCTTTTTTCTTTTTAAAAAAAGAATTGTGCGTTAAAAAAATAAAAATTAGTTTTAGAAGAAACTTTATTGTAAATTATATAATTTTAAATCTTCTCATTCGATAATTTAATTTATAAACCAATTAAGCGAATGTAACGCTTGAATGTGAAGCTATAATAATATACAGGAATTAATATACGCTAAGCGCTTTCGAGGTGCTTTACCTCATATTCATAGCGATGCTGTGAGCTGCAAAATGTAAAAATGGAGTGGGAGAAGTGGTATGCAAAGCATATGCAAATGGGCTAAATAGTCCAGCGTTTAGAGATGTCGAAGCAGGTGTCGCGTCTATTGATAGAGTTGTTATTGTTATTGATGTAGTACCTTCTCTGATCTTCCGCTTAATGTCGTTTTCTCGATACAGACTATTTTAGGTGGAAGGTTCAAATAAATGTCCAGTCTTCTTGGAGTGTTCCAAAAATGTTGATGAGTTATCGTTGTTTTTCATAGCTCTATTGTATGTGTATCTGTGTTGTGCTGTCCGGGTGATTGTGCCTGCCTTGGTTTCTCCAAAATAAATGGCGCGGCAACCGGGTTGTGGGCAAGTTATGCTGTAAACGACATGGGGGGTCTGAGAAGGTTCTATTTTGTCCTTGGAGTTATTGATGAGACGATTAGTGCAAGGGGGTGTATGAAAGCTGATTTTAAATTTATTGTCTAAAACTTTGATTAGTTGGTGGGAGATTTTAGGTATGTGGGGAAGAGTGATATATGGAAGTTTATTATTGTTTTTATTAAGGGTGATTTTTGTATGAAACTGTTTGATTTTGTTGTTGATAGTGTGAAGTTTATAGCCTGCTTGTAGTAGATCTTTGGTGTAGAGATGTATGTTGTTTTTCGATCTGCCTCAAACTTGCAAGCTGCTATTTCTGTGTAGGAATGCTTGTAGTCCTGCTAATTTGTGAGAGTTAGGAACTTAGAATGAGGATGTATAAAGCCTCTGATTTCAAAAGGCTTTATAATCATTGAATAATTTATACATAGTTCATCGTGCTTAACTTAAGATCCAGTAATTTAGGCTTTGGGAGCATCCTCAGATTGGAATTAATGGTTAGATTAGTGTTAGTCTTTTTATAGATAAGTTTTATATAAATTATTTTAGGCATATTAGTTTTTCGTAGTAATTAAGAAAAATGTGTTATATCCAAAGGGGGGCACACCCTTTTCATATTTACAAGGTAAACTTTATATATCTTATCATCAATAAAAATAAGAGAAATAACTTCAAGAATTATTGAAAATACAGACCCTAACTCTCACAAATTAGCAGGACTACAAGCATTCCTACACAGAAACATGAGCTGTCAAGTTTGAGGCAGATCGAAAGAACAACATACATCTCTACACCAAAGATCTACTACAAGCAGGCTATAAACTTCACACTATCAACAACAAAATCAAACAGTTTCATACAAAAATCACCCTTAATAAAAACAATAATAAACTTCCACATATCACTCTTCCCCACATACCAAAATCTCCCACCAACTAATCAAAGTTTTAGACAATAAATTTAAAATCAGCTTCATACACCCCCTTGCACTAATCGTCTCATCAATAACTCAAGGACAAAATAGAACCTTCTCAGACCCCCCATGTTTTAAGCATAACTTGCCCACAACCCGGTTGCGCCATTTATTTTGGAGAAACCAAGGCAGGCACAATCACCCGGACAGCACAACAAGATACACATACAATAGAGCTATGAAAAACAACGATAACTCATCAACATTTTTGGAACACTCCAAGAAGACTGGACATTTATTTGAACCTTCCCACCCTAAAATAGTCTGTATCGAGAAAAACGACATTAAGCGGAAGATCAGAGAAGGTACTACATCAATAACAATAACAACTCTATCAATAGACGTGACACCTGCTCGACATCTCTAAACGCTGGACTATTTAGCCCATTTGCATATGCTTTGCATACCACTTCTCCCACTCCATTTTTACATTTTGCAGCTTACTGCATCGCTATGAATATGAGGTAAAGGACCTCGAAAGCGCTTAGCGTATATTAATTCCTGTATATTATTATAGCTTCACATTCAAGCGTGACATACGCTTAATTGGTTTATATTATTATCGAATGAGAAATTTAAAATTATATAATTTACAATATAACTTTTATCAACAAAGACAATACATTTAGAAAACATGGAAACCAACATTCTTGTCTGAATGCAAAAGATTTAACATCGTTCCAAATTGCTGCAAAATAAAAATAAACGACTCCATTTTTAATCGCGACAAATTCATTGACAAATTACAATTACGCCTCTTGACTTTTGTTATCCGTGGATGTAAGAACGCATTACGTAAAGAAAGAAAAAGATGGAGCACAATTACAGCAAACAACTCCCTCCCTCAATGGATTATCGATAAACTTAACTTTACAGAAATAAACCAACGCAAACGCTTCGTTTTGAAAATTAAATTTTTAGCTAATAAACAAAATATAAATATTGACTTACTACAAACTTCGTTTGTCAATAGAACTGGCCTCACTCCCCCCGATATAATAGCAAGAGTCCTATCCCTTGGACCTAGATTTGTAGGAGGACAATGGAGACAACCTAAATTAGAACTAATCGCTGACGTTGAAGCAAATTTGATTAATAATCCACATAGAGATAGCATCATAACAAATATAGTTAAATCTATCTCACAAAAACAGCTATATATAAAAGATCATGGCTGGAGTAACGACATTAAAATTATGAAACAGTTCATTGATCATCATAATTTAATTTGCCTTAAAGAAGATAAGGGCAACAGATTTGTGCTATTAAATTCGCAAGATTATAAGCATAAAATAATAGAGCAAATCACAAACCTACAACTCACTCCTGTCACACAATTCAACAATAAGCTTAACCGCGACAAGTTTATTGCATCCATTCTCTGTCCTTATAAAAACAAAGGCATTTCTACTGCAGAATACTACCGAGTTTATCCTTCCTCCACCAAAGCTCCTAGAGTGTTTGCCAACATTAAACTCCACAAGCCAGGCGAACCTCTGCGTCTTATGATGGATTTTGGGGGAGTCCATTATTTTCAAACCGCAACTATGGTTAATCAACTACTAATCGACAGCCTGGGCTTCGGGAATTTTTCTGTTAATTTATCCTTTCAGGTCGTGGAGAAAATCAAAAAAGCCACGATCTGTAACAACTTCCGAATGACCACCTTTGACATCAAAGAATTGTATGGGTCTGTGGACAGAAAACAATCTATTCGCATTATCCAACAAGAACTCATCAATACAATGTCATCTGAACGCATTAATTTCATCATTACATTTTTAACTTGGATGGATAAGCATATATACACAACGTTTGAGCACTCTTGGTACAATATGAAAAGGGAGGCCAAGGGCCTCCCCTTAGTGGAATCATAACCGCATTTTTCTTAATTACTCGAAAAACTAATAGTGCCTAAACACCAAGTTGACAACCCCCACACTTTATACATGCGGTACGTAGACGACATACTTATTCTAGCCAATCAGCACACCACAAACAATATTATACAAGAGCTAACAAACACTAACTAACCATTAATTCCACATCTGAGGAGCTTCCCAAAGCCTAAATACCTGGACTTAAGTTAGCGCGAGAACTAGTATAAATATTCTAGATTATAAAGCCTTTTGAAATCAGAGGCTTTATACATCCTCATTCTAGTCCTAACTCCACAAATTAGCAGGACACAAGCATTCCTACACGAAATATGCAGCTGTGCAAGTTTGAGGCAGACGAAAGAACAACAACATCTCTACACCAAAGACTACTACAAGCAGGCTATAAACTTCACACTATCAACAACAAAACAAACAGTTTCATACAAAAACACTCTTAATAAAAACAATAATATACTTCCATATATCACTCTTCCCCACATACCTAAAACTCCCACCAACTAATCAAAGTTTTAGACAACAAATTTAAAATCAGCTTTCATACACCCCCTTGCACTAATCGTCTCATCAATAACTCCAAGGACAAAATAGAACCTTCTCAGACCCCCCATGTCGTTTACAGCATAACTTGCCCACAACCCGGTTGCCCGCCATTTATTTGGAGAAACCAGGAGGCACAATCACCGGACAGCACAACACAGATACACTTACAATAGAGCTAGGAAAACAACGAAACCATCAACATTTTGGAACACCCAAGAAGACGGACATTTATTTGAACCTTCCCACCATAAAAAATCTGTATCGGAAAACGACATAGCGGAAGACAGGGGACACACAAAACAAAACAACCTACAAAGACGCGACACCCTCGACACCAAACCGACATTAGCTTCTTGACCCTTCTCCCCTCCTTTTCTTTTGCCCCACCTAAGGGAAGCACCAACTAAATAATCCGTATATTATTACTCACGCGATCCAATGTTTTAAAAGAACTTATCAAAGAAATATATATATGCAGATCTTTCAATTTAAAGGATATATATACAGATATTTCAGTTTAAAAGGAAAAAGAATAATACAAAACTAATCAAAGAATACCACAATAAGTATTTTCAATAGCATTCAGTGAATTACATTATTATTAAAGACATTTACAATAAAACAGGTAACAGAAAATACATCTCACTAAAGTTTTAGAGTACTGATGGACAAGTGATCAAGTGATTGCGAAAATGTCTTATGGGGTGATTTTTTTAAAAGAATTTTTTTTATTGTCTCTAATTTGTTTTTGAAAGTATTAAATTTTTTTGCATTACTATTGCAAAGATAAGTGCACCTTGTGCACCATAATGCTTATAGTATAAATGTTGAACTTATAGTGGCTTTTTTTTTCTGATAAATTTTTGTAATATAAGATCGAGTGTATTGTAGGCTACTGCACAACTCACATATAGTGTCAGTGTTAAGTATGTTTCTCCTATATCTCATGAAATATAACGTTGGTAATGACCACATGTTCATTTTGAGTAGAAAATCAAATAAATTGGACCTAAGTATCCAATATTGAAATGTAAGTATTAGCTGCTTATTATTAATGCCAAGCATTGGCAAGTTTAAGTTATAATTTGTGTTTGTTTCTAGAAGAAAATATGCATTCCAGTAGTGTCATTTGTCTTGTGGGGAAAGTTATGTTAAGGTTAGATATTGATTTAATAGGTTCTAAGATTATATCAGATATTTGCGTATGTAAGAGGTTTGTCTATAGATGTTATTTCAAAAGTGACTTCTAAATATGGGTGTGTGTAGACATTCCATTCAGGCAAATGCAGTATCATAGAAACCTAAATCGCTTAGGACTACATGCTATTCATGTATTTACAATACAAAAAACTATTAATCTTATATCAACTATGGCAAGATTAAAAAAATAATTATAACGAATTTGAATACAGACTTAAGCTTTTGGAGATCATTTTTCTTTTACACATGTAAGTGGTCATATGTATCAGTTGTATGAGATAGAGTGGATAGCTAAAGGGACTTTGAAAATCTGTGTTCAAAATGCTTATAATTACATTTAAAGCTCCAAGTATAGGAATTATGCTTATATTTCAAATATTAAAATAGATAAAGTAAGTTTGGTGGTAGACAGCTTGAGATTAGGAGAAAAAATATATTTTCTAAAAATTATTTTTCAAAAAACAGTGATGAAGAAATTATAAAATGCCAGTTGTAATTAATTTAGATCAGAATATGCTTGTCTAGTGGAATTAATGCATGAACTTAAAGCAGATCACTATACAGCAAGGGGAAGTACAACTAAACAATGTATTGTTATATGCAACCTTTTGTAGTGAAGTCAAATATATCAACTATACTTGCTGATAGGAGAATAAGGGACTTTCAATATCATAAAAATTTTCAAATTATCGAACACATTTCCTTAACATGAGTGAGAAATTTACTTCAGTGTGTATTCATTTCTGTCCTAATATTTAATACTGTAAAAATAAAATAGTAGAAGTTCATTCCTAATATCAAAAGAAAAATGCATTGAGGCTCATCATCATTGAAGACATTTTTCTTTGCCAAGAGATGTGTATGACTTTTGCTGCCTCCCTCCAAAATTTCATCATGCTGCTAGCTAATCTATAATTAGTTAGTGATAAAGAAAGAAATATACCATTGCTTATCAAGCTAAAATGAGAAGTAAAGAAAAGATATTGTTTATTATTTGTGACAAACATAAGATAAAAAAGGGGGGGGGGGAAATGATGATTGTGTGTAATAACCAACCAGACATATTGTTTGGGAACTTGAAATGGATCAACGAATTGATAAATTATAAATAAACTGCACTAGGATTGCCAAAAAACAAAAAAATATATAAAAAATTATAAAGTTCTGTTTATCAGCAAGCATGAGAGCTTACATAGATTAAAAACTTGGATGGTTCAACTGATTAATTGTTGTATATTAATAATAACCAACTAATATTAATAATATCCAAATGAAACAGTTTATGTGAATAATTTACCCAAATTTATTACATGAACCAGTTTTTATTAATAATTCACAATTATCAATAATAAATGCAATAATTTTGAATATGTTCAGTTCAAAACTTGCTAAGAATTGAGACATACCACATCTATAACTATAAATATTTGTCAAAATCAGTAAAAAAACATGACCATCTACTTTTTGAAGAATAAAGCAATTAAACATTAATAAATAAATAATCGTCATAAATGTGAATTTAATTTTAATACTAATTTTATTTATAACTTTTGTAGGAATTGTCAAATGAGTAAAACTGGCTTAGTGCCGAGTTGGCACTCATAATATAAAACAAAGATAAAGAGACAGACTATCAGCTGTTAGACATTGACAATTTAGATATTTTTTGGCATCAATATGAAGTTGATTTCATTTATTTTTTCCTGTTGCTAGTATGTGCATGTACTGTTTTTATGTTTTAATTAATTTTACATTACTAATTAACATAATAGGGAATTTAGAAGTAATAAAGACATAATTTACCAAACATGTTAACTTCCTGAAATCTAGAAAAGAAAAAAAAAAACCAGCAGTTATTTACAAGAGAAGAGTATTATTTGTTTTCAATGAAAGTTAAATAGAACAAAAAGAATATTTCCAAAAAATCACCAGAAGAATACTGACAGCTATCAAGATATGATATAAAAGTTGGAAGTATTGAAAACTGATTGTATCTATTAAAAATGGAAAAAAATACGATTATATATTACACTTTTATGGAGAATTTTGCAACAAATTCATGAAACTCATGTTGCAATTGGCCTTGAAGGATCATAAAGACGCTAAGTATAAGAACTTTACAATAGAAATTTATATCATATATTTCAAACTTTGTGAACCCTGTCAAAAGAAATTGAACATTCCAAAAAGGGCTCATTGTTAAACCAATTAAAAGCAATGATTCAATTTTAGTCAACAGATTGATCTCATAATGGACATTATAAATTTATAATGCTTTTCAAGATTATCCAACAAAATTTATTTAACTAAGAGCTTTAAAATAAAATGG
This sequence comes from Epiperipatus broadwayi, assembly GCA_028023455.1. NCBI lineage: Eukaryota > Metazoa > Onychophora > Udeonychophora > Euonychophora > Peripatidae > Epiperipatus > Epiperipatus broadwayi. Next base: position 4,390,356 of record JAQFVV010000103.1, read on the forward strand.
ACCCAGGAAGTTACTTACCATCTATTGAATGTGTTCACAATATTTAGAGCATCATACATCTTGCAAAGTGATAATGACAAGGAATTCAGTGGGAAAATTATTGAAGAAGTTTACAGAATGTAGGACAAGCTCAAAATTACTCATGGAAAACCAAGTTATAGTCAGTCCCCAAGACTCAATTGAAAGAGCAAACCAAGCCATTGAAAATATGTTATTCATTTGCTCAAAACAAATAATATAATGATATGACCAGAAGAAATAAATTTGTTCAATTTATGAAAAATAGAACACATCATTGTGGAACAGCTCTCTTTCCCTATGTAGCTATGTTTGGCTGTAAAGCTAAAATAGATTTGAAAACATACCTGCCAATTGATACTTTGTCAGCAATTATTATTGAAGAAAATCTGGGAATTGATATTAAAAGATCATTCTAATAACAATATCCAACTTCAGAGAATAATTTTAATAGAGAATGGTGATATTAGTACAGAGAATGATGACAATATATAAGTGGAAATGGATGGTTTGAGGGAAGACACGCATATAATAAGATATAATAAAAATATAAATAAGAGGGTTACATCAAAGATAAACAACATTCTTTGGAAATAGAAAACGTCATAATAAAAATAATTACCAGACTTTAATTGAAACTAGTGAAAAACTAAGAAAATATCTTTTTTCACATACGATGAAGTCTCTGAGAAACAATCATGAAGTTTTAAGCTCTGCAAAGCAGTCGCTGATTAATAAGTAAGTTGAACATTACAAATGTAGAAGACTAAATTTCCAATTGTGAATTTAGGAGAAAGCATTTGGATAAGCATTCCAGAAATAGGTATGGCTAAAGCCGATACTCAGAATATTATAGCTGTTATAATTTCCATTACGATTGAAAACTTATATAAACTACTTATAAAATATGGTGTTTTAAACCACCGCTATGCAAGGAATGAATTTAACATCTGCAAATATACTTTTATTGCAGTTAATGAAGTTCCAGATATTGAAATAAGTCTAAAAATATGTATTTGCAAGAATTCTAATTTAGATGGTAAAGGATTTCAAAACTCCAATTGCACAGGCAATTGTAACTCAAATCGTGTAAATGTAAAAAAAGGTCCAAATGCTATGGAAGTTTTTCCTGAATGAATAAATAAATAGTTTCTTTATAACTATAGTATAGGAACATATTTGTATAATAAATAATGTTGCATGTTTTAATTAATAATAAATAAAAATGTAAGAAATATTACAAAACAATTTTTTATTAAATTTACGTCTTCACTATTAATTATTAATATTTATTGATAAATATTATGTGTTATTTATTACATTGAACAAATGACGTGGTTATTATTAATATTAACTAGAAATTATTAATACTAACCGGAGTAACATATATATATCACATGTGATAGAATAATGATGTATTAAATTATAAATGAATGCTTTTTTAATCATTATATTGTAGTATTAGGTTTTGGTTTTATTCTTTGCTTTGGAATAGATTATATACTTTGTTGGCATATTTCTCTGCATTAAGTGTAAAATATATATATTTTCTTACGAAAGTTATTTGATTAGTTTTGAAATGCTCGAATATTAATCAAGCATGTGGGGGGGGGGGGGGAATAATATTTCATTTAGTTTGAAGTGTTGAGAGAGGAAAAATAATGGGAATTATTAAAAGCCATGATAATTAATGTCTGCTGGATAATCTTATATTTATATTCAGAAATTTGTGGAATCAATGGGGAATGTATTGACATATTTATATTTCTTTTGTTATTGTTGTTGACTGTCTGAAATAAATTACAGTTAAGTTCAAAATTTAGCCATTGACCTCTATTCTTTTATTGCATCGATTCAATAATGTATTTAAGTTAAATAGTCAAGTTGTGTAATAGCATGTTTAAGTCTGATGTGTCTGCAAGTTACTTCTTGGTGCTGAATGGGATTGTTATTACTTGAATAAAAGTTTGAATCTGGATTTCTGTACATTACTCAGAGAAGTAGTGTGGCATCTTAATTTACCTTGACTAATTGTACCAGTCCAAACAAATGAAAAAAATGCCCAATGAGATCAGATATTTTAAACAGCACTTAACAATCAAAATGTAGTTCGCATAGATATATGCATCTTAATTAGTGTATGATAATGAACAGTAAATGTTATTATCATCCAACAGATGGTTTATAAAGTGATAAAGATCTTCAGTATGTTTGTCATCAATTTTTGAAATGGAGTTTGTTTCTAAATCCGTTTTATTATATATATATATATATTGTGTGTGTGTGTAATCTTATAATTGAATATTAATAAATACAGTAACCTAAATATATATAAATTACAATTTTAAAAAACTTTTATCCACTTAGGAGCGCTTTCGACTATCTTCTTTAGTCTATATCAACTAACACTTTCCAAGCCTAATCTTTCCACAATTCCGTGATTTTTACGTTTGCTGCCTGTCTGTTTATTAAGTCTTGCTTATATGTATATATTAATATGACTTTCTTTATTTTCCTTTTATTATTGTTTCTTTCAATTTGTAATATTTTTACATTATTATAATTCAAATTAAAACCATATAATTCAAATTAAAATCATATATACATAATAGATTGTGTGTATATGGTTTTAATTTGAATTGCAATAGTGTAAAAATATTACAAATTGAAAGAAACAATAATAAGAGGAAAATAAAGAAAGCCATGTTAATATATGAGTATAAGCAAGACTTAATAACCAGACAGGCAGCAAGCGAAAAAATCTCGGAACTGTGGGGAGCTTAGCCTTGGAAAATGTTAATTGACAAAGACTAAGATAATACACCAAAGCATTCCTAAGTGAATAAAAGTTTTTTAAAGCTGTACTTTATTTATATTTAGGTTATTGTATTTATTAATATTCATTTACAAGATTACATATATAACTTTGAAGAAATACAGACATCGAATAAAAATATCATTACATATATATATAAAATTAACAATCTAGTCTGCTGAAAATATCATTACATATATATATAAAATTAACAATCTAGTCTGCTGAAAGAAATTTCTTATTTTTCAATTCATTTTTTATTTCTATTGATTGTTTAACCATCTTTCATCCATCTATCAATCTATATGTAGTCAACCTGTCTATTATCTATCTATCAATCCATTTTTTTATTTAAATAACTCATTCTATCTATCTGGTTTACTACCATATATTTATCTATTCTACCTACTCACCTACCTAACTAATTATCTTTTTATTTACCTAACTACCTATTTACCTATCTATTAATATATCTATCTACCAACATAATTGTCTGTCTATCTATCATTCAAACAATCAAAGTGATTTTTTTTTTTCAATTTGCATCAAAAATTAAAGATTTTAAAATATATTTTTTAATACGTGATGAAGATTAAATATTCTATGTATTATTTGTTTTGGTTTTACAAATTATAAATTTAATATCATATCAAGTCATGATGTAAAAAATAAATATTTACAATTTTCATATCACATTAACATTTATGTGGAAAACATCAATAGTGATAAAGAACACAATTAAAGAATATCAGTGAGATATAGTTTTTACTTGACATTTAGGCTAATAGATATTTGAATAATTTATTAATTTTAAAAAGATATCTTCATCCTGAAATTATTAGCAAACAATTCGATAGTGATGCACTTATATAATAATTAAATGCGAAATGAATACATATAGATAAGATATTGATAAGAATTAAATTTACACTAATAATATTAAATACGGTAATTAAAAATGTAAAAGATTAACAAATATTAACAATAACTACTTAATTTTTTTATAGTTTCATTATTTAAAAAGTAATAATTTAAATAATATTAATGCGCTCTAAATAGTTTTGTGTGAATGTAAAAATACATGCGATTTTAAAAAAGCGGAATTCTATAAACTTAGTTAAAAACTATTTGATTCTAGAATTACTATCTGCATCTGAGTCATTTTGAAACATTTTGCAAGATTTTTATTTTATTATTTATATGACTATTGGCACTTTTAAAAAAGGTTTTCAGAAAAATGTGATAATCTAATGTCAGTTTCAAGAAGTAAATACAAATGAAGCTATTAAATCCAATAGTTTCATTTATAGATAAATTAATTTTTTATTGAAAAAACTATTCAAACTTTTTTATTAATATGGAATAGAGATTTTTAAAGAGGATATAAAATTGAGATATTTCATGTGTTTGTTTAAAATCAGATATATTAATTTTTAACTAAGAATTTAGTTCATGTTTAGGTTCGAGATAACCTCTAGTGCAAAATGGTCAATAATAATCATGAATGTGCTTATCTGAAGTGATTGGTGTCAAAGTTGTGACTGCAAAAAGTATCATACTTGTAAATCAAACTGTAAAGATTAAAAAAATATTTGATTATATAATTTATATTTAACAAAATCTGAAACCAAATTGGAATGTTTTTTAGCTGTTTAAATTTTTTAAAATTTTTAATTTGATTTCTTGTTAGTGCATTTTCAATTTCTTAATATTATATTCATGGTACTTTAATAAATATAACAAATATACAAACAAATTATATTATTAATATCCATATTTATTGATTTAGATACTATTAATGTGATGATTTGTTCTGCTTTTGAATATGTAATGAACCGCATCTCTTCTTTTTAGAAGTTTCTTTCCCTGCAGATTATCGTAATATTTCCACGTGAAGTATATACCATGCCTTTATCTCACGTTCAAAAAATATAAAACCATATGGGCTGCTTAATTTTGCCTTGATGTTGTAATATATGTGTTGTATAATTCTCCATTCTAACCTTAATTTTAGCATCACAAATGTACTCAGATAATAATCCTTTCAAAAATTTCATGATATACATGACATTTGAATCGTCAGTATTGATAACCATGTATTTCAGACTTAAGGGGTTTTTGTAACTGATTTATTGATTTACATAAAGTAAATAAATGAATTAAAAGAAGCCAATAATTGTGTATAGCCTGATTAGATTATTAATGCAGATTGACACCCAACAGATAAAATTAATCACAGAATTAAACTTGACTGGATTCCTTATGGTAGAAATGATTCAGTATTAAATTGAAATAGGCCCATGAATGCTAAAAAGGGTTTTAATAAATCTGTTTTAACTTTGTTTATTTAAGGATCTAAAACTTGGACAATTAATAAAATAGAAATACAGAATTTCAAACTACACTTTGAAGTATAACAAATGAAAACAAAATGTATAAAATGTATTAATGATATCGATTTATTACTTTTTATAAATCTCCACATATATACTCTAATGCAAATTTTTTAATACAATTCCTTTAATTTTCTAGCAGTTTTGATTGCCCTGCAGTCTTCATCAGAGCTACAACATTTAAACATATAATCATATAACCATTATTCTATAACCATATAAAAATATATATTTTATATTATTATTCATAATCACATTTTATTTTTAACTCTATACTTTTACTTTCTTTTTTTTCTAATTATTATTTTCTCAATATGTCTTTACTATTTCTACTTTATTTTTATTTTTTACCTTTTCTTTCTATCTATCATTCTACATTACTCTCTAATATATTTTTGTCACTTTTTTATTTTAAAGAAAAGGTAATATATATATATATATATATATATATATATATATATATATATATATATATATATATATATATATATATATATATATATCAAATCAATATATATATATATCAAAATACAGTACAATTTATATAAATTATATTCTTTTAGAAGTACTTTCGACTATACACTTTGTAGTCTTTATCAACTATATAATGTTGAATAATCAAAACGAGACAACCCTTAACAATACCCATAGTTCAATTCAGATTTCCCACAATTCTGTTATCTTAACATTTGATGACTGGTGATTCATTAACATTTGACGATTTCTTGAAATCAACATAGCCTCTTTTATTTTACGTTTATTATGACAACGTTCAATTTGAATAATTTTCATATTTTTATAATCAAATTTAAATCCATATTGACAAGATTTATTATGATCAAATATAACAGATGATGAAGGTTTATTTACATCTGTTCCATATTGATTCTCTTTTTGAATTCTATTATATAAAAGCATATGTTCTTTTATTCTCTTCTCAAATGTACACTTAGATTCACCAATGTATTGTACACTGCATCCACATATCAATCTATATATAATAGAATTTTGATTAAACTTTGAATTTTGAATTTTAGAATTATTAAGCAATCTATTTATGTTATTTGTAGAGAAAAAAGCAATATGACACAAACCATTATAAATTTTCCTAATAAACTTGACCTGCTCATCTGATATAAATGGCATTGAAATCCATTTCATTTTGATATTTTTATTTTTAATTTTATTATAGTGTTGATTTCTTTTAAATCCTTTATCAACACTATAATAAAATTAAAAATAAAAATATCAAAATGAAATGGATTTCAATGCCATTTATATCAGATGAGCAGGTCAAGTTTATTAGGAAAATTTATAATGGTTTGTGTCATATTGCTTTTTTCTCTACAAATAACATAAATAGATTGCTTAATAATTCTAAAATTCAAAATTCAAAGTTTAATCAAAATTCTATTATATATAGATTGATATGTGGATGCGGCGTACAATACATTGGTGAATCTAAGTGTACATTTGAGAAGAGAATAAAAGAACATATGCTTTTATATAATAGAATTCAAAAAGAGAATCAATATGGAACAGATGTAAATAAACCTTCATCATCTGTTATATTTGATCATAATAAATCTTGTCAATATGGATTTAAATTTGATTATAAAAATATGAAAATTATTCAAATTGAACGTTGTCATAATAAACGTAAAATAAAAGAGGCTATGTTGATTTCAAGAAATCGTCAAATGTTAATGAATCGCCAGTCATCAAATGTTAAGATAACAGAATTATGGGAAATCTGAATTGAACTATGGGTATTGTTAAGGGTTGTCTCGTTTTGATTATTCAACGTTATATAGTTGATAAAGACTACAAAGTGTATAGTCGAAAGTACTTCTAAAAGAATATAATTTATATAAATTGTACTGTATTTTGATATATATATTTGATTTGTATATTACATATATTGTGAAACGAATACAGATATCAAACTTTATTTATATATATATATATATATATATATATATATATATATATATATATAATGAGAAAATAATAATTAGGAAAAAAGAAAAGTCAAGGTATAGGGTTAAAAATAAAATATGATTATGAATAATAATGTAAAATATGTATTTTTATATGTATATAGAATAATGGTTATATGATTATATGTTTAAATTTTGTCATTCTGATGAAGATTGCAGAACAGTTGAAACTGTTAGAAAATTAAAGGAATTGTGTAAAAAAATTGTATTAGAGTTTATATGTGGAGATTTATAAAAAGTAATATATATAAATATATGATGCAAAAAAAGTAAAAAAGTTATAAGATATTGATTAATATAGCATATTAAACATATCTTTAAAAAACATAGAAACTGAGAGCTATATCAATATACATTATTTTAATTATAGTTATCCATATATATATATATATATATATATATATATATATATATGTGTGTGTGTGTGTGTGTGTGTGTGTAAATAAGTAAATAAATGTAAATAAACAAAATATTAAAATTTGCAAATTTAATCAATTTTATATAACCAACAGTCAGGTTTTCATCACAAACTACTACATGCAATCATGTTTCTTAATAATGTTGGTTCCCTTTTCCCAGTTTAATATGATATAGTATTTTGTGTACTAAAAGGTTTACTGAATGCAAAGCTAGAATCTTTGCAATTAAAAAAAAGTGAAACATCTTTCTTAAATGATAAAATGAAAAATCTGAAAATGAAGAATCTGAAATTTAATTGGGTCTGACTGTATAGATTCTGAAAGTAATATAAACTTAAAGTCATTAAAATAAGGGAAAATTAATATCTATCAACAAGGGGACCATTATTAATTTCAATAGGGGAAAAATTACTGAAGTAAAAAATGTTCAGAGTATTTAATTTTAATAAAACTGGTTTGTGATACAACAACAGTTTGAGAAAATTGAAGTCTGACCCATTAAACTTTTCATTTATTTAATTAAATACCTATAGTAAATATTTAATTTTTACTTTTGAGTCAATGTCAATGAATGATCTTACATAATATATATATATATATATATATATATATATATATATATATATATATATATATATATATATATATATATATATATATATATAGAGAGAGAGAGAGAGAGAGAGAGAGAGAGAGAGAGAGAGAGCCACTGCTTGGGTAAGAAACATTTAGGCCCTGCTTCTTCCCTCCTTTCAATGAAATAAGATTTGTAAATTAAAAAACTGTTTTTGCTAGTGTTTTCACACAAAAAAAAATTAATATGGCTTTAGTCATTTAACATGTTTGTTCAAATACCTTACTTGATTTAATCATATATTTCTATAAAATAAATCCAGAGATTAAAACATGTGCTAAAATAAAACAAATTAATGTTTAAAAAATAAATTTTGAAACAATAATTAAATAATATCTTTTACTAATTTTGAAATTTTTAACTTTTTCTTTCAAAATTTTTCATATTATTTTTGGGACAATCCTGAAAAATTGTTAACAAAGACAAAAAAACATCTGCAAATAAGATAATTTTTTTAAATATCTAAGTGTTTTATTCACATTTAAAAAAACCACCAGACACACAGAAAACATTGCACCATCCCCTTCTCTTTCTTGGGACAGCTCTGGGACTATGTAAATAATTTTTCTAATTTACTTACTTAAAAATATTATCTACTGCCAGAGTATAAATAATTCTCTGGAATGCTTTGTTATCAAGCTCTGGCTTATATAGCAAGAAGTAAAAAAAATCCAGCTTATCTCCATTATCATATCTGAAGTACAATAGTTGTAAAAGCTGACATAACTCTTAAACTTTTTTTATCAATATTTAGATTAACTTAAACTGACTTATCAATAATTAGTTAAAAATGGCTTGCTTTTTTGAAGACCCATTCAAAGTCTCTCGTGCACAAATACATTCATGTTTTCTATTAAGAAAGTTATATTCTTTCAAAAATAAAATATTTACATTATTATTTAATTTTATGTGCATGTTATTCTGCTATTAATACCTATTATTTATTATATATGTAGTCCAATATTTTAAATTTTCATACTTATATTGTTTAATTTATGGTTGATATAAATCTCTCATTCCATAAACACGAACTTGTTAAAAATAGTTTAAAAATCCATTAACCTTTTCATTTTTTGCTACTCTGGTGTTTTTCTTTGTCTCACACATCAACATAAAATATATGATAAAATGATTATTACATATCAGAAAATAATAAATTTGACTTCATTTGATAAATATTTTTATTTATTACTGAAATAAATTTAAAATGTTCATATTTTGTTTCTGTAAATATTAAAAAAGTATGACTGTAGTCAAAACAAAGACATTAGACATCATCATTTCTAGAAAGATTATTTTCAGTATATAAAATCAATGAAATCTTTTTTATTTCTGAATATTTTTAAAAACTTTAATGGATAATTATTTATTTTTTTAATATCTAACGAATTATATTTTAAAAGTTTAATTTTTTTTAATATTTATTGTAAAATTGTGATTATTTTTTTCCTCATAAATATAAGTAGATTGTTTACATCATAGCAAGTCTCCAAATTTGCTTCAGGCCATATTTACGTTATCTACTAATATAACATTATATTTTTGAAAATAAATTATTTCAAGTCAAAATAAATTATTACTTCTTGATATCTAATAAATATAGTGTAAATTATTTTTTAAAAAAATATCTAAAACCATAATAAATTCACAAATAAACATGGTTTTGCATCATTGGACATTTTAGTGTCATAAAATGACGAATGTTTTGCAGCCTTGGCAACACATAATGGCTGATCATGTCAGGATGGGACTTATGTATATTGTAGAGCAGGAATTTTTGAGTTTTCCACCTTTTAGCATGGAATTTTTGGCAAAAAAATTTATTATAATAAAGTATATGTTTTACACACATTTTAACATAATATTTACAGAAAAATTCACCAGGGGGCGAATTGGCCAAAGGATGTTTCTTTGTCATTTAAAGTATAAGTGGGTTAATTACTTTTAATTCAGAACCTCTTACATATAAATTGTTTACATTTTCTATTAACAAAAGTAGAAAAGTATTTATATTACTTTATTTAAAGCTTATTAATAACCAAGTCATATTTCATAAATTATACTTTATTATTTAGTTCAACAATTAGGGATTCTCCTAGGATTTTTTAAGGCAAGAAATTTTAAATTTCATGCTTGTTTATTTATTCTATAAACTTTCATATTTAGATTATTTGTTTTATAAATTTTTAAAAGCTATGAAAATCCCTTGCAATTTATTTTGTTTAGTCATAGGTTATGTTGGACAACTTTAAAAAAATCAAACAGTTGGTTTGTTCCACTAGATGCATTTTTTAGACTTTAATGTAGTTTAACCATGTAGGAGTTTTATTATAGTAAAGAGAATTGCTTTAAATAATATTGTTATAAAATTTGTTAAGAATTAAATTTTTTTGGCATGCAATAATATCTTTTAAAAAATTATGTGTTTTACTCATTCTGTTCTTCTTAGATTTGGAGTGTAGTGTGGATTATGGATAAATTACAAATTTTTAGTTAGAGAACAATCGTGTGTAAAGAGATAATATGCCATAAAAAAAGATAATATCATTATTTAAAATAGAAAAAGCTATTTAATAAAAGATGGAAAAAGATAATACAATATAATAAAAAAGAAAGTTAATATTGTTACTAAAAATTCTTGAATAAGACAGTTGTGGAATTGATCCTAGGATCCCACATTCCAAAGTCTGCCAGTCTACCACTACTCCAAACTGAATAATATATGTGAGGTCTGTAAAATACTATTGATAAAGTTAATTTCATCAGACAAAGAATTACTGTAATTATAAGGCAATATTTTTAAAACAAATTTTATTTTAAAATGAATTAATAATAATAATATGTTATTTTTTTATATAAATCAGAATATTTAAATAAAAATGTTTGGTAAATCCAAACATTTTTATTTATATATAAATTTTATAAATTATAGTGACAAAAGAGCATCGGCCTGTTTAGTTTAGTGCAATGATAGTATATATATATATGATCAACAGATGGCGTTTTACCAAAAACATGATCAAGCGTTTGTTTACATAAAGATCAAAGAGTCAGAATTAACTATCTCTTTCGTTTTAGCCCACTTTCAGATCAGCTGATTTCAAGCTATTTTGCTGTCATCTGTGAAAGACAGAGCCAAGAAACTAGATCTAAAAACTGACTCCAAGTGTTTATGCACAGAGTTTCTATCAGTTTGCAAGCATGAAATTTTTCAGACCGATAAAGTCTTCAAATTCAGCCAAACAAACTAGATAGCTACATGGGTCTGATCTCAGTTCAGCTTCTCCACATAGTCAAAGCCTCTGCAATCTATATCATTGCGGAAACCTTTAAAGGTAGATTTATGAAAAACAAAAACAAGTTTTAATCACGTTAAAACCTGCTGATGCTTGTATTTATGATCAACAGATGGCGTTTTTACCAAACGCTTGATCGTGTTTTTGGTAAAAACGCCATCTGTTGATCATAAATACAAGCGTCAGCAGGTTTTAACGTGATTAAAACTTGTTTTTGTTTTTCATATATATATATTCTAACTGTGCCATGGGTCATTTTCACTTCCAGATAGTATATGATATAAAGTAAAACGGGTTCTAGCTCAGTTAATAATTAATAAATGAAATATTCAGCATTAAAATTAAATGTTTCACTAGCTCAAATTTAAAATACGAATAAGGTTCATATTATAAAAATAAAATGAATAAATATTTAATATTTTTATGAGACTTGGAAGTGAAAATACAGGTGACAAGATAGATTACATTAAGCCAATATCCTACAGGATACTACCTCAATGGCATAAGAACACTATTTCCCTATTACTATTTCAAATAAATAAACTTATAGTATTCTTACGACTTTAATAACTTCTACTCACTAAGATTAAGCTAATAATTAAATCCTAATCTTCTATTTATAATAATCTAGCTCAATAAAAATCTCAGGTTCATAAATTTATTCTAAGTTAATTTAAAATTATGGTAGTAAAATATGAGAAGGGATTTTATGTCATAATCTACTACACTAAACTAATAATAATAAAATAATAATAATATTCTTCATTGTATAACTAACTCTGTATATCTTTTCTTATACTATAATTTTATTACCATAAAAAATAATAAAATAATATAATATGATCTTATATCTTCATGTAATGATATAATAAATACATGGTAGCATTTGATAATCTGACAAACAAAAGGTATGTGGCAACTGATAGCATATAATTCAATATACTATTGGGATAACTAATTTATGACCAATAAAATAATGTAAAATTATGATTATTTAATTAAAAGAATACCAATAAAATATTTAAATTCTTAAAATAATTCTCTATTTATCTTTTTGTGCAAAATTATATGTTTGTTTCAATTATTATGAATATATTGTGATTTCATGCAGTGTAGTGGAGAAATAAACAATTCAGACACAAAAATCTTTGAAAACAAATTTTAACAAAGTTTATTACTAACAACAAAATAAAATAAACCATTTATGTGCACTATTTACAATGGATATCCTTATTTTATACTTTACATTTTTATTTACTGGGTTATAAAAATAATTTATACTTAGTTAGGTCTTTATTTAGACTTAAGACAAAATAAAATGATACCATTTGGTTTCTCTTTATGGTTAACTTATTACAAATATATTTATTTATTTTATTTTAATAAAATATTCCAGCCTTAATATTATTTAACTATATTTTTCTTTAAAAACACATTCATAGGAAAAACATTCCATAGAAAACAAAACAACATTTAATGAGTATGGATTTCTTAAAATAAAATTAAACAAATTTTCATCTTGCAATGTCAAAGATGTTACATAAAATATTTATCCAAAAATTCATTACTAGATTTTAGTAGATATCACTTATTACACTTTGTTTACTAAACACAACATATTCCCATTTAGCCTTACTTTGGTATGATATAAGTGTAATCATCGATATATTCCTATTATTCAATAAATAAAAATTATACTATGCCTATTCTTTATATCATTTATTTTATACTATTGTATTTTAAAAATATGCAATACTTATTTTTTTTAAAAAATAATAATAAAGCATTTAAAAAATTATTAACATTTTAAAGAAAATATCTTTGTTTAGATATTCTAATCTAAAAATTTATATTTCATTTACAAAATAAATTTTAAAAAAACATATTCTATGATTCTTTCCTTTCCTTGGGATTCATTGGACCTTCAATTTCAAGTTATAAAATTCTATTCCTTCTAAGCAAATAAACCAATCTTATACAAAATGATAGCATAACCTAAGCTCTAAATTATTTACCATTTCTTTTCAAAATACCTTACTAAACGATGCAGTTTCATAAAATAAAGATAGTGAAATAGATGCATAGGATTTAAGGAAGAAAGCTAGAGTATAACTCATAACATATATCACAAAAATCATGGCACAGTGTATTAACAAGAAATGGAGGTATGACCTTTGCCTGTCTAATATCCTCCAATACATAAACGATGTTAAAGCTATTCCTTCAGCTTTATTAGAACATCAAATATTTAAAGAATAAACACTGTCCAAATAAAATGTGTACCAGTCATATGGCTTTGTTAACTATGCTGATATCTATACAAAGACTATAAGTATTATTCCTATTCCTTATCACATCCTATTTTTTAAAACATCATCTTGGTTTCCTGTCTACTCAAGTACTTCCAAGCCACTATCTCATAAATATTTCTCAAGATTTTCCATATCCTACATCGATAAAATAACTATCTGCATTTACAAAACAATAAATAAAATTCACTAATAATTTAAAAAACAATCGCACTGTTCCACAAAAAAAGTCTGTTTACTTCATTATTCTGTATGCTTAATCATATACAATCTAATCAGATAATATTTGAATATCCTAACATGAAAGTTTTAAAAAGAATCACACAAATATTTGTTACTATATTGGATTATATCACTAATATAAAAATCATTGTATGCATATTTCCAAATAAACCCTAATCTCATAATGTTTTTAAAATGTATAAAAATTTGTTTACCTATAGTTAAAACATTTATACTTCATTCTTACTATTCATAGATAATCTAAAAGAAAACAAAGAATATACATTATAAAATTATAAATATTCATTACTATTACCAAATAACCTTTATCTGGTCATCATTTTAGTAGGCTTCCTCCATCCACTGGATATAGAACATTGCATACATAAAGAAAATACACCTCCATATGTTTTATTTTTAAAATATTCTTATCTAAATTATTAGATTATTATATTATAAAATTTTATGTTATTAACAAATTAATGTTTTATGTTTTCCTAATCTTATAAAAAAATATAGAAAATTTATTTAAGCTAAGTTAATAAAATAAAAGAAATCAAAACTATAATTATGTATTCACTTGACAATAGTTCATGATAAAGTCCAAAATGTTTATTACTTTCTCTAGAGGTTTTTTTTTTTTTTAAATATCCTCCTCAAAGCACGTTAAAGTTTTAAAAATAAAACTTAATTATTAATCCATTTTAGTAAAGTTTTATAAGAAAAATAATCCTAGGTTTATTGTTCAGAATGATAATTATTAAAAATCATAATGTTTTAAAAATTAATCTCACGAAGCTTCTTAAATATTCTCTGCTGGCTATCTGATGCATCACTCCATTCAATTTAACTTAAGTTATCCGGTAAACTTTTACGTACTATATTTGTATTTTCATGGATCCATCTTTTATTCATCTACTACATGTTCATTCTTATTATATAGGTTTTTATTCTTAATAAAATTCTTTAAACAAATATTTCTAAAAAATGTTTTTAATACTTCTGAGACTAGAAGTTTTAAATATCAAAACGCTTCAGTACTGTATCCTCCTTGAGTCCCTTCTTTAATTCTTGCAAAAATATTTTTTTAAGAAATGTTTTCTTCAAAAAGGATTAAACATTTTATTCCTTTCATTATGATATTCTATAAACAATTCATAAGATATAAGTTTCTTATTCTTTTATAAAACACTTGGATAAGCTTATATAAAATAATGCATCTAACATTTTTTTCTTTTTCTTTTTTTTTTTTTTTTTTTAGACAGCAAATAGCTTTCCATTGCACCTGTATAATATCCATACTGTGGTTTTTATGTACTAAAATAGTTCTCCGGTGAAGCATTAATAAAATAGTATCAATAAACATTCTATGCATTTTTATATTATTATAATTTATATACATTTTATTCCATAGTATATCAATTTTTCATTGCGGAGTTTTGGGTTAAATTTAAATAAAATAATCCTGGTAAGTAAACTGTTAAAAATTAGCCAATCATTTTCACGAAGTTTTTAAAAATATATTTTAAACTCTCTTTTAAAAGTATATAAAAATATTCTGGATAGCTTTTGATATATTATTAAAGCCTACCTTTTATACACTTATAATCTCCTCTAATACATTATTAATCTCCCCTGATAACCCCCCATGCAATTCGTATTTATATTCTAGAAAATATATCTATTTCTATTGGTTGATTCTCACTTTTAGTTTGAGATCAAATTTACATATTTTCAGTTTTACAGAATTAAATTTTAAAATAAAAATTATGACGTAATAAAACTTAAAAATATTATTTAAAATATAACTTTTAAATCAATTATTACTTTATCAAAATTATTTGAACATTTAAAATAACTTTTAAAATAATTTTAATAACCTATTCCACTCTTAATATTCAATTTATCTATTTTTATTTAAACAAAATATTTAATTTTTTTATTAACTATATCCGTCTTTAAAACACCATTTTAAACATTTAGAAATAACTATGTAATATTTTAACATTCACTTCTATGACAGATAATAATTCTATTCAACTCTATAATATAACTTTTAAAATATTTCAAACTTTGTTATTAATTCAAACAAGCATGTGTGAGAAACTATGCATTAAAAGTCACATGATTAATAATTTAAACAGACGATTTTCAATCTATGTCTCTGTCTAAATTAATAAAATTGCTACACTTTATTATATTATATAAAATAATACAATAACATAAAAATTTGGAAAAATAATTTAGAAAATATAGAATCAAATACAATTTTCACTATCATAAAGCTTATTTCTAAAAATATACAATTTTAATTGTGATTATTAAATATGATTTTATAAATTTAAATATAACATTTATTAAATTATAAGTTTTAAACTATTAAAATTTAACATTTAAATATACTTTTAAATATTTATAGCTGTGTTATTCATTATGGCCAGCTTTTGCAACCATATGCAACAATATTTTAAGCTTTACTTAACTACTTTTAAATGATTCACTATAATTTTATATACTACGTATTTTCTTTAGCTTCAATTTATACTTTATAATATAATTGATAAACTATAATTAACATATCAAAAAAAAACATATTCTAAAATTTAAAATTTTTAGTAATTTGCTGTAATTGACTATTTGTGACCTATAGAAAAGGGTTATATATATATATAGTACACTCCAAGGCTCAAGTAATTGTCATAACAAATCTAAGTAAAAAAGCATTCGTCTTATATTTAAATAAAAAATATTTACAATCAGAATATATTTTTAACAATAAAGTGATTTGGAAATCTAAACATTTATGTTTTAAGTTTTATTGATTTTTATGACAAAATAATTATTGGCCTGTTTGGTTTAACATGATGATAAAAGTATATGTAGTATATTTTGAGCTCAAACTTTGAAATTCAAGGCTTGGGCAATTGTGATAATAAGTCTAAGTAAAAAAATATTCCTCTCATCTTTAAATAAAAAATATTTATACCTATTCCTAACAATGAAATGATTTAAAAATGTAAACATATTCATTTGCATATAAATTATATTAATTATCTTGCTGTCTTGGCACTCCCATGATAAAGAATCTTTGTGCCCCACACAATCTGCACATCCATATGCAGCAACTCTGTATGTATATGTTGAAAAGTATTGTACATTTAAAGAATATTGAATAATACTATTATAATCAAATTTTCTCACCAAAACCTACGCTATTATCCAAGATGGATTTGGAACAAGAAAAGGATATTGTGATTCCATTGTATTCTAACTATGTATTTTTAGTATCTTTCTATAGTTTGTCATTGCTATGGAATAAACACAGCTTTGTTATTTTCAGTTTTTTTCTTCTTTTTTGAAAATAAAAATCATTATAAATCATTCAAAGATATTTCTCAATAATACTGAATATCAAAAAGAATAATCTGCCATATATAATTTTGTGCCCAAGTATAATTTTTTTTTAAAAAAAGTTGTTTTTTTATTTTTACAGAACGAATTTAAAAAGACTAAAAGAATTTAAATTGCAATATGATCAGAAAACTCTTTTCAATTATATGTACTTTTCTTTTTTTTTTGATAAGGATTGAATAATCTTAGTTTTTTTTTTTTAAATTCTTCAAATAAGAATATAGTTTTAAATAACAAGTTATTTAAAAAAAATAACAACAAAGAAAGTCTTTAATAATAATAAAAATATTTTTTCCAGTAAATAACCAATCATTTAAATTTGTTTTTAACTTATAATTTTGTTAAAAATATTTTAATAAAAATAGATATAGTTAAAACGTCGAAAATAACGATGAATTTCAAATTTTGTTTAACATTTATATATAATTATTACCAAAGGCGTAGTTGTTGAGATAGGAAAGAGCGAATAAGATAGTAAGGAGTTTTCTCTAGACATCAATAAGGATTTAAACAAGTATTTGTGGAAGAAATAAAATAAATAACTGCTATTATTACTAATGCTATCGCTATCACAACTACTACTAATATATTTCTATAATTGTAATAGTTACTATTCATCATCATTAGCAACCACTTGTAAGCGAATTCTAACTCCAAGAAAAGAAAAAGATAAGAAAAAAAAGAAACAGCTATAGAGATGAGTTTTGTGATAAATCAAGCAATAGGATCACATACTGGCTCGTTTTGTTTATTTGACATTTTGAGATATTGCTTTTTAAACCCTTCAGCAAAAAAAACAACAACAACTTTTCTTTCTGAAATACTTCAACACAATATCTAATCAAAGCTTTTTAATGTACTCCTTTTTTTCCATATCTTTATAATGTAAACAATTAACATTGCATTCCTTTAGAATGATTTTGAAATAATCACTATTGCATATATGCTTTCCTCAAAAAACATCCTCAAATTCATTATAAAATCCACTTTTATGAAGTCTTGTTATTATTAATGCATTTTATATGTCCATATCCAGCAGTTTGAAAATGATATTGATTGGTTTTACGATCTTGCCATTGTATTTTTAAAATTTTACAGAGCATTCTTAAATATCACTTTTCTAATGTTTTTATGTTGCCTCTTGTCATATAGATACCCAAATTTCACTTTTGTACAGTAAATTGGATAAAATATCTTTACATACAATTCAATTAATTATAATAGCTATTTCCCTCTGACAAAATACTTTCATCTTTTAATTTGTTAAAAACAGCAGCAATACACCCAGCCCTTATGCTGCACATTAACATCTAAATCTATCTTTCTAATTATAAAATTACCAACATATTTAAACTGCTTTATACTCTCAAATTAACAACCTTTCAAATTAAAAGTTGCTGAGGATTTTTCTTCCATCATTAGTAGATAGAAAATTTGAGTTTTTTAACAATACTTATTAAACAAAAGTCTTAATATGTTGCATTCATAATATTAGATACATTCTATTGTGCATCTTTTGAACTGACAAAATAAAAAATCATCAGCATACTGTAAATCCAAAAAGATAAAGTTCTTGATTTACTTCTAATCAATTTAACTTAAAATTTCTACACCCAGTATGTATCTTGATCCCGGTTTCATTAAGCCATCTATAAACAGTTTCAAAGACCACTCTCATAAAAGTTAAAAACAATATTGGAGCAAGTATTACATTCTTCTTTAATACTAGTTTTAGCTTCAAATACATCAGTTATTTATCTGATATAGTAATATTTTTTTTCATATGTAGAATCTGTGTAATATAAATAAGAACAACCCAAATAATTTCAAACAATGTCATAGATATGTTTTATTAATTAAGTCAAATAGTTTGGCTAAATCAATAAAAGCAATATATATGTCATGTTTCTGTTCCTCACAAATTTTCTTTGCAACAGAAACATGTTTATAGTGCTTCTTGATGCTCTAAAATCTTATTACTTCCCTAATAACTATTCATCTATGATAACTTATTCAACAAAATTCTAGTTTTTCTGTAGAAGATAATAGTGGTATTCATCAATAATTTGACTCATTTTATTTTTTAATTTTAAAAAATTGGAAAAATAAAAGTATTCATAAGATTGGGAAAAACAACTAGGATGAGTACATACATTTCTAAAAAAAATCCAATACTTTTCAACTAATATATCACCATATTACTTTAAAACTTCTCCAGGTGTTTCAACAGTTTTCTGCAACCTTTCTATTTTTAAGGTTGTAGAATTGTTTTATTTTTACTAAACTGATATCTTTGTCCACATTTAAATTAATAAAAAATGAATATATTATTAAAAGTTATTTTATTTCTTGAATCATTATTCAAAGATTGATCAAAATATTTCTTCAATTTATTCAAAATATTATCATACAACATTATGAGATTTAACAGGACTGTGACACCATTTACCAAATCCATAATTATTTTCAATGCATCAAAAATGGTTTAGATTTCTGTATTTTCTTTGCAGTTTTAATCCAAAATGAACTTTTTCCTTTAAATTTTTATATTTATTATGATTCTCCACATTCAATTTATTTTTTATCATTTGGAAAATACCATGTGTTTAAAATCAAATCTTATGAACATTGTTAGAAAAACAATCATGATTCTTGTTTTTAGAGAATCCAAGCATAGATTTACTTGCATTTATAACACACTCCATATGAGTATTTTCCATTTCAGTAATAAGATAATCCCAAAGATCCAAATTAGAAATTTAGTGTATAGTAATTACTTTTAAAGAATGAACATGATTTTCCTCAGAATATGATAATAAGATCAATTTTTTAATGTAAGTCATATTTTAATTTTGGAGAATACTAATCTGTCCTCTGTATAATAATCTGCATTTGTAAATCTCTTGTATTTTAACTTCTGTTATTGTTTTAATCTGGAATGTATCCATATTTCTTTATAATAATTTTTTGCCTAAACAAGTTGTTTGTGATAGTCAATTCATATCTTGTACAAAAGTTTAATCATAAAAATACATTTGAATTTATAGTATGAATGTCATTGGACAATGCCTGTTATTTGATTAATTCTTTAGGAAGAAACTTTTTAATGGTATTGTTGTAATAATGCCATCAAAGAAAAATACAGTTTTTCTTTCTATAAATTTTAAAAATCTAAAATTAGAACATATAATCTAATAAAATGATTACTTGTACCACTGTATGAATTAAAAATATCACCGAAAAATAATTTATAATGATAATGGGAGATTAGAAATGATAAAATTATGGAAGATTTTGAATTAAGTAGAACATGAGAAAAATTTATATGTTTTTAGATAAAAATAATATTGTAATAATAAACACATAGCACAAAAATCACAAGAGAAAAATTTATTTATGGAAATGTACAAATAATAAAAATGTATTTCAAGTCTTAGATTCAAAATAGCTCTAAAAATAGTATTAAAAATACATATTTTGGATCTAATATAGAAACTGATAACTTTAATAGTTGTAAAATATGACAAAAAAATGGAAAATTAATATATTAAAAGTAAACATTGAGAGAAAAAATTTCACAGTTATTGGATTAAAAAAATAAGCACGAGTAATAGTAGTCTAATTAAATGAATTAAATTGATATAAAGAATAAACGTTATTTAAAAAATGAGAGACTACTATATATCCAATGTTAAAGAAATAAATGCCTATTAGATTAGTAAAGAAATTACAAATAATTTGTTAAAAATAAAAGTATATATACATTTTTAATTTTAAAACAGATAAAACTGATGAATTTCTTGATTGGTGTTCTTCAAACTTCGTTAACTAATATATAATTACCAATTTGACTATACATACATTTGATATATATATAATAAATACAGCATATTTTAATATTGTAATTTTCAATCTCGACCAACAAAATCAAATGCAGTTGAAAAATATTTCAGCATTCTACAATTAACACATATGATCTAAGCTGGTGTTTATTATAAACAAATATCAGGACAATCGATACATATAATTAATCAACATTACATAGGATTATAAAACTAAATTACAATAAAATTAAACTATTTAAAGAAAATTAACAATAGCAACAAAAAAGAAATCAAGCTATTTAATATTTTAACTAGAGGACTTGATTTCATCAGAAATTATAGCTAAACTTAATTCGATAAAAAATAAAATTAACAACAAATTATCTCAAATAATCCTAAAATATCTTAAAGATTCTTATAGACTACAAAAGAATTTTTTTTGTTATTTTTTTATAAAATAGATTTATTAAGTTTTAGTGTATTGTACAAAAAGTTATAATTGCTTTTTTTTAAACAAAAATCAACTGTCTTTTTTTTTTTTAAAAAAAAAAAAAAGTTTGTGCAAATATGCTTTCAAAAAAATTTCTTCAATATAAAAAAATTATTATTTTCATATATTAAAGATTAATTTTGATGATACATTCCAATTTAATTAACTGTCCCCTTTGTGCATATTTATGTTCATGGAATGTATGAGAGACTGTATATCTACGATTTTACATATTCATATAGATGTGTATATATAAATATAATATGTTTCGTTCACTCAAAAAATTTTTTTATACTTATAATTTTCTGAAAGTGCAGACTTGTATATATATATATTCTCCCATGTACTTAAGAAGACTGATGCATTTTTCCTTTTCTTTATTTTTTTAATTTAGCATTTAATTGTTTGACTAATTTTATATATATATAAAAAGAAATCAAAATATTTGTTTTGTTGAAGAAAAAAGAGACACATTTTTGATATGGATACTAATAAACAATTGGCTAAAAAACTTTTAACAAATAGTTTTGACTGTATTTGTATTACCACAAAAATAATAATGTAATGAAAAAGCAGAAACATTATTGTTACATATATATGTATATAGAAGGGAGTACCCCAAAATAATCGGAATCGTTTTTTGGTTTGCATACTTCTTACAGTATATGCTTCTGTTGTTACATGTTTCTTGCAGGAACCATTCGCATCAATTTGGAAAATGTCATCACTGTATAAAATCGTGATGCCACATAATTAGCGATTTTTATAATGACTGAAAAGTTTGAATAATGTGAAATTCTGCTTTCCTTTACAGAAAATGGCAGGGAAAACAATTGTAATGCTTGAAACAGATTATAAGTAAGCTGATCTCGTGAAAACACATGTTTATGAGTGATTTTAATTGAATGATAAATTCACCACATCCCTAAAAAGTGTGACAAGTGAGATCCAAAATCAAAACAATGCTGATATTTTTTGATGCAAATGGCATTTTTTTCTCAGATTTAATTCATAAGGTCAGGCATTTTATCTGCGATGTTGGAAACGTTTACGTGAAGTGGTAAGATATAAATGTTCTGCTGTATGTCAAAGAAAAGAGTGCAAATTTTACTCTATAAAGTGTCATTTCTCAAAACCTTGAGTATGTAACATTTTTAATTAAATTAAGTATGACCCAGCTTATCTATCAAGCCATATTGACTCAATCTCCCTTTGTGCAATTTTTTTAAAATTTCTTGAATAAAAAATTGTCTCTCTTTTATTTGTGACTTATAAATATTGAAAAAAAATACTGCAGGCATTAAAATGCATCACTTTGCAAGTGTTTCCAAACTACTTTGAAAAATGAAAAACATGTTTAGACCAGTGGATTGCATCAAATGGAAAAAAATTTGAAAGAGATTAAATTTATAATACTTTAACCCTTTAACTGATTCTTTCAACTTATTTAAAGGGTTAAACAACATCATTTAGTCAAGTATGATTATTTTAAAACATTAATAAAACGAAAATTAGTAACAACTTTTTATTAATTCCTTTTATCATTATTATTTTTGTTTCAAGCATTTCCAGTTTGTAAAATACAAATATAATTTTATTCAAACCTTTATATCTAATAAACTTGAATTGTTCATGGATGTATTAATTTTATAAATTAACACATACATGTGTATATCTACACACATGCTTTATTACCTTCACCAATGTTTAATTTTTTTATGTTTATGTTTTGTGTTCAATGCATGTTATTGTAAAGATAAGAATGAGACCTGTAGCACTCCTTACAACATATATATATTCACATGTCAAATGCATTCACTGGGAAGCAAACTCGGGCCAGCTGCTTGGAAGGCAGCTATGCTAACTCAATTTTTAATAATGTATAAGTTATCTTCTTATTGATTTCATTTAAATCTAAACCATCTTCAAAATATGTTCATATTTTAAAATGATTTGCAAGTTTTAGTTTAAATTTATTGGAGTTTCTTAATAGTTTTAGCCTCTCTAGTTTTGCAGATTTACATCTCACTAATCGATGATTACTTCTTATGTTGAATCAATTAAAAACATTACAATCCTAAAATACATATTTTTTGTTAATTAAAATGCAGTCCAATTATTTTTTTACCTTTATTTGGATTCTCCCATGCCTCTTTCCATTTAGAGTTTATCTCAAAAAAAGAATTCATACTATAGTTTTTTGCCCTGTGAATAAGTTGTATCTTTTCTGTTTTTTTATCACCATAACTAAATTTACCCATAGTACTTTAGTCTTTTCATCATTTATCAATTCTAGCAATATCTCTAAAGTCAAATTTAAAATATTGTTTGCTCTGATTAAAAGCACTTTGTAATTCCATATAAAAATCTTCTGATTCTTCATTACAATGTGAATTTGTTGGGCATAAATGTGAAATTGCTGCATCTAGTATCTTTCATTAAAGTCAATAACTAATCATGCCACACTCCTATATAAGATCAATGTTCACAATGTTGTTAGTTGACTTTTTATTTATAGTAAATCCTCTTCCATTTGTGCTTTCAATATTTGTGTTTTTGTAGTAAAATATGTGCCCACTTCTTAAATCATTGTCACTACATCTTTTCTTTTGTCTTTATAAAGTATGAAAATGTCTATTTAATATTGGACAGTTCTTCAAATTCATGCAGTCTTTCTTCATTTGAAAATGATCTGCAGTTGTAAGTACTAAATAAAAGTTGTCAATGACAGCTCAATATAGTAAATTAAATTGGTGTTTGCAACAAATTCAATCAAACTGCAATTACACTTTTAAAATTAATATTTTCTTATCATTTTTTTCTCTTTACTTTTTTAGAGAAAGAGTAAATTTAAAATTAATTAGATTTACATTTGTAATTATATATATATATATATATATATATATATATATATATATATACAAATGTAAATCTAATATATTATATATATATATATATATATATTATAATAGTAACTTACAGTTATTATTATTGGTCTAACGTGTTTTATCTCTTGTAAAATTATTTATAAATATAAATTTTTATTTGACTATTTTATTATGTAACATATATGTACTATTTATATATACATTTAAGTTTTAAATAATACATACCTTAAGCTTTTGAGTAAAATGCCAGATTTGAAGTTAAGAATAAATACTTATATATTTTTTTATTTTTTTATTAAATCTTAATGTCAGTGGAACAATTGATAGTTGAGTTAAGCATGAACTTGTATATAACACACGAGCAGATTCGTTCGTTCTCTTGATATAAAAAAACGAAAGAAAAAGAAAATATTTTCTCTTTAAAAATAGCATTTTTCTTTTATCAATACTACTATTTCACGATTGGAATTTAAATATTAACTTTTCCAAATTAAAATAATTTGTGGATTAAAAGTCTGCAAGGAAAATATATTTAATTTTCTACTCAATCTTAAAGGAATAGCAATATAAAAGAAAAGAACGTCTGTTTAAGTTTTTTGGAAACTACGTTGTTTTAATACTTCCGTGATTCTTCGGATATATACAAATTTAAGATAATTATATATATATATATAGGATAAAACAATGTGTTTTGAGTAAAACAGCTTTATATCGTAACGGTTTCGAAACCAACCTTGCATGCTATTTTAAAATATTTTGAAATATTGAATATATAGAACGTCTAGTGATAATAGAGAAATGAAGATTAAGAACATCTACATTCGAAGAATATTTATTTTATTTCACATTAATCCGGTCATTGGATGTTATTAACAGTTTATCGTTTAAGGATAAATGGAATCATCATTGTACCAATGGATTGGTGATATGCTTCGTAAGAGATCTTCATTGGGATGATGAACTATAGACTTCAATATCTACTCTCAACTCTCTTATAAATAAGTTTCCTTTATTATTTATTTATATATATTATAATAATGCTTATATTATTTTAATATGTTTATTATTATTATTATTATTATCTTTATTTCAAATTTGGCATCGCATCATATATATCTTAAAAGGAAAATTATATTTATTATTAAATATAATTAATTGAAAGCTTAACATAATTCATCAAATTAGATGAGGGATATAAAAAAATAGTTATTATTTGACAGATATCTTAAACAGGATTATATTGTGTTTACTACGTAATATTGTAAACGTTTAATGTATTTTTATTTATTAAAAATACATATAATATATAAGTTATACAATGGCAAATAATACTTATATATGGGTAATTGTGAAGCATATAAATAAGAACGATAAATAAATTAATAAGTTACATAAATTATTAATTTTTGAACCCAGATATTGTTTTTATATATCTGTTAATTTAAGCTATTTTCTTTAATTTTTGAAAGTTTATTATAGTATTGAGTTTTATCATAGGGTATTAAATAAAAAAATATCATTTATTAATATTCTTTTAAAATGATAAAATTTATCCGTATTTATTTATTAATATTTTATTATCTATTCTATTATATTTTTTATTGTTTATTAAATATTGATTTGTTAACGTGATCTCTTTGTCTAATCATTATTGAATTATATTATATATATGCTAGTATTATAAATATCATATGAATAATAGTTATAATTAATGCTTATATAAAGGCATATGAAATAACTTGTTTTGAAATTATTCCTGAAAAGAGCTAATTGCAAATTCTCCGTGAGTTTAAATATCGTGGCATAATGGTGACTGAAAGAGGGATGAAAGATGGATGACCTCATCTAAATTGTATTTAAACTTATTTAAAGATTATTGAGCTAGAATAATAAAGATATATATAATCATGGATTTAGTATTTCATCGATTCATTTCTAGCATTCTACTTGAAGACCCAAAGTCCGATTGTAGTGAAATGCGTATCCTCTTTCTAAGGAATTTAATCATCTCTTTATATTTAACAAGACCAACATAAATTTTAAATATAATCCATTCTGTTATATTTGGTGAACCTAACTATGAAGCATTAAGTTAATGATTTCTAAACATTAAATATAATTGATTATATTACAATTAATACATCAACTGGGATGATTAAATGCCGTTCCGTTATATTTGGTGCCTCAACTAAGGCTATCAAATAGGCTGTCCCATTATAATATATATATATATATATATATCAAAATACAGTACAATTTATATAAATTATATTCTTTTAGAAGTACTTTCGACTATACACTTTGTAGTCTTTATCAACTATATAACATTGAATAATCAAAACGAGACAACCTTTAACAATACCCATAGTTCAATTCAGATTTCCCACAATTCTTTTATCTTAACATTTGATGACTGGCGATTCATTAACATTTGACGATTTTTTGAAATCAACATAGCCTCTTTTATTTTACGTTTATTATGACAACGTTCAATTTGAATAATTTTCATATTTTTATAATCAAATTTAAATCCATATTGACAAGATTTATTATGATCAAATATAACAGATGATGAAGGTTTATTTACATCTGTTCCATATTGATTCTCTTTTTGAATTCTATTATATAAAAGCATATGTTCTTTTATTCTCTTCTCAAATGTACACTTAGATTCACCAATGTATTGTACGCTGCATCCACATATCAATCTATATATAATAGAATTTTGATTAAACTTTGAATTTAGAATTTTAGAATTATTAAGCAATCTATTTATGTTATTTGTAGAGAAAAAAGCAAATAACATAAATAGATTGCTTAATAATTCTAAAATTCAAAATTCAAAGTTTAATCAAAATTCTATTATATATAGATTGATATGTGGATGCGGCGTACAATACATTGGTGAATCTAAGTGTACATTTGAGAAGAGAATAAAAGAACATATGCTTTTATATAATAGAATTCAAAAAGAGAATCAATATGGAACAGATGTAAATAAACCTTCATCATCTGTTATATTTGATCATAATAAATCTTGTCAATATGGATTTAAATTTGATTATAAAAATATGAAAATTATTCAAATTGAACGTTGTCATAATAAACGTAAAATAAAAGAGGCTATGTTGATTTCAAGAAATCATCAAATGTTAATGAATCGCCAGTCATCAAATGTTAAGATAACAGAATTGTGGGAAATCTGAATTGAACTATGGGTATTGTTAAGTGTTGTCTCGTTTTGATTATTCAACGTTATATAGTTGATAAAGACTACAAAGTGTATAGTCGAAAGTACTTCTAAAAGAATATAATTTATATAAATTGTACTGTATTTTGATATATATATATATTGATTTGTATATTACATATATTGTGAAACGAATACAGATATCAAACTTTATTTATTATATATATATATATATAGTAAGATTATTTGTATAGGTAAATGTTCTTTTTACATAATATTGTTTGTTTAATGCAAAATTTATTATTTATTTAAGTTAAAAATAAACTATTAAATCTCTCTAACAGTTTTCAATAAAATAAGATATCTTATTTGCAGTTTGTTTGCTTTATAGCAACTTATGTTTGCATTGTTCACAAATATATATTAAAAACATATTTTTTTTAAATATATATATATTGAAAGTTTGTCATATTGTAAAATACTTGTATAGCCATAATATTAAACTTTTAATGTTTATATATAACGTAAAGGTTGGAAGGATCCATTCTTGACATCGATTAGAGTATCTTTCTTTTTGTTTAAAAAAAAAAGACATTATTTATATATATCTGGAGAAAAAGAGATTCCTTCTTTCTATTGTATAAGATTTGTTTATTAGTGAAGGATAAGAGATGTTTTATTATTTTGAGGTGTATATATATATATATATATATATATATATATATATTACTTATGGATTTGACCATTTATAAAATATCACGATCTTTTCTTTTTACTTGTTACAAGATGTTGCAAAAAAACATTTTTTCCTCTTTTTATTTACTACCTTCATTTGATTTCAATCTATTTTTTGTTGTTGATATTTTTTGTTTATTCACCTTCTTTTGTGGTATATGTGCTTATTCATGATTCTAAAATTTGGAGATGGTGGTCATAATATATAGAATGGATTAAAAAAACCATATGAATCATTGGATAAATATTAATTTATGTTTAAAAATATTTGTTTGAAAATATTAAAAGGTATTTACATTATGCTTATGAAAAATATACTTTCTCAAAAGCACTAAGCCTTTTTAATTTGTTAATTATCATTTATATAGCTTTACATTATATGTGTATTGGCACAATTTTATTATTATTTATAATTGTAAACTGTCATGTTCACATAGAACATGTGTATATTTTTTAACCATTGTAAAATTTTTAGATTATTTTCAATTGATAGTTATGCTATTAATAGAGTTTAAGTCAGTGTCTTATGAAAGTGGTGGCTAGATGCCATAGTAACCAAGGAGATTATTATTGACATTTGCAATTAGAAAAAATATAACAAATTTTGCTGCTGGCAATCCTTTCATTTTTTACCTGATGTAATTGCAAAACTTTATAGGTCAGTTCTAGAAGAAAGGTTGCTCTCTGGAAAATCTAATTTCCCTGCTTAATTCTTCCTGATAACTTCCATCTGTATGGAGAAAGAGAAATTAACAGGCATGCTTTTGAAGACAAATCATTATGAAAATGAAACTGAAAATCAACATAATAATTATACAAAAATATCTGAAATAATTGAATCATCTTCCATTGGTCCACCTCAGCTTAAGTAGGACAAGAGGATACTTCAAGAAAATCCAAATTTAAATGTTTCCAGAAATTATGCTTTCATCATTAGAGGTCATCTGACATATTGATTTAATCCTTGCAAGGATAAATAATAATGTGTCAAATAACTATTGATTTTCAAAATATAGTATTAAAAAGACATATTAATGGTAATTGATATGATCTTTTTTTTTAGAATTAAAGTGTATACAATTGATTTTAATTTTTGATTTATCAAGATAAATAAAAATACATTAAGTAACATTTATTTTTTGTTGTTGTTTTAATTTATATGCATTGTAGATATATACATATACACATAGTAAACAAGGAAATTTTTTATATTAAATTTATTATTTGTTTTCATGAGTATATGCATAATGTATTATTATTAATAAAGTTTATTTATTTTTCCTTCAGTAAATAATGTATAGCTTCATTATAAGATGCATTTTAAAGGTAGATCACTATATCGATATATATATCACATGTGTGTATTTCTTTATATGTGAAACTAGAAGTCCCTTTTTTTATTCATAAAAGTTTAGTATATTAGATGTAATATAGTTTATGATAAACTCTTATTAAATTCTCAGAATTAAATGTGACATAGTTGAATATATTAATTTTTTTGGTCACGATTAATCTAAGTAGTTGGCATTTGCATTCTAAAAGAGACGTGTCATTTTTTTTTTTTAAAAAAAAAAGACATACCCATATTCAGCACAGTATGAAGAGAATGTTGGTTTTTTTTTTTTGATTGAAAAATTAAAGTGGTCTACCTTGAAGAACGTATCTATGATTTTGAACCATATTATTTTAATAAAAATATCATTATTACTATTATTATTATTTACCTATTAATGTGTTTGTTTATGTTAAAGAGTAAGTGGTCTTCACTCAAATACAAACGTAGCTCAACAGATATTGTTAACAAATGTTGTAAATATGAATAATATTGAAATTAAGCTAAAACTTATAAAGAAAATAAATATTATATGTTGTTCTTTGATTATCATTGTTGCCCTTTTTTTAAAAAAAAAGTAAATATAAATCATAATAAAAAATACCATTTGTTTCACTTAAAGTGACTTTGTGATTTATTTGTTGTTTTTTATCACTTATCAATACATGGGTTCATCATGCAATACTTGATGTTATTAATTTAATTTTTTTTTCTATCCTGAAAACATTTAAATGCCAATGATTACTTGCATGAACACTGAAAAATTGCTACATTGTTTAACATTAAGAATTTTAGAAATGTTAAGAAATTATTTATAGTTAATCATTTGCAAATATAAATTAGATTCAATAAAATATTTCCTTTGCTTCTATTTTATATTTTGGGCAATATTATACTAAAACCTGAGAGTAAGTTATTTAAGTATTGAGAGAGATTGTAAAGTTGAATATATTTTTTGTTTACATTACGAATTTGAATTTATGGGTCATAAGATGTTACTTCAGAAATCTAGTCCATTATTATATTAACTGTTAATAAATTTGGACATATAATTGAGAAAGTTTCCTCTTCTTTATTTGTTTATTATGTAAGTAAAATGCTATTTTCTATAACGATGATCCAGAAGTTTAGGATTTAGAGGAATAACTTTCTCTCATTTCAGTTTTATACTGTTTCAATTTGAAGCATGGGTTTCTTTATTTTTTATATTATTACCATTTTGGATATGGTAATTCATGGGGTACCTGAAGTGTTTCTTTCCTATCCTTTAATACCTTTGCATGCCATTACAATATATATAATCTAAAAATTTAAAATTGTAAGATTTCATCACTATCAATAGTGATTTACAGAATTTAAAGTAAATTTATATCCAAAGCTGACATTCAGAATAGCATTGCCTAAGAACACATTAAGCCTTCACAATGCATATGTTCAACTACAAACTAATGCCATAGCATCATTTATATTAAGATAATCAATACATGCTTTAGTATAGGAAAATATACTAACAACAGCATTATATATTCATTCTATTTTAACTTTGTTAAAAAACAAATATTGCAAATCTGAGTTGCAATTTTAAACAAATAGTTGTTGCAGGTCAGAGACAACCGTATAATTCATTTTCTCAGCATTCGTCATAATTTTTCATCTATTAATGATCTACTGCAGGACATCTTTCCAAGTTTAATCCAGTTTCTCCATAACACATCAACAAACCTACTTATTTTATCAATCCACCTCAAGAGTAATCTCTTTTGGTGTCTCTTCCATTCTCTTGAGATCAAGTTTAAGACTTCAATTGTCCCTCTATTATCATCTCTTCTAGTAATCTTCCCATATCAGTTTCATTCGAGTCTTTTAATTCTTTTAATGATGTCTATGATATCTGTTTGATTTTTACACATCACTTTGGATCTCATCCTGTTATTCCTAACATACACCTATTCACACTTCATTGAGTAATCTGAAATCTCTGAATTGCTATTATGGTAAGTGTCCAAGTTTCAGACTGATAAGTAAAAACTGGTAAAATACTTCTATTAAAAACTTTTTTTTAAAACAGATAGTCATATTTCCATTTAATATTAAAGTAGCATATACTAAAAGTACTCCACCAAGTTTAATTCTGTATTTACATTAAAATATTTATTACGAATTGCATATGAATTAACAGTTTGGTTTAAAAAATTCAAAATATTTTTGTATTCTGTGCTGCCACAAAAACAAAATTGTGTTAGGATAATATCTTAATTCAAAAAATATACGTAAATTTATAGAAAATATTTTAACGTAAATTAAACCTTGCTGAAAGCGATTTTTTAAAATATATATATATATATCTGAAGTGCATGTATCTGAGAAATAAATGCTGAAATGCGAAAAAAAAATTAAAATATTGAAATTTGCTTTATTATCTTTATATAATAAAACGCTTAATTATTTACTATAATCTAGAACTTGTTAAATAAAGAAATATAAAAAACATAAATGTCGCACTCAAAAAAATTTGAACCGGCCGTCGCCTACAGCCAAAAAACTTATTCATTGCAAGTAAATATTGGAATGCGAAAAAAAAAAGTCGAAAACACTGCAAATTTGCCTTTATTATATCTATATAATAAAGAGATGATTTTTTT
Organism: Epiperipatus broadwayi; assembly: GCA_028023455.1. NCBI lineage: Eukaryota > Metazoa > Onychophora > Udeonychophora > Euonychophora > Peripatidae > Epiperipatus > Epiperipatus broadwayi. Next base: position 4,422,975 of record JAQFVV010000103.1, read on the forward strand.
TTAATTTATTTTCAATTACAATTCTAGAAAATATTTTTGTATTACATCAATACTGATTTCGAAGATTGTGGTATCTTTCAAAAACAATTTACTATTAAATATCACATATTTTTATAAACACGTGCTATAATCAAACTGACGGCTTAAACGTTATGGGTTATTATTCGTTGTACACAAATGTCCAGTTAGCCATGACTTTGAGCGTATGCACCCGATTTATATAACAATATTTAGGAAAACAGTTTGCTTGTGTCTTTCAGAAGAAACAAATTATTGCCTTTTGAAATGGACTATTCATTTAAAATCACAATTAAAATTTATAAAAACTTTAAAAAACATATGAATTCACATTTTTTATGATCTCAAAGTGCCTAATGTGTTTTTTTGTACACAGAACATTTGCTTATTTTTCTAGCTTAATGATCTGATGTGTTGTTTGAAGAAACAAATATATTGACATAATTGCCTATTTTCGTGCATGGTGTGTTAAGTGCCAATGTCAAACATAAACACACTGAATTTATTAGTACTATTGAGTTCAATAAAAGAAATCTATATTTTGTTCATGCATAACTTAGTGTAAATGTCTTTTTTTTTTCAATATATATATATGGATCTTTATTTAAGTTGTGGTATTTTTTGTGATTCTTCGTGCATATGAAAATTGGACATTGAAAAAAATATGCAGAAAAAATATTGATATCTTTTGCTGTAATGCTAACAAAGAAGTACAAAATTTTTATGGATAGCAAGTGGATAATTGATCATATTACACCTTATCTCTCACTTGAACATAAATGACCAAATTAAAATTGATTTATTTTGGTATTTTTTCATGAATTGTAAAAATGTATTATCGTAGTAAAGTTGGTGGTTAAAGAAAATGATAATCAGTAATGAGTGAATTGACTCTATTATCAAAATAATGATAGTGCCCTTCAGTAACCTGAAAAATCACTAGATGATAGATAATTCTGAAAAAATGCTTTTAATGTGATTGTCAAAAACTGACGTCTTTTATGATAACTAATAATATTTGCATGTACATTATAATATGTGTGTGAGAATGTGCGTGTGTGCTATGAATGAAAAACAAAATCTGGATTAAATCATATAAAACTTAATATAACAAGATTAAAATATACTAATAAATATTAATCATATAGGTATCTCACGACATCTCTATTTGCTATTGAAGATGGCTCAACATTATTTATGACGGTCTATATTAAATTTTAAGTATAATGTATTTTGAATGTTACAGAATTGTTATCAATAATTAAAAGTAAATGACAGTGATCAAATATAACGTACTATACTTAAAAATTAATATCATAGAGAACTGTAAGCAAACTTTATTTATCTATTACAAATAGAGTTAGTGTGTTAATAATAATTATCTTTATATGAACATATGCATATGAATAATTTTGTATTTATATATTTTAGGTAATTTATATTTTAATAGATATAGATTATATTTGTATATGTATTACAAAATTGTAAATTATGGAAGAATAAAATAATGCATTGTCATAGTAGTCTTGAAAAAGATTATTAGCCTATCAAATGCTCAGAGAAAAGCATATAAAGGACTTTGAAAGCAATGATGTATAAAATTACATGTTCAAGTGACATCATATCTTAATGCTTAATGCAGCTGGGGGGGGGGGTGAATAAGGAAAAACAAATTAAATTTTCAACTTAGGGTGAGATTTCATTACAAGAAAAGCATTAAAATCAATTCAGTCCAATAATTATTCTTCTTAAACATTAAGACAGATCATTTTTACAGAAAATTTTATTTAATTAATTGTGCATACGAGTTTAGTTAATAATCATTTTTTTCTTCGATAAATATATAATTTTAAAATTGTTCTAAATAGAAGTAATTTCTATAATGAATTAATAGTAAATTATTTTAAGTAATAATTGTTTGTAAATATTTTTGATATTAAAACATATTTAGAGTACATTTTGAAGATTTTTTTAAAAATTATATATATATGGTTTTAATGCAACTAGGTAATATCTCAAGTATAATGTTAGTTTCAATAGTTCTATTTATCTTAGGATCATATTTGAATAAGATATGATTTCAATTTTAAAAAATTGTGATATTTGATTGTGCCAAATCTTAACCTGCAGCAAATCTTTCTTTTTTAATTCTATTTCATTAATTATAATAAAACATGATTAAGCATGAAATTTTATTTTTAATTTTTATTTATAAATTGTCTTATTTAAGATGGGGTTTTCATAAGTTTAAAAATTATTGAAAATATATGCTGAGATTGTTATCTAAAGCTTTAAATAATAAACTATGATTCCTGGGAGTATTACCTGTTTTTGCTATAGTTAATCATCTAAATATTGCTTATAAAGATTTGTTCTCTTTGAAAATAATTTCTTGTTATTCTTTTTATAGATAGTGTTTTGTATGTTTTAGTAAGTTGTCTTTTTTATACATATTTATTAATCATTATAAACCATTCAATTCTTAGATAATCCCAATATCAATAGCAATCAACAATCTCAAACTGTTGTCAAGGCAAACAACAAATGTGGAACCCCACCTTTATTTATGGACTAATATATTTATATAGATACTAAAGATTGCAACTTGACTACAGATATTGAAATTACTAATAAAAAGAATTTAAATAAACCACCTTAAACATGTTTTGTTTTATATATTTTTTAATAAAGTTTTTTATCTTATTGAACACACTGCCAAGCATATAAATTATTTCTGCATGTAATTTGCACATATTTTTTTAATTAAATTTTTAAAAAAATTCTTACAATGAAGTTGTTGACCTTGAAAAAAACAATTTAAAATTTGTCTCCGAATATAATTTTAAAATTAAAAGAAATTAAATTACCTTACCTATTTCTTTAGCAAATTGTATTGTTTACTTAAATTATCAATGATATTTTAGAATATGGTAATAAATAATCTTATTACTTCAACTAAAGTTGAGTGTTTGTTGATATAGAGTGAAGCCATCTCCATTATTCTTAAAATTCAAGTTGATAAAAATATAAGGTAGTATTCTCATCCTTGGTGTTCGCCTTAAGATGGCATTGATGCTAATCAAAAACATATACATATAACGATTCCGGGCCGGACCTAAATGATCGATTTGATCTAAAAAAATCTGATTTCTTAGATTTGTAATAAAATATTCTACTAACTAATACTATTATATGATGTTAGTTTTTTTCATTTTTGTAAATGTTTATTAATCTTATCTTGTTTTTGAGTTTGTGTGTGTGTGTGTCTTTAAAGTTACGGTGTTTTTCTAAATTTTTTTTTTTTTGACTTTACGTGTGTCTTTTTAAAGTTACGGTCTTTCTTTTTTTTTTGCAAGAATAAATCAATACTTTTATTCAAAAGCAAGACATAATAAGTAAATGTTTATTAATCTTATCTAGTTTTTGAGTTTGTGCATGTGTTTTTAAAGTTACGGGGCTTTTTCGAATTTTTTTTGGGGACTTTAGGCGTCTTTTTAAAGTTACGGTATTTTTTTTACAAGAGTAAATCAATAATTTGATTCCAAAGCAAGACGTAATAAGTCAATGTTTATTAATTTTAGATTGTTTTTGAGTTTGTGTGTGTCTTTAAAGTTATGGGGCTTTTTCTCATTTTTTGGGAGGGACTTTATGTGTGTCTTTTTTTTTAAAGTTACGGTATTTTTGGTCAAGAATAAATAAATCATTTTATTAAAAAAAAAGACGTAATTCTAAATCTATCAAAAGTAATGTAATTTATATACTACAATTTAGAATTGATACCCGACTACTATTAGTAAGGACCGTCATTAAAAGACTCAATTGAAAAATGATACCCGACTAATTTCCATTTACTTTTTTTTTTGGGGGGGGGGGACAGTAATGAATCAGAAAGTGGGTTGTTTTTGTTAAGTCTGTCTATATAAAAAGGGTACTGTTATTGAAATACTAAATTTAAAAATAATAGCTGACTAATTTGCATTTCTTTTGACAGTAATTAATCAGAAAGTGGGTTTCTCTTTTTTTGTTGGTAAATCTTGTGTATATATAAAAACAAACCGTAATTCGAAGACTCCATTGAAAAAAATCAAACCCCATTGAATTTGCTTTTTTTTCTTTTTTAAAGACAGTAATTAATCAGGAACTGGGTTGTTTTTGGTAGTGTGTAGATATAAAAACTAATCTTATTTTGAAATAATAAATGTAACAAAAAAAAAAATACCCGACTAATTTTATTTTTCGGACAAGTAATTCCTAATAATTAGACAGTGGGTTGTTTTTGTTTGTGCATATATATATATAGCAAAAGTAACTGGTCACGGATAAATTCTCGTGAAAATGGTACTTTTCGCGTGATCCTTTATTTTTTTTCCCTTTCACACCCTTAAAAGCAATTTTTGAGGGATACCCCTTCGTAATGGAATCTTCAGGACATTATTACTAAACTTACAACAGTAAAGTAAGTTACAACACATTAAAAAAATAGATGTCTTATCAAATTTAAAAAAACTATGACTGCTTTAAATACACACACTCTCACCCGAAACTACAGAGGAAATAGATATTCTACTATTATGAGAAAATGATGAACAAAATCGACTACTACAGCAGCCAATCAAGGCATTTCTTTCTCTTTGCTTTTAGTATAGAAAAAAGCCATAACCAGCAGCCTTCGGGAACTCTTTCTTTGTTTTATCATAGAAAAAAGTCTCTTTGTGTTGGCTTCTGTTGCCGCTTCCTCCATACAACATAACATGAGGACTTTTCTGCGTTTATAATGTAGAAAAATTCCTCTTTGGTTGGTGAAGGCTGGTGAAACGGTATATTTCTAGGAATTTACCTAGAAGTAGCGACATCTTAAGGTGAACACCAAGGAATTACAAACTCTCTCTTTTTTTGTTTTTGAAGTTTAAATGGCGATACTCATTTTTGAGTGTCATGGTAATTTTGTGTGGTACCAAGAAAGTATATTCATAGGTAGAGTAGAGACTAAATGTTTGAATGGGAATTCATATCATTGTTGCAATGAAACTGACTTGTTTTATAAGTATTCCATCAGGACAAATATGATAAGAAATATAGCATGGAAGTTTGATAGAAACAGGGAGGTAGAGATGTCTGTTTATGGTAGTTTTATTTATTATTTGAAGTCTGTATTTTTGAATATTTTAAGAGTAAGTTCTTATATTTATAACTTATTTAGAGAGCATAATTTTGTTGACTCAATTTACAAATATCCATTTAGGATAAAATTTGAAGTCATATGCCTTACTTTAATACTTTTTGTTCTATTTCATTACATTACACATCCCAAATTCTGTGCTGTTGGAAAATGGTGCTCTAATATTATAAACTCTTTTTATAATTATAAGGTTTTTGTATAGATATATGTTTTTGAAGTTTTATTTATTTATATGCATGTTAGTCATACACGAGAGCATAAATTTAAAAAAAATTACAATCTATATAAAGGGCCACATCAAATTGAGAAGGAAGTAGAAGTTAATACATATGTCATTCATACATTGGATGGCTTGAAAAGAACTTATAATGCCAGGAGTCTTCAATCAGTACCTGGAAACTAACCAGTAATATTTTAGATCTGTGTCATTATATATGTCTATTTATCTCTTGGAAAATTTTTATTTTAATGAATGTTTCAGTACCAATTTTGTACTGACAATATCTCCTTTTGGGCTTTTTGAAAATGTAAATACATTTCTTTCTAAGTCTTATTAGATAAAGGTTTTATTATCAGTTATTTTGTTATACCTTTAATTTGAGTAATTGTAAAGACATTAAATAAAAAAATATGACATTTATTGTTTGGGAAAAGTAGAGATTTCTCGTACTATTATAGATAATTGAAAAAATTGTATGGGAATAATTGAGGAGTTGCTTATACCCTTATATGTATAGTTGTTCATATACAAAGACATTTGTATTAGCAGGGGAGTATTGTAAGAGATGAAAAAATCCACCCTTTTTTTGAAGTCCACCCTTTTTTTGAAGTGCCATTATAGTTTTAAAAAAATCTCTTTGATTTGGTTTTTACATAGGGATTTTTATATAGGTTGTTATTGTTGTTAATGGTTGTTTTAGTTATTTTGTTCAGTTTTATTTATTTATTGTGATATATGCTTTGTTGTGTGATGGTGGGACTTTGAAATGGCAATGGATTTATATAAATTTACAAGTGTATATGTATATAAATAATTATCAACAGTAGCATTTAAATTGCTATTTATAATTAGATTGTATTTTTATTTTTGGAAATTATTTAGGATGTTATGTTATTATTTTGGTTGTTTATTTATTTATTTATTTTGTCAACTGCAAAAATAAATTTTTATGGAATATTTTTTGTGTTATTATTATTAGCATTTTATTTTATTTTTTCTCATCTTAATATTTTAAAATCAACAATCAGCAGTATTAAAGATTTTTAAGTTAGTGCATGAGTTATAACAATAAGAAAAAGATTACTATAGAAACACAGAAAATAATTGCCATTGAAAAAGAAAGCAAGACTATTACTTTAATCCCTTCTACAAAATTCCTTTTTGGCATAAATACTACAAATATTGGATTGTGATATAGCATTAAAAATGAAAGAATTAAACAATGGATTATTATTCAGTGTTGTTGAAACCTTTACCTATCTTATTTCACTATTGGCGTCCAGTAAATATACAGCTTAACACCAAACCCATGTTTTTAAACAAACCTCATAAAAATAGCTGTTATTTTTTTTAACTTTTATATTGCTTTTAATGATCCTAAGCTTAATATCCACATCAATTTATTTCTACAGCTGACTATAAGAGAATGCCAGGAATTAATTGCTTTAACAAAAGAAAAATCTATAAATTCACATGTTGCTAATGTGTATATATTTTTTAAAGTTATTTCAATTTACCCTGGGATGGACAAAACAAAAGAAAAACACTTGAAATAATTAGTGAACTGTGAAATGAAGAGACAGTAAAGAAAATTAAATGGGGTAACTAAAATTTGATCATTTTTTGTTTTTATTCGTTCATATTTATATATATATTATGAAATTTTAAAATTCGTCTTTATAAGAGTATATACATATGTGATGTCTAAGACTAACTTATAATTTTCTTTTTAAATGTTTTGAATTAATAATAATAATAATGAAAGTCAATTTATAATATAACATATTATTATTATTATTATTATTATTATTATTATTATTATTATTATTATTATTATTATTATTATTATTATTATTATTATTATTATTATTATTATTATTATTATTATTATTATTATTATTATTATTATTATTATTATTATTATTATTATTATTATTATTATTATTATTATTATTATTATTACTACTACTACTACTACTACTACTACTTCCAGTTTTTTAGTGTAAAGATGTGTTTTTCTTGTTCTCTTGATTTTTTAACTTTTTAAATTATTAATGATGGATTCATGTTCTATTTGTAAAGAACTTTTGCCAAAAAATGGTAATTTCATATCCTGTTTTGGTTGTATGTCCGGTATGCACTTTGTATGTACATCTTTGAGTGATACTACTTACTGAAGAATGTCTATAAAAAAAGCAGGAATGGAGGTGTGCTGCTTGTAGAGTTAGTTTTTCTAAGGCTAGCGATGTTTTGTATTCGTCTATGACTGCTAAAAATTCACCTGATTTAATTTTGGAGGAGATTTTGGACAAATTAAAATTATTGCCAATAATTCACAATACAATTTCAGAGTTATCTCAAGCAGTTGCTAATTTGGGGGCAGAAGTTGTTTCTTTACGTGAAAATGTGAATTGTAATAATCAAGAAATAATTTGTCTTTCTAATTCTTGTACTTCTAATGAGAATGAGATTTTGTTACTGAAAGATAAATTACATTCTATGGAACGATTTAATCTGGATCATGAAATTGAAATACAGGGGTTGCCTTTTCAAGAAAATAAAAATTTGCCATTAATTATAATTAACGTGGTGGACAAGCTCAGTATTTCAGATGTTGCTATTGATTTGGAAAGTGTTTTTCATACAAAAAATAAATCAGGGGTTCCAGGTTTTGTTGTAGCTCAATTTAAATCACGTAATTCAGCCATACAGTTTTTAATGAAAAAAAAACTGTTTTAACAGTTTCTCAAATTTTGCCTGAGGTTAATAATCTTAAACGTGTTCATATTAATCAGCATTTGACTCCTTTCAATAGAAGGCTTTTATTGTTGGTGAAACAGAAGTTACATTCTGGTCAAGGTTTTGCTTTCATTCATAATGGATCTGTTTATGTGAGAAAAGATTATAATTCTCCTCATGTTTTAATTAGAAATAAAAGTGATTTGGAGTCATTCTGAAATTTATTTATTATGATGAATTCTGATATGATTTCTCAGAAAAAAGATTTTGCTTCACTTAAATTATTTCATTTAAATATACGTAGCATTAGATGTCATTTTGATGAACTTGTAGTTTATTTAAATAATTTTCCTTTATTTCATTTTGATACAATTATTTTAATGGAAACTTGGATTTCTTTACAAGAACAAAGTTTATAGTTTGAATGGCTATACGAGTATACTTTCTCCTCATATGCATTTATGATCGTGTGGTGTTATGGTTTTTATAAAATCCGGTTTAGACTTTTCTTTCATTATTCCAACTTTTAATACTGCAGAATGCATTTTATTAACTTTGAGACTTCCTAAATTTGTGCTTTCTATTTTGGCTATATATAGATCATGTACAAGTAAAGTTTTGAATTTTGTTACTGAACTTGATTCTTTATTATTAGATCTGGATTCAGAATCTGCTGTTTTAATGGGTGATCTAAATATTGATTTGTTAAATAATGCTTGAAAGTCTACTATAGATTATTTAAATTTACTTTATAGCTATGGATTTAGTCAAACACTTTTTTCACCTACGCGTATAACTCCTATATCTCAATCTCTTTTATATCATATTTTTGTTAGATTAAACCGCGGTTTATTTTCTGATTTGTCTCTTTCTAAATTATTTCTTACTGATCATTTTGCTACTGAATTAAAAATATTGAATTGTATGGATAATATTAATGTTTGTGCATGTGTTGAGAAATTATCTTTTTCTAAATTGAATTATTTATTATCTGTTCAGAATTGGGATGAGATTTTTATGATAGATAATGTTAATGATGCATTTTTGGGGTTCCAAGCTATTTGTTTAGATTTAATTGCTAAAGCAAAGTTTCATTTAAAATTGACAAGTAAGAATAGAAAAAGATCTCTTTGGGTGACAGATGCTCTGGTATGTAAAATTAATCAGAGAAATGTGTTAAAAGCTTTGGATGGCTCATCAGATGTTTTAAAAACACTTAATGTTGAAATTAAGTCTGATATTAGAAAGTTGAAGTTTAGATATTATCAAGAATTTCTTAGTGATAAAAATGTTTCTTTGAAATGGAGAACAATAAATTCTTTGATTAAAAAATCTTCTCCTAATCGTATTAAATGTATTAAATATAATGAAAGTTTAATTGAGTTACAGAAGAATGAAAAATATTTAGCTGATCAGTTTAATGAGTATTTTGCAAATTTATCGATGCATGATTTGCCTGGGCAGATTTTGTCTTCTTATTAAACTTTGAATTCTTTTTTATATTCTGATGTTTCTGAATCTCAGTTGTCTGTAGCAATTGATAGTTTAAAAAATGTTACTTCTTTTGGACTAGATGGTATAACACCTAAGATGCTTAAAGAAAATAAGGTTACATTTTTGCCTGTTTTGGTTCATTTATTTAATTTATCTTTGCAGTCTGGATCATTTCCAGAATATTTGAAAGTTAATGTTATTATTCCTGTTTATAAAAAGGGTGATTCTACTCTTATGGTTAATTATAGGCCAATTGCTATTATTTCTGTTTTTTCTAAATTATTGGAAATGATTGTTAGGGATCAAATGTTGTCATTTCTGTTTAAAAATAAAATTTTATCTGACTATCAATATGGTTTTCTTCCTGGCAGAAGTACATTAGATGCTTTAAAACATCATGTTCAGTATTTAACATCTTCATTGTATAAGGAACTTAAAACATTGGCTATTTATCTTGATTTATCTAAAGCATTTGATTCTGTTAATCATAATATTTTGAGTAAGCATTGCTACTTGTATGGTTTTCGTGGATCTATTGGTAGTTGGTTGGAGAGTTATTTAAATGATAGGCAACAGTTTACTAATATTTATGGTACTACCAGTGATGTGGTCCTGATTAATTCTGGAGTTCTGCAGGGTTCAGTACTTGGTCCTCTATTATTTTTAATTTATATTAATGATTTATTTTCATTGAAATTACATTCTAAGATTTTTGGTTTTGCTGATGATATTGCTTTATCTTGCAATGCTGTTTCTTATAATCTTTTTGAAAAATTAGTGATTGAGGATTTTGACTCAATTGGTAAATGGTTGGCATATAATTCATTATTGGTCAATTTAGATAAAACAAAAGGTATTCTTTTTTCTTACAAGCGTACTTTTTTTTCTCTTAAGATTAAAATTTGTTGTAAGTATATTTTGCATTTTAATAGTATATGTACTTGTGAGAATATTCCTTTAGTAGATAATTATTGTTATTTGGGAATATATATTGACTCCAGATTGTCCTGGACAAATCATATTACCTATCTTTATCAATGGTTACGTAATTTAAACTATATGTTTTATTATTTAGTTAAATTTCTTCCTAGGTCTGCTCTCATTTTTATTTACATTGCTTGTTATCAGAGTATTTTATCTTACAATATCATTATTTGGGGTAATGCCTCTCCACATATTTTATCTTCTTTGCGTGTTTTGCAAAATTATACTTTGTGCATTATCTTTGGTAGATCTCATTCCTCTTCTGTTCGAGATATTTATAATGCATTTGGTTTATTTGATGTAAATCACTTATATCAATATAGTTATTTTTGATATTTTTTGTGCTAAACCTTTTCTGAATTCTAGAGTTTATGTTCTAAATACTCATCTTTCTAATAAATTTCAATTACCTTTACCAAAATTTTTTAAGAAATCTAGTAGAAGACAATATGTTTATTCTGGGTCAAAGTTGTTTAATAAATTTGTATATGAATGTTCAATTGATCTGAATATTTCTTATGCATCTTTCAAAAAATATTTATGTCAATAGTTGTGTAGTATGTATTAATTTTGGCATTTATTTTATTTATTTAATTAATTTTATTTATTTTCTAAACTGTTTTTTTTTCTATTTTTGAGTTTTTGATTGTATTTTTATTTAATTTATTTTTACATGTAAATTCCACACACAAGATTTTTCTTGTTTGGAGTTTTTAAATATTTGTGAGTACTTTGTTTTATTTCATAGAATAAATAAATTGAATAAATTGAATTATTATTATTATTATTATTATTATTATTATTATTATTATTATTATTATTATTATTATTATTATTATTATTATTATTATTATTATTATTATTATTATTATTATTATTATTATTATTATTATTATTATTATTATTATTATTATTATTATTACTATTATTATTATTACTATTATTATTATTATTATTATTATTATTATTATTATTATTATTATTATTATTATTATTATTATTATTATTATTATTATTATTATTATTATTATTATTATTATTATTATTTTGTCTGAAATTTTACATGTTAAATTGTGCAATAGATTAGTAAATCCCAAGTTAAAAATAACAATTGTAATAATATATATTTTTTAATATCATTAAAGGGTTGTATTTGATTCATGTTTTACATATATAAATATATGAAATGATAACTGTCATGTATAACTTAAGCTGAAAAATAAATAAAGTATACTTATTTGCATATGAGTTCTATATAAATATGCAAAATATAATAGAATCATATTTACAAATTCTATCATTATTTAATAATTGTATTAACTCTTCAATTATTTTAATTGTATTGTCAGATGTATTTTGAAAGGTATGGATCAAGTCATAAAATTAAATATTAAAGTTATAGATTAATATCCCACATGTCTGTTATTTAAAAGTTGTCTTTTATATATATTTTGCCTATATATAAAGGTTCATATGATATATATATACACACACACCTGGGTCTCATTTTATGTGGATTATTTTAATGCGATTTTGAAGTTATGCAATTCATGTTTCTTCTTAATATGACTTGAAATACTTTTTTTTTTCAAAAAATAACATTATATTAGCAGTTAACATGAATATGGCCTGATGCTGTATTTAGAATAAATAATCTACTTATACTAGGAGTAAATAATAATAATAGATTTATACTTACATATAAAAATATCACAATAAATATTCAAAAATTTTAAACTTTTAAAACATATTTTGTTACATATAACAAAAATAAATAATGTATATTTTTAAAATAAATAACGAAGATTTTATTGATTTTATAAACTGAAAATATTTTTAATGATAATGTATAATCTTTGTTTTGATTATGATCTCATTTTTTTAATATAGAAACAAAATGTTTATATTTAAAATTTATTTCAGTAGTAAAAATCAGTTGTCAACAGAAAACCATTAACACAGTACAAGACTGAAATTGGCCCTAGTTGTGTAAATGGGATGGAGCAGAATATGGGAAAACTTAGAGTGGGGAATGGAAAATAAAGTGGCTAACAAGTTTCTCTGGGCATAATTGCTGAAAGATTCTTGACTTCATTCAAGGGGAAGCTACATCGCATCACATTGATGAATCTGATTTCTTATCAGTTTACAAATAAACTGCATATCATCAAAAAATATGTATGAAAAAATGTAAAATTAAATACTGTAGTTAATAAAAAAAGCAAAAAAAGTTTGTCCTGTACCATTTTCTTTCAAATATTTGATATTTTTTATTAGTCATACTTTATTTCCTTAATTTTTTAATGCGAATTTTAAAGTATTTTTTTCTTGTTGCTTTGCTTTTATGCGAATTCTGAAAATTACAACCCCTATCCTCCATTTTTCAATGTAAGTTAAGTTATTTTTTGTACGATTTTTTTAATGCGGGTTTTCTGTGGAACCTATCTACCGCATAAAATGACCCAGGTGTATGTATGTATATATATATATTGTGCTAGGTGTTTAATAAAGCCTTGAGTTGATAAAGTTATGAAATAAATATTGAACTTTGTAGGCTAGGATATAAGTCTTATATTAATAAGAAGCCCATGTAGATGATGTTCATATTAAAAGACGTGATTCAAAATAAGTAGAGTAAATAAATCCTTATAGCATAGTGAGAAGAAACTTTTTACATTGTCTTTTGGTATCATCTTGTATGTCAATACAGTTTTAAAGAAATGCATCTATAACCTAAATTATTAATGTAACAAGCTACTATTAATTAGTTTATTTATTGAATGATTGATTGATTTCTACAATAATTTTATACAATTCCTATGCTTCAATTTATGTTTATTATCAATAAATCTTATTTGATTTATATAAAAAAATTGAACATTTGAAATGAAAATCAATTTTTGCGTTTTCCACATATATATTTATGCTATTTCAGAATATCAAATAACAGTCTTGGAATAAAGCTTATATCATTTGTTTTATATAAAAAAATTACTTTGAGTTTTCATTTAAAATTTATTAATATCTGTTTTTTCTCTTTTTAGTGAAACAGTTACTAGGTAGTTTTGTAAATTCATCATCAACTAAATGGTAATATTGTGTTTTAGTTAATTATTTTTATAAGCCATCATTAATTGAAATATTAAATCGCATATAATTTGTTTGTATATATATATTGGATTCAATAAAATTCCCTTTGTTCCAATCTATATTTAGTAAATAATCAAATTGTTAGTTAAAATAACCTTGAGAATTAACTAGTTAACATGCCTTAGTCAATGCTTTTTATTATCTAGTTTTATGTTGTATATGGCTAGCCAAAGTAACAATATGAGTAGTGATTAAAGTACATTCACTCATGTGTAATATATTTTCTGTAGTGTAGATAATTTATTAACCAATATTTTATAAATCAATAATTTGTTCAAATAAAGTTAAACATCATAACATAATTCATTGTATTTTATATTCATTAGCTGGAATTATTTATGGTTTATTATATGTATTTTTGAACTAAGATTAATCAAAACCTGAGATGCATGATGATGAAAATAAATTGTCCATTTCAGTTAACCCATAATTATTGGAGTGATTTCATTTCTATTTATATGTATACTACATTTTATTACATTTGGTATCCCAATTGGAGCTTTTTATTACATTTGTTGCTATCAATCATTAGGGCAATCAGAGATTCCATTACATTTTGGCACCTTGTAATAAGCAGCTTGATTATTCAATTGGTGGTTGTGAGGTATACTATTGCCACATGTGAGCTTAATTAATTAATTGGTTGATGGTTAAGGACATTCCATTACATTTTGCTGCCCAGCATTTAAGATAAGTGCATCTTTTCCTACGTAGATAAGGCAAACTATTACACTATATATATATATATATATATATATATATATATATATTATAACCTACACTCCCAACACCACTCATATACATTACATGAGTAAAATTCCCAGGCGCCAGTTCTATTAATGAATAGAACAATATATAACAAGATATATGATACAAAATTATTATTGAGACTTCACTTAAGTCTATGTTCAGCTCAGCTCAGTGGGAGGCTATAGGAAGTTCAAAAGATATATGATTATAAGTAAATGAAAGAAGAAATATTACAAAACATTAAATATAATGTAAATCCTTTTTATTAATTAATTGCATGATAAAGAATCACAATGTTTATTTGTACAATCTATTAAAATATTCTTTCAACTTAATTTCTTCCTTCATCCAAGTACAACATATATCAGCTTGCTATAATTATATTACTAAACAATTCTATGACTTGGCATATCATAATCTAAACATCTACTTTAATGCCAATCAAGAAATAAACAATAAGATCTCAGGGAATTTAACAAACACAGTTGAATTAAATAAAATACATTGGCCCATAAGTTATAATTCTAAAGTATGATAAAATGTAATGAAACAAATTGACTAAAATATTTTACTGTGTTTCAATAATAAGATAATGACAGAAATAGGGTATTTTAATCTCATATCATCATCTAACAAATATACCAACTTGGCAACCTTTCTAATATGTTTATCCAGTGGCAAATGTTCCTTATAATGTTTGGATTAAGAAAACAATATTGTCAGACACCAGCAAATTTGATATCATAACTATAAAATAATATATCTACTCTATAATAGATTTATGAAATGTGGAGATGTGGAAATTGAAACACGAATGTACACAAGAATAACTTAAGACACAGTTTTTAATAAATAAACAAATCATTTATTACACTGAAAAAATTTAGTTTAACATGATATTTTTCTTTTTTTTTACAATAGAACTACTTGTCTTACCGATTTCAAATTATCCAATAAACTTTGAGCATCAGTTTGGGATTATCCCCATCATATAACATTATTTATACCCTTTTGAAATCAGAAATTAACAACAAAACTTGAATCTTCTAACTTTGCATACTTGCTTTGCTTAAGTGTTTCACTTAAACATAATTAAACATAACACTGACTAAATAATATATTATATTACTGTCACAAAAAATATTTATGAGAGGATTTTCTATTGATTAATAAAATAAATCAAACTAAAATATTTGGCCATCAATAAAGCAACTTTTTCTAACTAATGAAACAATCATTTTTAAATACATATACCTTTTCACGCATAACAGTGAACTCATATTCATTCTGATGGTTTGGTGATTTATAATTCTGTATTAAACGAATATAAGGTGTTTTAAAACATTTATTTCCCAATTTAATTTCAACAACTTTATACTTTTATATTCACGATATTGTTCATATTACACGTGTGTGTGTGTGTGTCAAGCAACAATAATAGAAAACAATCTTTTCTTTTAAACTATCCATTCATCAAGACAATATTAAATAATTACTTCATTTTGGACAATGTCATACCCATCAATAAAATAAGACACTAATATTACATCAAGAATTTGACTTAGCTATTTATCTGGCCACATTTTAAATAACATGCAGCTATATTTTCATGATTATACAGACCACACGTTCCGAAATAAATTCACATGATGAGTAAATAAACTCTTTACTTAATACTTCTACAATAATTCATCTAATTCTAAATACACTGTTGGTGGGGAACCTTTTCTTCATCATCAAGACTCTAAGAAAAACATCACATAACTTCAAACTATCATTTCATAATATGCACGCAATATAAAGTAGACTCTACTCTTGGAAAATTATTAACAATATACTATTTGGGCAAAATCTCTCATCCCTACGAATATAGAACACAATCAGATTATTTTCCATTCACAAAGCTCTTCTACATGTCTAACATTATATTTACACACTGGCAGATAAATATCACACAGATAACATACTAATCCATTCAATTCTATAGAATACAACACATCCGAAATTTATACATAAAATATTCACAAATGGAACTTTATTAAACAAATGTCATAATTGTGCAAAACAGACACACACATGAGTGGATAAGAAAAAAAAAAAATTCTAAGTTACATACTATGCAGATAATATGGTAATTAAATAATACATTAAGATATTATTTTTAATTCAGAATAAACTTTAAGTTACTTTTAGAATTTAATAGTTATAATTATTACGAACGAACTTTCTTTATCATATCTAGCAAACTATGTCAGTTATACGGTCGATCGATCGTTGATTTTAAAGCCAAAACTCTCATTTTGAAATAATAAAATCTATAAAATAAATGTAAACCTCTCTCAATGATATGATAAAAAATATATATATATTTCTTTTCTCTACCTTCGTAAAAAAAAAAAATAAGACATATTTTTATAAAATCAATTTTTACCAACATATCCACTGCTCGGGAATACACATTCCGAGACAATATAGGAGATCATAATAACCCAAATTATAAATAAAACATAATAATAAATATGCCTACATATATATATAATATACATTAATAATGACAAGCAATAAACAAAAAATAAAGAAACAAAAGTTATTTGTTCTGTGACTTAAAATAAAATGTTCGCTTGCAAAGTTCTAATCCGTGTTTATGAAATGATATGGGGACGGATTCCAAACTGAATTTGAACATAAAATGAATTTCTGTAGGATAATCAAAATATATATATATAATCACAACTTAAATATGATCCAGCACCTCCATTGTTCAAAGCAGAGCTATTTTGAGTTTACTATATCACACATAAGTAATCAATTTCTCTTTTATTATGATGAAAATATAAGACATTTTTAGCTACAGTTGAACAGGAATTATTTCATTTACTCTGTAGTAGTTTTAAATTAAGTATGCAATTATTCTTAATAGTTTTCTTAACTAGCATTTGACACTTTATAATCCAGTATACGCATAGTTTATTTTTAAATATTGCCAATTAAGGTATCATGATTCATTAGTAATTCCACAATTAATAATACTTTATTATTATAGTGCAACTTTATCGAAGAGAACAGAAACACAAATCGCACTCCTGTCCTTCCATCCGATTTAAGCAAACATTTAAAGAGTAGCATCCTTTGATTATTTGAGTAATTCACATTTTTATTTCTTTCATTAAAACATATATTATTTTTAGAAATACCAAATAAATAAATATTGTCATTTTTATTTTATTTTTTATAATTGTGATTAATTTAAGCATGGCATGATATATCATAATACACATATCCTTAATTTTACCTTTAATTTTCATAAAAGCATAATACAGAAGAGAGTGAAAAATCAAAATAAATTCTGAAAAGCAGTCCTGCATATGTTTCCAAGATATATTAAAGAACACACATGGATTAATTATATAACAATAATGTTCATGCACTCTATATTCTTTCTTAATTATAGATAAATAAAGTAGTCCCATCTTAGCACCAACGATATACATTTTAAATATTAATAAGTATGGGGTGGTTAATTCAAATGTTTAAATTAAGGAGGGTAATGAAAAACTAATGTACCTTCTTAAAATTTATTCCTGCATTTCAATTAAAGACATTCTTCCGTAATGAATTTCCTAAGATTTTTTAGAAGTTTACTCCAAAGCTTTTTAAATCAATTTGACTTCAGCAACTGGCTGCAATTACAATTATAATGAGCATTGGCTGCAATTATCACAATAATGAGCAATTTTTACTGGAAGCTATCTGTTATATAGATATTTCTTTTCTCCTAGCAAAAGGTCATTTCCCTCCCCAAGGTTAACTCCCACGCTTTTGCACCCAAGCTAATTACTAATTCAAAAAAAATCTTTTCTTTAAAAAAAAAATCATTCTGATTTTTACAAGTAAATCAAGACAAAAAAAATGATAATAAAACAAATAGCTTTTACAAACTTGAAAGAAATGAATATTAATTAACTGTTAAACTAAAAAAAATTAATAATTTATTTTAATTTATAAAAATAATTCACCTATCCAAAATATTCATTAATCATTGAAAAGAAATATATTTATTAAATTATTAAAGATAATTTCTGTACCTTAAATGTCTTCATGTTAAATGTACTATTGCTTAATGTTATTAGAAGAGGAAAATGAAGTGAAAATGATGCAGAGTCATACATGCATGCACATTAAATTATCTTGACTAAATATAATTGAGGTGACTATTAATGTTGATAAAGGGATAGATATTAATGAATAAGGGAATAGGAAAACATTCAAATCAATACTAAACACTAGCATAAAATAACTTTGCATTTTTTTGCCAAAATATACCAATTCCTATAATAACAACCCTTCTTTCTGGCATTAAATACTTCACTAACCACAATAATAATAATGAATACTTATAAAGTGCTCAATCAATTGCATAAGCAATCCATATCTAAGCTTCAAACAATCTCCAGCAAAAAATTTTAAAATTCTAAGGCTATTTCATTTTTTTTTAATACAATATAACTAGTCAATGCAGATACACAGTATCTCAATTCCTTGTGCCCATTCAGATGGTCACTATATATATATATATATATATATATATATATATATATATATATATATATATATATATATATATATATATATATAATAAACAAAAAAAGATATAAATCCAAGAAATAATATTATATTTCAACCAGAGAACTGGTTTTCATCAGAAAGAAAAAAAATACACAGTAAAATGGCTATTATCACCATTTTACTGTGTATTGTTTTTCTTTCTGATGAAAACCAGTCCTCTGGTTGAAGTCTAATATTATTTCTTGGATTTATAAGTCTTTTTTTTGTTTTTATATGTATTTCCTTTGGTTAGTTTTATATATATATATATATATATATATATATATATATATATATATATATATATATATATATATATATATATATACTAAATAAAAACTCTTCTTAGCCAATATTTACAATGTTGAAATAAATCAACTATAAGCCTCTATAAGTTCAATACAAATTTTTTGCTGAGATTATTAAGAACTAGTATAAAACAAACTTCATATTTTAACCAATCAAAAGAGTGTGCTGAGTTTAAAAGTAGTTTTAGCACACTGAATCACTTTCAGGTATTGAGAGAAGTTATAGAAAGAACCTATACATATGAGTTACCATTAACTTTGAATTTGTAGATAATTAAAAGATATTTGATTTTATAAAAGTTTGTAATATGAATAAAGCATTAGATCATCAAGATATAGACTTCATATATTTTTTATATTCTGAACAATATTTATATAAGTGCAACAATAGTGATTAGATTATATGGTATGCATGGTATACTAAGAAGATCAGCATTAACAATGGTATTGAAAGAATGATTTCTTATCTACAAAATATTTTGTGGATTAAAGTGAGAAGGTATAGAATTATAAATAAATGGAGATTATTTAAGTCATCTCTATTTTGCAAATGATATTATTATTATTACAAATAATGATTTAGTTAATCAGGTTATCAGATGAAAGCATAAAACTAAAGATAAATATTAAAAGGATTAAAGTAATATTCAATTAATTTTCTCTGAAGTAAATGAAGATTGAAAATTACTGAATTGGAAGACATTAACAACTATCAATATCTTGATCACTTTATTAATACAAATAAACACAATGGATGAAGTTAATTCATAGAAGTAAACTTGGATAAATTGATTTCCATAATAAATTAATAAAGAAAATATGTCTAGGTGTTTGAAAAGCAAAGTTTTTATTAAATATGTTTTATTTGGTTCTTACTTATGGATCTGAAATCTGGGTACTTAACAGTAAAGCAATACAGAAACTTCAGATCACTTTGCAAAGTATATAGAGGTATATATGACTGAGAAACAGAGAAGTACCATTGACATCATTGAAAGAATTAAAAATTTTTAAATGGAGTTGGATTTAACATATTATAGAAAAGACGATAATGGATGGACAATTGAAGTTTTGAATTAGATCCCAAGAAATTGTAAAAGATCTAGAAAAAGACTATATGTGAATTGGATGAAATAAGGAAATTTGATAGTATATTGTGAAGAATCTCTAACCAATAACAACCTAAACATTCACAGTAAAATATAGTAATCAATATTTCTCACTGTTGTCAAGGCAACCTTCACACCTTTTGATAGCAAGAATGAAAATCCATTCTTACTAATGGTCCATTGAATATATATGGACACTTAACCCTTGCAACTTGACTATAGAGTATGAAATATTGATACATTGAAGTTTAAATAAACTTCTTTAAATATGAAATAAACATGTCACTGTAATGCAGACTAATAAATAGTCAATTAACATTACAAACTGCAATACTTTTAAATTGCCCATGTATTATTTAAAAATTATATATATAAACATTTCTAATTCATTATGCAAACATTTATTCAAAACTCTCAACATCTTAACAACATGCAGAATTAAATTAACTGTTTAACATTCGTAATTTTACTGAATTAAATATTTTACCTAATGCAATCATAATTATTGTAAAATCATAATTTTTATTACAAACATCAACTAGTTCTATCAAACTGTTTCATCAATTCACTAACAATTTGTCAAACTTTCTCTCAGTATTGCCTTTACAATCTATTTTGCAGTTTCCTTTCTTCATAATTATGCAGCTTATTTCATCTTTATCTACCAAGTTTTCTCTCTTAATTACTACAACTAACCTCTTGTTGCCTATATTGTACAAATCGATTATATACTTTTTTGAGCTTTTTAAGGTGCTGATTTAGTATGCACTCACAGCCATTTCCAATTATAAGAACTGCCCAAAACCTACACTGACACATCCAACCGATAAATGACATCGATCAATCTATACATTGTCACGATCTAACCATTCATTACAAAATCACCATTTTCATTAAAAAAAAAAAACCCAATTTTCATAGTTATAAGAAATGAAATCATGTGATTAAAATATTAAAACACAAAATCACTATTTTCATGAAAATAAAACCCAAAATACCTGATTTTCGTAGTTATAAGAAATGAAATCATGTGATTAAAATATTAAAACACAAAATTCACCATTTTCATAGCAATCAAACCATTCGTTACAAAATCGCCATTTTCATCAAAAAACAACCCAAAAATGCAATTTAACTTTGCTAGTCTAAAACAATTTTTATAGTTATGTAATTGTGTGATTAAAAAAGTAAAATGCAATTTCACAAATATTTGAAATTAAATTTAAGCAATAATTATATTTTCATCCAGTTTATACATATGGAATCACATGACAAATGGTGTGCAAACATTCACATTATAAACATCTACATATCTTTAAAAAAATCAAATTTAAGTTTACTAGTTTATTAAACCATTTACTCATGATGCATCAACCTTTAAAAAAAATCAAATTTAAGTTTAATCAAAAGGATGAACAGTTTAAATTTAATTTTGCTAGTTTATCAAGTATTCTTGGTAATAAAAAAAAACAATTTTCATAGTTATAAAAAATGTAATCCTGTGATTAAAAAAGTAAAATGCAATTTTGCAAATATTTGAAATTAAATTTAAGCAATAATTATATTTTCATCCAGTTATACATATTGAATCACGTGACAAATGGCATGCAAACATCTTAAATTTACATTATGTAAATCTACATCAATCTTTTAAAAAATCAAATTTAAGTTTAGTAGTTTATTAAACCATTCACTCATGAGATATCAACCTTTAAAAAAATCAAATTTAAGTTTACTAGTTTATTAAACCATTTACTCATGATACATCAACCTTTAAAAAAATCACATTTAAGTTTACTAGTTTATTAAACCATTTTTACTCATCACAATCAAAAGGATATGCCCTTATGAAATAAAGCATATAAATGGTAAAAGCCTGAAATCTGAGCATGGCCACTTGGGGCATTGTTTACATGTCAAAACACATAAAAATGCCATTTCGGTGGCCGCTGCCTTATAGGCTAATACAACATTTACGTATTGTATTAACCCATTGAGCTAGGCCACTTTACATGACATTGCACAAAAATATTACAGCCTGTTTTGTGCTTCGAAGCTATTTATATGTATTTGTTCTATTTATAGCTGATTACTGTATCGCTTGAGGGTGTTTAAATTTCAAGGCGGTACGACTTTTTCAAATCTCCGTAATAGAGTAATGTCATTTCAATTTTTAAAATGTTGTTAATTATTAATAATTGCCATCCTTCTCGAAAAAAAAGGTTAATATGTAAAAAATTGGTGAAGTGTATGTTCGAACAGGCTTTGACAAAGCTCATGCGCTAAGTCATGTTTCAGCATGGGGAGAATATTCAAGACCACTAAAAGGTCTGAGACAAACATGCAATTTTGAAACTTTTTTTCAGATAAATTGCCGAGTACAGAAAATGTGTGAGATTGTTTTTTTTTTGTCAGGCACACGTAATGTCCACTTTTTATTACAGCAATAAAATCAAATAAATAATTTTAAAAAGTCCAAAGTTTGTATCCTTTTTTTTGGTTTTTTATTTCATTAGAAATTGACAAGTATTTGGATTCAATTTTTTTGCAGCGGGGTTAAAATAAATGACGACTTTGGTTGACTTTTTGTTAAGAATAACAAATTACAAAATACCCCACCCCCACCCCCAAAAGCAGTTTATTGTAGAAGGCTAAAAAAAAAGGTAATTCGAACGAAATAGAAATCAAAGTAAAAAGTGAGAAAAAGTTGTGTAAAAAAAAAAAAAAAGTTAAATTCTTGACTTTTTGGTTACAACGTGTTTCCAAGTGTGTGGGAGTGGGTGTTTGAAAACAATTTTTGAATCGGCAAAAACACAAAAGTAAATTTTGATTTAATATTAAGAAAAACAATTACTTCAACCAAAAAGACATCAAAATTCGAAACAAGTCCCAAAGTTGATTCTCTTTTTTCAGTGCTGTTAAAATAATTGACTATTTTTGTTGCCTTTTTGTTAATAATAACAGTACAAATTCCCCCCCTCCCCCTCTCAAAAAGCTGTTTCTTGTAGTAGCCAAAAAAAGGGCTAATTCAAACATAATCTAAATCAAAGTGAAAACAAGTTTTGTTTTAAAAAAAAAAGTAAAATTAATAATAACAATAAGAAAAACCATTTAGTCAAGCCAAAAAAAATAAATAAAAGAAAGGTAGAATTAAGTTCTAAACAAGTCGCAAATAATTGTATTCTATTTTTTCGGCAGTGGGATTCAAACAATTTTTTTTGATGTCGTGAAATGGTCTGAAGTTTTCAAATGATAAAAAGAAAAAATACAATTAGCAAAATTTGTTGAAAAAATATCAGGTTCCAAAAAACCCACAAAAAGTAACGAAAATGAATATCAAAATTTGTTTAATAATAAAGAAATCATGTTCTAAATGAAATAAAAATTATTCATTTAATCAATATTAGAAAAAAAAAAACTTGTATAAAAAAAGAAAAAGTTACGGTGGCCCGGTAACATTATATTTCATTGATTTTGTCTAGCATCAATGCTCCAAGCGGCTTTGCCCAGACTTCAGGCTTTTACCATATAAATTTTTAAACAGAAAAAGTGAAGAAAAAATTGAAAAATATATTAATTAAATGTAGCTACTGTTTGAAACTCATCTCCTAATGTCATAATGGAATCTACCCTTGATCGAGTGAGATCCACACTGGCTGGAGAAATCGATAATTTCCATTGATATATCGAACTCTTGAAATCGATACAAATCTGTAATTATTTACATGCAAGTGACTTTTACCATTGACAAATGAGCATGGACACATGTTTAAAGAAAATAAATAGATTTTGTTATTGCTAATATAAAAGCTTACTTAAAATTCACCTGCAATAAGTCTTTCCAATCTTTATTCTTTTGTTTAATTACTTTAAAATATGTAAATCTTTCTATATTTAAGTAAATAGAAATAAAAACTCAGTATTGTTGACATGTGATCATATGTTGAAAATGTCTATAAAAGACACTTTTAATTCAAAATTTTTGGTCTTTAGTAACCAAATTTTTTGTGATTTGTAAACAGATATTGCATCTCATAACTATCATGGCTTTGAAAACATTCTACTATAATGTTATCTCTAGTGAGAATCAAGATGTCACCTTTTTGAGGGATAATAATCTTTTCAATGATGAAGAGAATAAGAAGGCCTGTTCAAAGTGTGGAGACACAATGGTAGAGAAGCAAAGGAAGAATCACAAGTGTGACTGGGTTCCCATGATGCGATGCTCCAAATGCCATACTACTAGTTCTGTTCATACAGGCAATCCATTTTTACATTATATGGATGCAAGTGGTAGGGTTGCAAGCCAAATGACCATTTGTGAAATTATGGAGCTGGTTTTTTTTTCATTTTAGATTTGCCGACTAGATTAGTAGCGAAGATGGCCAGCAAATCTTTGCCAACAATTGTAGACTGGTTTAATTTTTGCAGGAAAGTCTGTTTCTGAGCAGTTAAAAAGAAAGGGCAGTTAATAGGTACAGAAGAAGAACCAATTCAGATAGATGAAGCAAGATTTTTTGACAAAAGAAAATATAATAGGAAAATACTGCTAAGTAGCGATCATCCATGTACCTCCAATGATACATTGGTAACCCTAATTAATAGAAAAAAATCACAGGGCCTGAATTGATGGACCCTGTGTGTTTGGACTAAAAAAGGGTATCGATTGTTGCTATTTTGTAGTGCCATGTCATGACAAAGTTACATTGATTCCCATTACAGAGAGGGAATGTGTGGCTGGCTCTGTCATTTATTCAGATGAGTGGCCAGCCTATGCAGACCTGAAAGATAGAGGGTTTCAACAATTTACCATAAAACCACCAATAAAATTATGTAAATCTGGTGACAGATGCTCATACCTAATCCATTGAGCAGTACTGGCTGGGAGCCAAAGTTAAGATATTAAAAAAATGAGAGGGACATCACCGGATCTTTTACAATCACATTTAGATTTAATTTGTTGGCAGATGAATAAAAAGGATCTAAATGAAAGAGATACATTTATTAAATTTCTCAAAGATGCTAAAAATTCTTACTGATGGTGAAAATGTTAGTGTTTATCTTATTTGAAAATAATAACTTTTACATTTGAAATAATCAACAAATTTTTATTTATTTATGTTACTATTCTTTTTATTTTTTAGTGTATGTATTTCAACATGGTCTCCAAGCACTATTTTAACATGAGCAATAATAAAATGTATTTATTTTCTTTAAACAGGTTTCTGTGTTTATTTGCTGATGGTAAAAATTACTTGCACATAAATAACTAGAGATTTGTATTGATTTCAAGAGTTCGATGTATCAATGCAAATTATCAATTTCTCCAGCCTGTGTGGATCTCAGGCGATCAAGGGTAGATGCCATTATGATACTAGGAGACGAATTTCAAACAGTATCTACATGGGACAATGCAAAAATTTCTGTTAAATAGAAGTTATAATTGAACATGTGGGTTTTTAATTAATTTTTTTTTTCAATTTTTTCTTCACTTTTTCTGTTTAAAAATTCATATGCTTTATTTCATATGGGCATATCCTTTTGATTGCGATTGAGTAAATGGTTTAATAAATTAATAAACTTAAATTTGATTTTTTTTAAAGGTTGATGTATCATGAATAAACTGGTAAACTTAAATTTGATTATTTTTAAAGATTTATGTAGATTTTCATAACATGAATTTAAGATGTCTGCATGCCATTTGTCACATGATTCGATATGTATAACTGGATGAAAATGTAATTATTGCTTAAATTTAATTTCAAATATTTGCAAAATTGCATTTTACTTTTTTAATCACACGATTACATTTTTTATAACTATGAAAATTGTTTTTTTTTTATTACCAAGAATGCTTGATGAACTAGCAAACTTAAATTTAAACTGTTCATCCTTTTGATTATCATGAGTAAATGGTTTAATAAACTAGTAAACTTAAATTTGATTTTTTTAAAAGATTGATGTAGATTTACATAATGTGAATTTAAGATGTTTCCACACCATTTGTCACATGATTCCATATGTATAACTCGATGAAAATATAATTATTGCTTAAATGTAAACTAATATTTTTGGTTGTTTTTTTTTTTATGAAAATGGCAATTTTGTAATGAATGGTCAGATCATGATGAAAATGGCAATTTTGTGTTTTAATATTTTAATCACATGATTTTTTGTTTTAATTTTTGACGAAAATTGCTTCTTTTTTTTTATGAAAATGATGAATTTTGTGCTTTAATATTTTAATCACATGGTTACATTTTTTTATAACTACGAAAATTGGAGGGTTTGTGGTTTTTTATGAAAATAGCCATTTTGATCAATGTCATTTATCGGTTGGATGGTTTTGGGCATTTCTTGTAATTCAAAATGGCGGTCGTAAGCGCATACTAAATTGGCACCCTCAATCTACCTTTTTATATATTCTTTAAAAATATTTTACTTCTGTGATTTTTTTTCCCCAATCAAAATTATTTTATTCTATTTTAAACAAATCTTATTCTTCTTTGTAATTTCTGTAGCTTTCTTTGTTTCTCTTCTAACCAAACTTGATTAGCTAAATCAAATTTATATTAATGATAAGATTTCCATATATTCTTTCTCTTTTATTGATATTTTTATTTTTCCTCCTATATCATTTTATTAATTATCTTATTACTAAATCAAGGCCTCTTTTTTTGCTTGTTTATCTTTTATTCCATAATAGTAATACTTTTAAATTTTGGTTTAAATGTATTCTATTATCTGAGTTTCTATCTATATTTTAAAAAAATTATCAAAGAAGTTAAAAAACTACTAATCTCTTTATAATTTTTTTATGACTAATTTTATTTTTTCTCTTATCTTTTTATATATCTATTTTATCACATCTTAAACACATAAATAAAAATACCCCCTCCCCTGATATTTGACATGTACGTGATGAAATTGAAGTTTTAAATACGTCTAAAATATTATACATGGGGAGAGGGATGGAATCGAATTAAGGTACCCATATAGTTTTAATTAATACTAAAAAATATAGTATATTATTCTTTCATTAAGTTTAAAGTTTATATCTATGCAAAAAAAATTATACTCATTAATCTAGTAAATAGTAGTAAGTTATAATTATTAAGTATTTTTCAAAAAATAATGTTAAATGTGCTACTGTAAGAACATTGGAAATTTGTAACTAGGTGTAATAATTTGTATTCTTACATTGCTTTTAAATTAATTTTAATCTATATATTAGTCTTTAAAGTCCACCCTTATTGTTCCTCAGTTTAAATTTGCTCTTGTATTCATTATTATCATATGACTGACTATCTTTACAAATCTTTTTTCTAGATTTTATAATTCCCATTCTTAATCCATAATATCATATAATTCTTTTTTCTAGATTTTTTATTTCCCACTCTTAATCCATAATATCATATAACTTTATCATTCCTTTCTGTTTTACAATCGAGTTCTAATGTATAATACAATTATTATTGTATTCCATTTTAATTGGCTTTTCATTTTCTTTTTATGGAATATCTATATTATCATCACCATAATTACTATTTTTTAATTTGATTAACTACCAAATCTATTGGTATTACTTTTAGACAAACAAGCAACAATATATTATTTTAAAAAGTATTACATATAAAATTATCTTTTAGTATTAGATTCTATCCCATTACGATGGCTTGTAGATTAAAAAGATAAAGAAAATGCTGAGACATAACTCAATAAACAATTATTACTGGACAACTTTTATTCTATAAGAAATTGTTTATGATAGTGACTTCATGCTGGCATGTTTTATTTTATTAAATAATTTTAAAATAAAAAATTCATACGCGTCTTTAAACATTTAAATCAATAAATTGTTTATTTTTTATACGTAAGATAAAATATTTATATACATGCATATGTATGTATATAATTCTTAATTGGAAATAAAATAAATTTAAATCAGTAACGTTTTAATTTCAAAAATAACTTTATTAGTGTAAAATAATTGATTATTTAAGAATATGTGAATATATTGTCTTTCTTGGCAACAAGTTCTAGAGATAGATAACTGAGCTCAACATAATGATTGAGAATTTGTGATGGATCTAAAGTTTAATCCCCTGGAAAATCTCTAATGGAAATGCTAGTGTCAAATTTCATGTGTGGTTGTGTATGTCTTAGGTGATTTTTGGTATTTGAAAGAGACTCTATGTCTCATTATAGAGGAATTTTGAAGACAAAATAAAGTCTTTACTTTTTAACTTATTAAGGTTATCGATAAATATGAGATCCTGAATTGGAGGTGAATATTAGTTTGCAACGGACGCTCCAGATTGTATGAACTAAAAATAATAAAAGTCTAATAAAAGAAAATTGTCCACTTTGTAAGGAGTCTTTCAATGATAGAATTTTGTAAAAGTCAATGCTCGAGCTTTGAGATATTAGCAGTCTAATGCCTACCAGCCGAGGGCATGATTTAATAATATGGTCAAAAGTATCCTCTTGTGTCTTGCAGAGCGGGTATATTGGATCAATATTATTTAGATATCTCTTGAAGTGTAAAAAGTGATTAGTATGCATGGCATTTTGATTTACCTTAATTAAGAAGGTAAGAAATTTGGATTTATTTTTTACACATAATATAAAATGTTTTTATATATGCATATGTATGTATGTAACTTTTCACTGGAAATAAACTAAATATATAACCAATAACGCAACATTAATCAACTGTCACAATATATTGAATGATATTTAATTAGATTTGTTTTTAAATTCAAATTAAAAATAAAATTACATTTATAAAATCTTTTAAATAAATATACGATCTCTTATTTCTTTATATTTCTAAAACAAACCAACTGGTTTATATATATATTGAGACAAACTTGGTCTCATGGTATACAACATACCAATATATGTGAACATATGTATATAAGTTTGAAAGGAAAAGGAAAAATGTGCACGGACAAAATTTACTGTATCTATTTATTTAAAATATGTAGCCTGGTATAACAAGATAATGATTGAATAATAATTTTAATATTTTAAAGTACTATAAATTATTTAAAATTAAATATGTAAAAATTTCTCATTTAGTGAAAATAATTTTGATCTTTCTGATTTTGATAAAAATATAAATTATTTTTGGAAAACAGTGTTTTTTCTAGGTATATTAATTCTATAATCTGTTTTATTTGAGAGGTAAGTGAAAAGTAAATAATTACTTTTAATGAATGTATATTGAGAAACAGGATGATACAATTAAATTATTATCTGAGATTCTTTTTATTAATCATGATGGGGGGAAAACTTACATTATTCTGTTTTTAAATTTCTTTGTGTGTTCTATAAATAGTGGATACAGATAAATTGATTATTGTTACATCATTAGATTGGAGAAAATGCAGAAAGGCAGCTACTAGTTTTAAATTGATCAAGTTTGAACTCAGATAGAAATAAGGGCTACTGTAGTTCATAACCCACATGCAAGTACTAAACTGTGTGCCTAATTGAAGTCCATCAAATTATCAAAGCTGAACTAAATTCAGAATAATCAATGTTCCTGTAACAAACTATATGCCAAACCTAACAATAAAATGCCAGCCAGTCTTGAAACTCCAGTGTTATGGTATATATACATACTACTTTGTATATACATGAGAATCACATAGAAGTTACTTCTGTTTGCAGTATACATTATATCTATTCATTAACAAAATATAAATCATGAATGAAGTAAACTGACTGTTGTCTTATATTTATCATTCCTATATCTAAATGTCCCATTCTTGATCACCTTTCTAGTACTATCATTAATCTTATTAGAAATATCTAGAAAAGAAAGAAGAATATTTCAACTTTATTTTTTATTAAAAAAAACTTTATTGTCACAAACTATATACATATATTAACATATTTACAGTTAGAATAAATTTATGTTACATAGGCAAAAGTATGATGAAACTGCTACCATAATGGTATGTGTAACATAATAAATTATCAACTCCTATAAAGTGTGATCCAAAATTTAATAGTGACATTTTCTAATATTACATAATCATGATAATTAAACTAATAAAGAGTCCAGATATTTGTTTGCCAAAAGTGAAATCTGATCAGGAGTATTAATGAAAATAAAGTTTTAAGCTATAAAAGAGCACAACTCAGATAGATTGTTGATTTCCAAATTTTGGTCATGATGTTCCTGGATAAAATTTTGAGAGAATAAAGGTACAAGATAAACCATTCCTTATTATTTTTTATGGTATATTGTATTTTTTATTGTCAAAATTATAGAACAGAGTGTGAATCACATAGAACTTAGTATGTGAATAATTACTGGTGCATTTTATAGTAGATATTTTTTAGTAATTGCTTGAGATTGATTCTTAGTTATGAAACACAAATAGGCATAAAGATGAGAAGTACAGGTTTGAAAAGGCTATAGCATTTCTTCCAGATATTTAAGACACAAACACATGTAAGTACAATATTTAGTTTAAATCAGTCATTTAAAAATATTTTGTTTGGAACTGTACCCTGTAATGAATATAAATAAAATTTCAACCATGTTCAAGGAATACAAAAGTCTTGAAACTTGGTTAGAGTTTTCGAAACTGATAGAGTTATTCAAATATGTCTACATAGATGTTATTTATTTGAATCTTTAAATGATATACCAATGAGAGATTTGATGTTATACTGATTTAATATTCACATGATCTACTGCATGGAGAGTTGTTGCCTGATTTAATATTACTACATTAAAATGTTGTGTTAGAAAGTCTGGATGCTATTACTAACAATTTAATGTATTTGCAAAGTTTAAATAAAGTTTTATTTTTTTAAAAAACATTTAACAATTAATATTAGATTATGAAAATAACCCAACTATAAAATCATTATAACAAAATTTCAGATTACCATTGATATTTATATATTTACAAATTTAAAACAGGTTTTGGAGAATTTCATATAAAACTCTCTCAGTGATAGGAATAATTTCGTATAGCCAGAATAAAACTGATTAGGTTGCTGAAAGTCTTTTAAAAGTTTTGATCTATAGAAATAAAAAAGTGACCACAAAAGATAGAAGTTAGTATTTTCTCATTCAAATTTCTCAAAACAATTTTTACTTGAAAGTTATTGCAATAATTTCTAAAATAATGCTGATAACATTTTAGTCTTTATAATTGTTTATTCTTTGAATTTTATCAAAATTTTAACTATTAAGTGACAAAAAAGTTAAAAACAAGTTCGTAAACTACTCCTGACAGTTTCTTGGTTAAGGAACTAACTAAAATAATTACTAGTTTCTGCAAGAACAGACTGAGTGAGAAAAGTCATAATGCAATAATTGTGATTTTTTTTTAACTTTTATTTAAACTGGTTTGTTTTTCATAATTTTTATTCATTGTTACATAGTATACAATATTATACTTTTCTAACTTGCTAATATTAATAAAATTACATTACATTTAAAAATACAATCCAGTATCAAAAAATGTAAGATGATGACAAATATAGTAGACTAAGTAATCTTTTTGGCCAAAAACGTGAAAATTTTATAGTCTCTTTGATATTTGAAGTATTCATGGTCTTTATGTTTTAGAAAACTTATCAATTTTTTTACTTGTGCAAAAAAAAGTCTCTGTTGCTAATTCTTTTACTACTTTTTCTTAACCTATAAGTAATTTTTACTATTTTCAGATATGTAAATATTTTCTTTGTATTCTCTACTGTCTTATAATGAATATTATATAAATATTTATTAATTATATGAATATTGTAATTATTAGAAAATTTTTATCCACAAATATTTTTTAAGATGATCATAATCAGAAAAATATTTTTGTTCAAAAATTGTTATGACATAGAAATATATGATCAGGGTAATAATAAAAATACAAGGATATATTATGTGCATAATATTTTTCAAAATAGAATGCAACATCAATTTCTCCTAATTCAAATATCTCAAGCAAATTAATTTTTACTTGTTTAACGTTTAGTGTAGCTATCCTAAAACAAACAGAAATATTTTTAAAGTGCTGAATATTTATATAACTATTATTAGGATTAGATTATATAAATCAATCAATTACATTTGTGTGATCTAGCTATAGAAGGCTTCAATTTCAATAATAAAAATGTGAGTAGAAAAATCTTCATGAAGAATCCCGAATTACTTATGTGTAAAGCTTGTGCAATATTTAAAAAAGCAAGATTGTTCAATGATCTAGACAAAACTTAAACAACTTACTTATAGGTATTTAGAAGTGACTATAAACCAATTGGTGAAAAAATGAACTGTGTTGAAAATGAATCTCAAAAAAGTTTGAGTAAAAATAAATATTTTATGAAAACAATTTTAAAGAAAAAAGAGAAATCAAAATTTAAAAAAATTTAGAACTTTTTAGCTAACTAAATAAAACTTGCAAAGAACATTCAGGAAAGATTCAAAAAGGTACATTATAATGAAAAACAAGATTACTTTTAATTCATGATGATCTTACTAAATTATGAGATGATATAAGAAAAATAAATATACAAGAACATTTCAATGTTTTTATGATAAATTTTTATATAATTTGAACTTAAATTATTATTCTTATATGTTAAAAAAGTAAGATGTGGCTGAATTTTGTCAATATTTTATGAGAGAAGCCAGAGTAAATAAAAACAAGTGAGAATTCAGAGTTAGTGGAAGAAAAATAACAAAAATATTAATAATAATATTTTCAAAATACAAAATCTTCATACTGTGACATTATAACTAAATCAAAAGAAAATAAACATTATGAAAACTAGGATAGTGTCAAACTTTAAAGTTTACTATGGTAATATAGAAATTGTAAATAAATTTTTATTTCCTTGAATTACTTATCAATAACCAAAAAATTCATCACTTACTTACAGTGGGAAAATTCACATAAAACATACACACACAATTACAAAACAAAGATCAAAACTATTCACTATTGTATTTTTAATGATCATCTTTGGATGTTAAAATTGAAACAGAGAGACATTAAAAAAAGTATAGTTCATTTGAACTACAGTAGTGATTAAGATCGCTGACAAGAAGATACTTGATATGATTAATTCTAAACTTTTTCATGCTCAAAAATTTTTATTTGAAATATCAAGTGCAAGATAGATTGTAGATTATTCTGGAATTACATTATGATTTAGAATTTAAAGTATAATTCTGAAAGAACACACACAGATTTATATGTAATAATATTATAATTCAATGTCTGTATTTCTTCAAAGCAATATATGTAATTATATAATTAAATATTTATAAATACAGTAATCAGATATATTTTTAAAATTTTATCCACTTAGGAGTGGTTTTGATTATTTGACTATCTTCATAGTCTTTGTCAACTAACATTTTGAAAGGCTAGCCTTCCTACAATTCTGTGATCTTAACATTTGCTACTTGCCTGTTAATTTGTACTTGTATATTAGCATAGCTTCTTTTATTTTTGTTTCATTGTTATTTTTTCAATTTGCAATATCTTAACATTATTGTAATTGAAGTTAAAACCATAAATACATGAATTATTATGGTCATAAAAAATGAATTTAGAAACATTATTATCTACTTTGCAATTTTTATTTGATTTCTGAACTCTTTTTAACAACAGCAAGTGCTCTTTAGTTCTTTTTTTCAATGCCCATCTTGATTCACCTATATATCCACTGCCACACCTACATATCCATTTATTAATGATACAATTTTAATTTATAAATGAGGTTTTATCTTTAGAATTATTTATTAATTTGTTTAATGTAGGAGGTGTGTAAAATGCAATATCACATAGACCTTTGTAAATTTTCCTTATAAAATTTATTTGATCATTTGAAATATATGGTATTAATATCCATAGTTTTTTTGGTAGCAGGAAGATCAATATTATTATTGAAATTTTTATTCTTATATCTCAGATTAAAAGCCCTAATAATTATATATATATATATTGAACTGGATACTTTATCCGATTCAAGGGTTCTATCATATAAATTAGAAAAAAAAACCAAGTTTTATATGTGCAATAACACACATACTTATTTATTTTGAAATCTTATATTTTTAATTCCAAATTGATTTTAGTATAAAATATTTTTTTTTATGATGCTTGTTTTATTTTAAAATAATTAAAAGCAAACAAAGTTTAATTAGTGCTCTTATATGTATTTTATTTAAACTAAAAAAAAATTTAATGTTGATGTATTTTAAAGCTGAGATTTGGTTTTGTATTTTTTTTTATAAAAAAATAATAATCATTTTTGTAAGATTAAGCCCTGTAAGATATTGTTTTTCTAATTAAGATTGCACGGGAGATAACAAAGACATAAATAGCTGGGTAATTTATTTTCTTTTGATTAGAGAGGAGGATTCAAAGAGACGATTCTGTTCATTCAGATTTTATTGCTCGGCTTCTTCCTATTGAGGATCGATCCAGATTTTAGCTGTTATTGAACTGTTGCATTGTGAAAGTGACTAAATTTTTTTTTTTTTGATATTGGTGCCACGGAAATCACCAAGTTGAATTTCCGTTGACCGACAATAACTCTATTTTCCATGATAATAACAGTCATTCAGATGCCATGCCTGTAATATACACCATGAAGAATCTCCACAACATGATGGGCTGAGCCTTTCCAAAGATGAACCTCTGGAGCTCCAAATTGTGACTTCCATCATGACTTAACTGTCAAGTCCAGAGTGGATCCCGATAATGCCTCCAGACTTCTGAACCTGTAGTAAATGACATCCATTGTAGAGGACTCTATAAACCAAACTTTGTGTGAACAACAGAAATTAATATTATCTCGAGGTAACTTACCTTTCCATATCAAAATCAGGGCTAAATCTCTAATTAAGTCTCTCGCAAATTTCAGCTTAATCTTAAAAAGAAATTATATTTACGATGTGTAATTTATCAATTTAAATATTAATGTATTTTTGTTTATTTTCCATTACAATCTTAGTAACAAGATTTTCAATCTTAACATGTTGCTTGTTTGAGAGTGTAGGGCAAGTGATATTTTATATGTTTAATAATTTCTCAGTTTTATGATTAACCATTGTTAAATGCTCAGACCGACCTTAGTAGTTTTCTTTTATTTTTGTTTGTTTGTTTGCTTCGGCGTTAAATTAAATCAAACTTGGTTTTGGCTAGCAATTTCTAGAATATATGATTTATTTATTTTTGGTAGAGATTTATTTGCTATAATTCAGATTGCGTAATTCATGTTTCTGTCTTGTGTGAGACTAACCTTGGCTCATTTCAATGTACTTGTCCATGAGCGTTTTGCAGAATTATGACATTCTTGGTTCCAGCTTTTCTTTTCTGGACTAAGAAAAGCTCGTCTGTGCTGTCCCGTTATTCTCCACAAACATCCATCTTACTAAATCTCTATAGGGAATTGGTTGGGTGAACCACTAGCAAGAAGATATCAGTCATTATTGTGTTATAGATAAGAAATAAACTTGTCTGCCTGGGTATTTAATGTAGTTCTGCTCGCATACACTCAATGTTAACATCTGCTAAGTAAATGTATATCAAGTTTCATGTTTATTTTGTTATTATGTTTAATAAATTTAAAAAGTTTTTATAAGTATTTTAGCTGACGTTTGTCTCAGTGTTTTCTCAATTGTCTGAACCACCTTCATTAGCTTTTGCTCTCCCTGTGTTTAGTCTGGCACATTCATGTTCATATATCCTGCCCACCCTTAAAATAAATGTCTAGTTCTGATTTTCGGACTAGTGGCGCCCTCAGAGTCAGGATATATGAAACAAAAATCTTTCGTCCGGCACATAACTATAGTAATTTTAGCGCTACCAATGCGGGGCTTCAATTTTAAATCCCACGTGAGATTTTGTTTGGACAATTGAGGAATATTTCAGTGTTGGAGGCAAGATTCAGTAGGTAGGGATCAGTTTGTGCTAAATGGTAGAAAGCAGTTTGGAGTAGGGGGTTCATCTTTTCAATATGAATAATTAATATATATAGTTAATTAAACAGCATTCTTTAGAGTTATTACTGAATGGACGAGTCAGACAAAAAGATATTAAGAAGTTATATATTTATTTTGTTTCTTTGTTTATTAAAAAAAGAAAAATTAGCTGTTACGTTCATAAAAAAAAAAAAAGCAAGCAAAGAGTTTAGGTTCGCGTTTAAAGAAAAAAGTAAACAGTTTAACTTTTGTGCTTTAAATATATATATATATAATAAATAGCAATTGAAGATTAAAAAAAAAAAAAAAATTTCATAAATAGACAGAAGTTGCATTGGGAATTTAAATAAAGTTAGAGAAGAAGCTGAAGATAGACTAGCTAGCATCATGGCCGAAATAGATTGGCAAATAAAATCTTTTACGGCTGATATTTGGGAAATTCCATTAGAGCATTTGGAGAGCCTGTAAGAGATGTTTCGATGTCATAATTGGCAGGAGACTGAACAAGTGGCAATTGCATGCCCCTATTTACAAGGAATGGCTGAGGGTTGGTGGCATATCTTAAAGATCAAGCCACAGACTTTTTGGGATTACAGATGCAACTTATTGCACACTTTTTGGAGTGAAGAAAAGCAGTATCATATCTTCATCAATATATCACAAGAAAGATATATTAGGGATAATGGAGAAACTTATACCCAGTTTTTCTGCAGACAAGCAGCAAGGCTGAAGTCATTGATAGCTTTCTCTTTGTCTGAGAGGCTGATATGCCGAATTGTATTGGGCAATATGCCAAGGAATATAGATCAGATCATGTTGTGTAGTAACAACATTCACTTTGAAGAAATGATCAAACTGTTAAATGAAATTGAACATAATCAGGCCCAAGAAGAAGTGGAGAAAAGAACAATGCAGGGCGATCAGATAATTTCGATAGAAAAAGGTCAAAAGAGTCAATTATCCACTCCAATTAAAGAAAGTAAAGAAAGCCATAGGACTGTAGCTTGGAATGGAACTATGCAGACTTGCCCAATTGTCAGTATAAAGACTGGAGACATCATTACAGAAGCATTGGTTGATTCAGGAAGTCAAATGTCATTGCTCTCTAATAAGTTTTATGTGAAAATATAGAAAGACCATCCACGTTTGTATACACTGCCAATAAAAAGAATGCAGGTGATACTGGCCAATGGCAAAAAGGCAAATATTGAAGACAAACAGATGTGGTTACATTTGCATCTGGGTAACATAGGGTTAGACCATGTCTTTTTGATAATGCCTGGTCTCATACAAGATGTTATAATTGGGGCTGATTTTTTGTACAGGCATAAATGTGTTTGGGATTATGACAAATGTTTATTTCTTTGCCAAGAAGTTTTGATGCCATTTGAAGGGCTAAAGAGTTATAAGCCACTTCAGGTACAGTGTGTTCAGCAAGTGAGGGATACCGTGGAAATGCAAAATAAAGTGTCGCAATCCATGTTAAAAGGAATGGAAGAACAACACCCTCTAATGGAACTGTTGAGGGAGTTCTATTCAGTTTTTTCGAATAGGCCTAAGATCATTGAGGGGTATGTGCATCGCATTCAAGTTAAGGATGAAAGCCATTTCCAGAGTCATTCATATCCCATTCCGTTTCAATATAAGGCTGAAGTAGATCTTCAAATACAGCAAATAATTGAATGGGGAGTTATTGAAAAGCACACATCTCCATATGTTAACCCATTAGTTGTGGTAAAGAAAAAGATGGATCTGTCAGAAAATGTTTGGATGCCTGGCAGTTAAATGCCATTACCATTCCTGAAAGAAACATTCCACCTACAATAACAGAACTTCTCTCAAAATTTCAAGGGAAAACCATTTTTTCTACATTGGACTTGACATCCAGTTATTGGCAGATCCCTGTACATCCATTTGACCACAAATATACTGCCTTCTGCTATGAAGGGCATATGTATGCATTTAAGTGTATGCCTTTTGGATTAATCAATAGTGGTTCAGGACTTCTAAAGTGTTTGGATCAAGTGTTATCAGACAAAATCAAGAGTCTGATTGTGATATATATGGATGACATAGTCATCACATCTAAAAATATGGAAGAACATATGGAACACTTGAAAATGTTCTTAATGGAGTGTTACCAGAAAAACAATACCATCAATTTACAAAAAGGTTGCCTGGTCCAGGAGGAGGTTACATTTTTAGGCTTTTTAATTGGGAAAGAGGGTATTAAACCGCATCCCGAGAAACTAACAGCAATACAACATTTTCCCACACCCACTAATAGGCGTCAGGTACGGTCTTTTCTGGGATTATGCAATTTTTATCATAAATTCTATGAAAATTTTGCATTAGATGCTGCAAATTTGGTTCAGTTATTGACAAAAGACCAAAAATGGGTATGGGAGTACAAACAGGAGCAGGAATTTCAACACATTAAAAACAAGTTCTTGGAACAGGTGGTTCTAGCCTACCCTGACTTTTCACAAACTTTTTATGTTCAGACCGACAGCAGTGGGCAAGGGCTTGGAGTCGTGTTATTTCAAATTGACAAACAAAAACATCACAGAGTGTTGTATTTTTGTAGCTGCAAGCTAAAAGGGGCGGAAAATAATTACACGACGACAGAAAAGGAAGCTTTGGCCATTTTTTGGGCTTTCAGTAAATTCAAACAATTCCTGCTTGGGTCAGAGATTGTTGTAATTAATACGGATCATAAGAGCTTGGAATTTCTTAATAGCAGTTATTTATCGAATGATCGATTGATATGTTGGAGTCTTACGCTACAGAAATTCCAATATAAAGTTCTATATTGGAAAGGAAAGGAAAATAATTGTGGCGGATATTTTGAGTTGCCATCCCATAGATCTGACCCCACATTATCTTGAGCCCAACAATCTAAGTATTGCAGCATTCACATTGACCATAGATGAGTCCATAGAGCAACAATTACTAAGGCTATCTGAAATACAGGAGACCAGCCCAGAGTATGCACAAATCATGACATATAAGAAAGGAATAGGAACTTCAGACCCCAGTGACACAGCAACATTGGAAAAATATGAAGCCTATAGAATAAAAGATGGTGTATTGCAATACAGAGTCACCTCAGAACAAGACTCATGGCGAATTCTTATACCCCAAACACTCAGGAACAAACTTATAGAGTATATACATTGCCTTTATGGACACTATGGACCACGTAAAGTAGAACACGTGCTCAGGGAAGTATTTTACAGAGCAAGTTTATATTCAAATGTTGTATCAGTTTTGGGAAAATGTCATGTGTGTTCACAAACTAAATATGTAAATAAGAGATTTACTGGGATCTTGCAGCCTATTTTAGCACACAACCTTAATGAAATGTTGGCTGTAGATTTTTATGGGCCTTTACCTGCCTATAAACAATACCGATATTTAATCATAATGTACGACATATTTTCTAAGTATGTAACTGCATATCCATTAAGAAAGGTGGATACATGAAGTACTATCCGGATCTTACAGGAGCATCAGTTTCCTAAGATTGGTAGGCCCCAGATGATACTTAAAGATCATGGGACCCCCTTTAACTCTTTTAATGCATGACTCGTCTAAAAATGAGAAGATTTGACATCACTCTAAATCGGCTACTTTTTATCCCACGTATACATATGATACGTCATTAGAAAGAAAATCAAAAGTTCCGTAAGATGGTGCCCTCTTCAGAGTTATTTTACAAGTAAAAAATCAATAAAAATGACAATATATGTCAAACAAAACCAAAGCACCGCCTCCTCACCAACTTTTCTTGAATCTTATTGGCTGTCCCACTTCTGTCAGAAAGGGTAATGGCTGCCAAAAAGTAAAAAGTTACGTTCGTTTTGATTTTTATTACGAAAATGATAAACGAATGTTTACAACATTTTAAACAATATTTGAATTGAATTACAAATTATTATTGATAAAATAATACTAAAAATCAAATTATTTTAGAAAAATAGTTAAGATATTACCAAGAATTATTTATTTATTGCTACATATTGACCGTAACGTAAAGTGAAAAAAAAAAGATTGTGTCAGCAATCTTTTTTGGTTGGTTGAATAGCGTTTACTTTTATTTCACCGCAATTGAATATTTTTTAAATTATAAATCAAATTTTATTTTTGAAAAGATTTTCGTTTGCTTTCTTAATCTGAAAATTCAGTAATATACTTTTTACAAACGAAACTAACGTATTTATATTATTAAAAGTGATCTATTTTAACAATAGATTTTGTTAAAGTTGTGAGTTGGCCAATTACAAGTTTTGATTTTTAACTCATTCGGCCAATTATATAATCATCGTTCAAAAGGTTAAATCACACCACTGGAAAAAGTGGATTCAGCAACAGGGCATTCAGCATGTATTAACATCTATTCGTAATCCTCAATCGAATCCCTGTGAGAGAGTCATGAGGGAGTTAAACCGTTTATTTCGGCTTTATTCAGCGAAAATCACCGTGGATGGGTGAATCAGAGGGGAAACATCACTAACTATATAAATTGGACACAGAATGAATCTATAGGGTTTGCCCCCATCAGATTACATTTTGGACAGAATTATCCATTGCTGATAAAGGCTCCCTTGCCTGTAGATCGGGACAAAATTGATAAAGAAATGGATGAAAGAAAGGCTCGAATAAAGTTGAAACATATGGCTGAAGTACGCATAAAGCGGGGAAATCCACGACCATGTAGATTTGAGGTAGGGGACTTGGTTTTTGTATGAAAACCTCATGTCAGCAATCCAACCCAGCATCAATATAAGAAATTTTTCCCAGTATATGAGGGACCCTTCACTATACAAAAGAAAAATGGTCCGAATGCCTTTGTATTGGAAGATGAGTGTGGGGTTTATGGATCTTATAATGTGCTAAGCCTTAGGCCAGCCACCCAAAAGATAGAAGGTATACTTAAGGAATTGATCTCAGGGCAAATGTTCAGCCAGTTTTAAATGTTGGGGTTTAAAGTTTGAAAAAAAAAAAGAAATAGCAAATAGATGCTTTTATTTTTTTTTTTGTTGGCATGAAGGGGCAGTTGAACTGGATACTTTATCTGATTCAAGGGTTCTATCATGTAAATTAGAAAAAAAAAAACAAGTTTTATATGTGCAATAACACACATACTTATTTATTTTGAAATCTTATATTTTTAATTCTAAATTGATTTTAGTATAAAATATTTTTTTTTATGACGCTTGTTTTCTTTTAAAATAATTAAAAGCAAACAAAGTTTAATTAGTGCTCTTATATGTATTTTATTTAAACTAAAAAAAAATTTAATGTTGATGTATTTTAAAGCTGAGATTTGGTTTTGTATTTTTTTTTATAAAAAAATAATAATCATTTTTGTAAGATTAAGCCCTGTAAGATATTGTTTTTCTAATTAAGATTGTGTGGGAGATAACAAAGGACATAAATAGCTGGGTAATTTATTGTCTTTTGATTAGAGAGGAGGATTCAAAGAGATGATTCTGTTCATTCAGTTTTTATTGCTCAGCTTCTTCTTATTGAGGATCGATCCAGATTTTAGCTGCTATTGAACTGTTGCATTGTGAAAGTGACTAAATTTTTTTTTTTTTGATATTGGTGCCACGGGAATCACCAAGTTGAATTTCCGTTGACCGACAATAACTCTATTTGCCACGATAATAGCAGTCATTCAGACACCATGCCTGTAATATACGCCACAAAGAATCACAACATGATGGGCTGAGCCTTTCCAAAGATGAACCTCTGAAGCTCCAAATTGTGACTTTCATCATGACCTAACTGTCAAGTCCAGAGTGGATCCCGATAATGCCTCCAGACTTCTGAACCTGTAGTAAATGACATCCATTGTAGAGGACTCTATAAACCGAACTTTGTGTGAACAACAGAAATTAATATTATCTCGAGGTAACTTATCTTTCCATATCAAAATCAGGGCTAAATCTCTAATTAAGTCTCTCGCAAATCTCAGCTTAATCTTAAAAAGAAATTATATTTATGATGTGTAATTGATCAATTTAAATATTAATGTATTTTTGTTTATTTTCCATTACAATCTTAGTAGCAAGATTTTCAATTTTAATATGTTGCTTGTTCGAGAGTGTAGGGCGGGTGATATTTTATATGCTTAATAATTTCTCAGTTTTATGATTAACCATTGTTAAATGCTCAGACCGACCTTAGTAGTTTTCTTTTATTTTTGTTTGTTTGTTTGCTTCGGCGTTAAACTAAATTAAACTTGGTTTTGGCTAGCGATTTCTAGGATATATGATTTATTTATTTTTGGTAGAGATTTATTTGCTATAATTCAGATTGCGTAATTCATATTTCTTTCTTGTGTGAGACTAACCTTGGCTCGTTTCAATGTACTTGTCCATGAGCGTTTTGCAGAATTATGACATTCTTGGTTCCAGCATTTCTTTTCTGGACTAAGAAAAGCTCGTCTGCGCTGTCCCGTTATTCTCCACAAACATCCATCTTACTAAATCTCTATAGGGAAAAGGGAATTGGTTGGGTGAACCACTAGCAAGAAGATATCAGTCATTATTGTGTTATAGATAAGAAATGAACTTGTCTGCCTGGGTATTTAACGTAGTTCTGCTCGCATACACTCAATGTTAAGATCTGCTAAGTAAATGTATATCAAGTTTCATGTTTATTTTGTTATTATGTTTAATAAATTTAAAAAGTTCTTATAAGTATTTTGGCTGATGTTTGTCTCAGTGTTTTCTCAATTGTCTGAACCACATTCATTAGCTTTTGCTCTCCCTGGGTTTAGTCCGGCACATTCATGTTCGTATATCCTGCCTACCCTTAAAATAAATGTCTAGTTCCGATTTTCGGACTAGTGGCGCCCTCAGGGTCAGGATATACGAGACAAAAATCTTTCGTCTGGCACAATATATATATATATATGATTATAATTGTAACCAACATTTAACAATTCATTCCAATATATGATCAAGTAAATTTTATAAGGAAGATTTACAAA
Source organism: Epiperipatus broadwayi (assembly GCA_028023455.1). Lineage (NCBI taxonomy): Eukaryota > Metazoa > Onychophora > Udeonychophora > Euonychophora > Peripatidae > Epiperipatus > Epiperipatus broadwayi. The sequence continues at coordinate 4,466,495 of JAQFVV010000103.1, forward strand.
GGTATATGTGATATTGCATCTTACACACCTCCTACATTAAACAAATTAATAAATAATTCTAAAGATAAAACCTCATTTATAAATAAAAATTGTATCATTTACAAATGGATATGTAGGTGTGGCTGTGGATATATAGATGACTTGAGATGTATGTTGGAAAAAAGAACTAAAGAGTACTTCCTAAGTGGATAAAAAAAATTTAAATATATCTGATTACTGTATTTATAAATATTCAATTATATAATTACAAATTTATGTGTATAAATGCGTTTATCCGAATTCTATTTCCATATAAATAAACTATATGGGCATGCGACCTATAAATATATTTCATATAACTTTTTTTAAATTACGATATAAATTCAATTCATTTATTCTTAATAATATTTATATATTATTTTTAAGAGTTTTCCCAAAATAAATAGAAAGGCTGATAAGATAATGAGAGAGAAAAAGAGAATGAAAAATAGAATTATGATCTTTAATTATCTTAAATTTTGTTTTGAAAGCAGTAACAGGTGCTATTGAAATAAGACTTTTCTCACAAGCTTTTGTCTGACAAATAATTCTGTTTGTCAAGTAATTGTTAATTTACAAGTTTTACTTAACATTTCACTTCCAATGAGTAGTTTGTTTCAAATAATTTAAAGATTGGTTTTCTATATTTATAACACGTAAAATAAATAAAACAGTGAATCTCTTTTTATTCATATATATATATATAATCATTCTCTTTTATGATTGTTTGCAAATGAATGATAAAATAAAAAAATAAATAGTATTTAAATAGCAGATTGTCCAACAAAATAAGGACTTCTCCAATAGTTTCATACATATACACACAAAAAAAAATTCAAATAAACACATATTACAGATAAAAATCTTTTGATTTTTCAATTATGATGTAAAAAAATTAATAGAATTTTCCAATGTTTCCTTGATCGCTACAACTATTAACATATAATAAAAAAAGCATTTATCAGATTGGTATGTTTATTATAATTCACTTGCTCTTCATGGTTTAGGGCAGTGGCAGGGTCCATGTATGGTGGCCAATTGTGTTACTTCTGATGCTCAAATTTTTATGAACTCCAGAGCAACAAACCATTTGATTATTTTTGTATTTCTGAGTTATGTTCAAATATATAATGACTTTTCTTCTATGAAAGTGATACTCTAGATTCATTTTATTGAACCGACAAAACATATTTATGTGTATAAATATATTTATTTATTTAGTATTATGACAACAATGATCGTATTATTTAAAGTCATTATCTAAAGCAATGTTGGTAACTGAATAGATATGTTTAAATCTAATTTTAAGCCCAGGCTCATTTAAATGATGACTTTCTATTTGTAACTTATAACAGAGGACGACTTTCAAAAGAAGAAAAAATTCACAAATAGAAAAAATAATTATTAATTATTAAATAGAATAATGATGAAAATCTATGCAGTTAAAAAACAAGTTGAAATAATTAATTTGAAAAGACTGTGTAGGCTATATCTCAAGTATATAATCATCTAAAATTCAAGAAAAGTGAAATTCATTTGAAGTAATACTTGCAAAACAATAGTATAAATATTGATGGTATAACAGAAAGAATAACAAAATTATTTATTTAATGAAGAACACCAAATGCTGATAATTCAGAAGTGAAAAAAATTTATAGTCATACAAAATTTATTTAAATAAACTATGCATCATTTTAATATTTATTATTTAAAAAATTAAAGAATTAGAAAATATTTGAAAGATTAAAATGCAAGAAATAAATGTGAATATATATACAAAAAAAAAAACCAGAAATTGCAGAAATTCGCAGAGAAAAAAAAATTAATGTGCAATTTTTTTTTTCTCTGCGAATTTCTGCCATTCCTGTTTTTTTTTTATTCACATTTATTTATTGCATTTTAATCTTTCAAATATTTTCTAATTCTTCATTTTTTTATGTCAAATCAAAATATTCAAGAAAAAACAAATATAAAAATAATTTTAAAAAGCATTTACGAAAATTGAACAAGTAATTTCACAAAAAATCAAATTTAATGAAAAAGAATAAAGCCTCAAATATATCAATTAATAAAATATAAAGTTAATGCAGTTAGAGAAAAAAATATTATAGAAACATTAGTAATAATTAATATCATTAACCCTTAAACTGCTAATTATATTATTGGTTGTATGAGGTAAAAATCAAATCTTTTAATTGGCCAACTCACAAACTAAAGACAAAGTCTATTGTTAAAACATATTCGCCTATAATATTAAATTCAACTCAGATACGTTTATAAAAAGTATATTGCTAATTTTTCAGGTTATGAAAGTGAACGAAAGTTCTTTCAAAAATAAATTGCTATTTATTTATTATAAAATATTCAATTTCGGCAAATTTAAAAGTGAATGTATAAACAAAAAAATGCTGACGTAAATGCTTTTTTTCAATTTTATGTTACGGAAAAGTAAAGATTTCTTTTTGCTAAATCTTAAATATTTTTACTAAAATCTTCAATATTTTTCGAAAATAATTTTGTTTTTTTACTATATTTTATTAAAAAATTATTTTAATTTCTCAAATTATATTTTTTTAATACTTAAATTACATTCGAAATGAAAATCTCAGCATTTTTCTTTATTTTCTTTGATCAGGCAGTTTCTTTGTTCTTTCCAGCCAATCAGAATGTCTTTTTCAGCTGAGAACCAGCTGACAGCCAATCACTGACAAGCTTCTTTCTTTGTTTAGCTTTAAATGCAGTTTTATTGATTTTTTACTTGTAAAATAATTCGGAAGAGGGCACCATCTTACAGAATTTTTAAAAACCTAATCAATAACTGTCAAATGAATATCCTAGCATTAAAAATAATGGAGAGTGACGTCAGCTGTCGATGAGAGGGCATGTAAGAGGCAGGAAAAGGGTTAAATCTTCCAACAGCTTTAACATTTAACAATTTATTTATAAATGTAGTGAAGGCAAATTATATTTCTGCATTGAAAATTAAGGCAAGCTTAGTACTATGAACAAAGATGACTCATAAGATTATGAAAACATTCTCCATTAACTCTTTATAATGAAGAAAAAAGTTTTCACAGTAATGATATCAATCAAATTTTTACAAATTAAAAATAAAACTGAGATATACATTAAATCTAAACATTGGAACAAGCTTTATAAAATGAGAAAAAACAATATACATATTTTAAAAGAAGAAAATATAAAATTAAAAAAATTACTGACAAAATTATTTACAAAATACCTAAATCTTAATGATAATCAGGTGACTAAAAAAAATTCAATAGTAAAATTGGTATTTGACAGAAGTAAATAAAATGTTATTGTTGTAAATCATTTACAGAAAACTTTTGCAGTTGACCACAAGGTCAAACTGGATTTTAAAGTAATTGTACATAGTAAATTATATCTTCATATTAATGGAAATATGAGTTGTTATATTATATAAGATTCATAAAACATTAAAAAGGAATCATGAGCCTATAAATACTTTAAAGAAGATTAAAGTTTTCAATCATCATGATATAAAAGTAAAATTTTCTGAATGACTAATAGTTATTTAAGAAAATGCAATGTAGAAATGGTAAAAAAGGCTTCTTTAATAAGATTGATATTGTTAAAAATGTAGGTTGCAGATTATTTCAATTTTTCAAAATGTTTTTACAACAATTTTAATGAATGTAATTTGTGGGTTAAATTGAAAATCAAAGTGGGGTGTAAAAAATAAAATTAATTAAATTAGTTGAATTTTACAAATGACAATTTTATTCATAAATAATATATTAGAGCAAGTTTGGGCAGGTTTTTGCAGATGAAGAGTTACTTGTAATTTTTTTTTTTACAAATGCTGGGTTCATCACATATTATCATAGCAATAATTCCATCATTTGATTGAACTGTATACTTATTAAAAAAAGTTAGTACATATTTTATTAGATATATAATTAGACTCTAAATGATCAACTGTGAGACAGGATAATGTTTATTCTCCCAAAGACTCATTATTATTATTGCTATAGTTATGAATTTTAAACCCTGCCCTCTAATGAAATCTACTTTGTCTTTAAATATTTGCTCCTAAAGCTCAATATTAAATTATATTTTCCTATGGATGAATGTAAAGTTAACATAATTTTATATCAGAAATTGCTAGCACGGTATTTAAAAATATTTTTGTGAAACTAAATGGTCATTGATATGTATGAGTGCTTATATTGTCAAGAATTCTCTTGCTTATAGATATATTGTTGAATGCTGTACATCTGTTTTTAAATTTTCTGTATTTCAACAAAAAAAGAAAAAGTTTATTTGTGCAAAACTGTATCCTGATAAATTGGGAACCCTCCAGGATAAGACATTTAATTATTTAAATTTTGGTAAACTGGGTATAATTTTAAATTATAATTTTCTTTTGTAACTTATTGTGTATTTTATTTATTTATATTATGTTTTTTCTGATATATTTTTATGTATTATTTATCAACTATAATACCCAGAAGCTCACAAAATATTTGCAATTTATAATACTCTGTCATTTTAAAATGTTACTTGTCCCCTATCATAAGTAATTTATCTATTTGAATAAATATGTTTATGCATAACTGGTGAAGATGTTGTATATTTTATTTTATTATTTATTTCAGACCACATTTTATTAGGCCAGATTTGAAAAATAATTTTATCAGTTTTATACATCAGTTAATAATTATATTTGTTTAGAAGATAATAGCATTAGTCTCTCTCTTGTTTTATAGTTTATGCTTATCTTGCCATTATATTTTCCAAGAGACTATGGCTCGTCTCTCTCTTGTGGGTATTAATTTTTCTAGAACATATATTTTTATAAAGCGACTGTGGCTTTGTCTCTCTTTTACTATAGTATTTTTCATGAGTGATATTTTTCATGTTTTATATTTACCATAATTGCTTTATATAAGGTAGCTCCTATTGTTCCTAATATTTTTGAATTTTTTTTGTTCTCAAAATGTAGGTATTCCTTTTGAGTTCATGCCATCATTAGGTTTATTGCCTTATATATTTTTTCTTTTCAAAATTATTATATCATATATCTTGTATTGGAGCCATGTCCAGTGTACCACCATGACTTTATTAGTTTGGAAATTGATATTGTTATTTGTTTTTGAAGAACAGAGTGTAGGTTAAAGATAGTTCTCATGTTTAGGTCTGTCTTGCTGTGTTTTGCTAGTATTGCTTAACATAAAACTGATAGCTATTTATTTAAAAATTTTAAATTGTCTTTATAGGCCTAAATGAGTAATATAAATGTACTCACTGTTGGGACAATGTTATAGTAAGGTTGTTGTGTAAAAATGTAGAACTTTTTGTGATAATGCGTACATTTGATAAAAAAAACTTTTATCTGTCAGACAAATTCACAATGATCAATTATTATTTAATTAATTTATTTATTTATTACCATAAGCTGAAATTTCTAAAGTTTATTTCTCCTGTGCAGTAAAGTTGTGTGGGGATAGTGTTTAAATAGTTTATTTTGAAGATTGTAGATTTTCAAAATTGACTTTATTTGACTGTTCTTACTGTTTAAATAAATGTTATATTTTATTGTTAAATTTGTGTTATATTTTATTGTTAAATTTGTGTATAGCTTTAATATCATCTCAATCACATATGACTTATCCAGAAATCTTAACATTATATAATCAATGATACAATTATATTTTATGTTAGTTATTAAGAGTGCATTCACATAAAATTGAAGATAATCCCTTTATTAGAATAGTCTGCAGATGTTAAGAATGCATCTAAGAAAAGAAAATATTTATTTATTTTTTAAATCTTAAATGATTACTTTCATCCATTTGCAATTATTAAAAGAAGACTGCTTTTGTGATAAAATTATTATCTGCTTATTCATAAGATTGTAATTGATTATCCATTATAAATTTAATGCTTAAATTATTCTAAATTTATAAAAAAGATTTTGCATGAGTTGCTAATAGGATATTCAGAGTGCCCATAAAATCCCTTATCACTCTTACTATTTTAATGCTATCCTAGTAGATTATTATTTTATTTTAAATTTGGACAGCAGGTGGTGCTTTTCCAGGTAAAACCACTTGTAAATCCTTCACACGTTTGTTTACTGTTTTTTTTTTTAAAATATAAGCAAAATAAAATTTGGCAACAAAACCTAAATAGTCTTTAAAAACAGACAAGCTCATTTCAGAGCTATAAATTTTGAAATCTAAATGGATTTTTGGAATTCAATTTACACCTGTCAACATGCTAGAAAATTCTCTCTCAAACATTACTAATACATTATCAATAATGTTAAAGTAAAAAATGTTTTGCTAAATGGACATTTAAAAAAAACTAAATTCAGTTAATAAGGTAGTTAAACAATGGAATTTACTTCATATAATTTGCTGGTTTGTTAAATGTTTTGCATAAGCCTTTTAGTGATGACAATTTACAACTAAAAAAAAAGTCTACATATGCTAACATTTTAAAAACTGACAATGAACAAAGTATAACAATCAATAGTGAGAATATTACAGATTTTCTTTCACTGATTGCCAAGAATTTGAACAAATCATATCTATTGATAATATAAGTAACCAAATAGAGACAAATACTAATGATTATGATCAAATTACTGAAAAAATTCATTCAAACAATTCCATTAATAGTTTTAAAATTATTTCAGAAATTTAATTCTAATAAAATATTAATTACCACCATGACTGAAAGCAGTATTTCCACATTATAATTTCCACTCAATATATTCAATCAATTTTTAATGAAGACAAAATTATAGGGAAATCATTCAAATAATTGATATTTTGTTCTCGAATTTCACAACATAGTGTTAAAATAAATTTTCTAAAAACAAATGCAATTCTTAAACAATAAATATATTTGTTATATAGATGTTAATAGAAGGCTAAATCTAGCAATCATATTAAAAATTGTCATTTTAGATTTAAGAAAATCAAGATCGGCAAAATATACTATATTCATATAGGAAAATCGCTAATTTCATATACTATCGGGAAAAAAGAGCATCTCTACCAGTAATGACAGATACAGCCTTTTTCAACATGACTCTAAATAAAGATATACAATCATATAATATACCTACATTTCATGCCACAGATTCTTCACTACTGATAATAACTTTTAAAGGAATACCACCACAATATTTTTATTGTAAATCCAGAAATTACATAATAAAAGACTAATGAGTGTTTTTGTGGTAAATGTGGTTTTAAAAAAACTAAACTACATTGGTGTAATAAATCACTAGGATTATCCATCAATGAAGAGAACATTAATCAAGAAATGAATGATGGTTTGATATATTTAGATCCCACAAAAACACAGAACATCATCCCTGAAGACAAGTCAATTGGCATTCAAATAGATGAAATGAACCAAACTACAAATAATGGTAATAATAAAAACTCATCATCATCTGAAAATGAAGAAGGCTTTAAAACAGTCATAAAGAAAAAAACAAAAAAAGAAATAAGGAAACAGCATCTGATAACACCAGATTTTTTTTAAAAAAATATGATTCTTTAGAATATGCACCCTCTACTAAAAAAAACTAAACTACTTGGCATAACAACAAAAAATATTTCAGGTGACAACTCAAAATCTAAACATTGAACAAGACAACAAAGTGATTACTTCCCACTGGCTTCTGATCATAGTTTTATGGCTGGAGTTAAAAGCAGTAATAAATCAACCAGAGTAAAGAAAAGTGACAATTGTAAAGAAATTAATATAACAAAAAATCAAACTCTCAACTCATACAAAAGACATGAGGAATAATAATTCGCCTACTGAAATCATATATCAATAGCAGCACTGATGCTAAATGATCAATAATAGTACAATCAATCAGAAAATATATTTGGTTTTTCTTCCAGAATTTATAATGAAATGGATGTCAGATATTGTATACAATTTAATACAACCAAATTCACATTTTGAACTCTACTTACTGCTCACTTAAATCTACACATTTTACTTGGGGTTTAAAAATAATGTAATATTCACTTTGCTACCATAATTTATTCATAATATTACCTATCATCTCTATATTATAATTAACAATTTCTATATATACTGCTAATTCTAAAGCTTTCATTTTTGACCTATACAAACTTAATGCATATTAAAATTACAGCTGTTAATGTCAGTGGAATCAATTCCCCTCAAAGGTTATTTGAAATTAAGAATTGGATAATACAATTTACATCACACATATTATTGTTTACAGAGACTAAACACATGACATATATGAAAATAGACTCCTTAGTAATTTTTTTAAAAATTATCTCAGTGAAATACTTTTGCAGCTGGGGTGGGGGTTTTAATCCATCACCAGTCTGCTTTCCTATCTTTCAAAATACCTTATCTTGAACATCATAAGTATAATAACTTTTATACATAGGACCTTTAACCATTAATGTAATCACACTTTACCTATATAACAAAACATATATAATAAAGCAATTAATTAAATAAACCTTTACTTAAATACAAACCCTTATCCTGCAGTACTCATGGCTGACTTTAACATGCATTATGCAGAATTTGTCTTCAAATTTTTACATTGAATTAACAGACCACATATGAGTGCAGAAGGTTTTTTCTCTCAAAACTCTATCTCATTCTATACAGGAAAACATTCCTCTCTAGTTGATCTCTTTTATTCATCTGATCTCTATTTTATAATTCAATCTTCCATAAACCCTGTGTCATTCTCTGATACTTTTTTCCCTCCATGCTGTATTTAAGGCCTGATTATAGATTCCTGTATACTTTCCAACAACAATACTGTTAGAGCACTTCTCAAAACAGTGACCACTGAAGCAATATTCTCTGAGATGTACATATATTTCCAAAAAATCATCAATATAACATTTAATCCAGTAGGAGCTTTATGTTCTTTTGTCAACATTATTAATTCAGTTATCAATTTTTACACACAAAAATAAATTGCCAACCTCAATGTTAAAAAATTTAGAAGCAAACCATGAAAAAGTATAACTCACATCATTCCATGAAAAAAATTAAAATATCTCTAGCTCAACTGCACAATTGGTCCAAGATGGACACTGAGTTATAGAAGAAACAGGTCCATCACCTCTTCCATTATTAAAGATGCACAACTTGTTGCTGGTGAAAGTATGCAGTCTCAAATCTTTTATCATTTTAAAAATAGATTTCAGTCATTCCAAATTTCTAATATACCCACTTACTTGTTTAGTCAAAATGATGGCAACCATGAAATTCATAAATACTAAATTAGAATCAAATTAAACTTTATACTAGATAGTACACATATAGGTTCACATACAAACTCAAAATTTGTTTAGTCATCTCAGCCATTTTACCATTTACATTATTCACAATATTTTAAATCATCTCTCTACACAAATTCACAAAATTACTCAGTTATACCTAATTTCACTGAAACCATTTTTAAAAAAAAACATTGCACCATCTCCCTTGAATAAGTTATGAACAATCTCCATGACAACATTAATGATTAAAGTTATAAAAAGCATAATTAAAGAGAAAATACAACCAATTCTGAAACATAACATATTAGCTTACCAATTTGCTAAAAGAGTTCCACTATTATAACAGTGATGCTTTTTCAGAGTAATCATTGATTAAGTCAGGCAAGCTAGAAAGGCTGCACTTATTGCAATACAGTTGGATATGAGGTCAGTTTTTGACTCAGTACTAACAGATAAGCTCTTGAAACTACTCAAACAACCCAATATTTCTACACCAATTCTATATATTCTTGCAAACCTTCTCTATAATAGAGATATACATAACTCTAAATGGTAAACCAACATTTAACTCAATATCTCAAATCTCGTCTTGAAATTTCTTGCTCTTTATTATATATATTAATTCTCTTCTCATTTAAATGAAAACAATCTTCCTGGTATACATATATAGGACATAAATCAAGATATCAAACATATCTCTTACATGAATGATCTTGTAATCATTCTTCCATTCAAACAATACATACCACAGCTAACTTCTCTACTCAAACAATATACTAAAAATTACTTCTTAAACTTCAGTATGTCAAAATCAACCGCCTGGAAAATTCTGTCTGTGAAAAACATTGCATCCCTTTTGCAGCATCTCCCCATAAATTCCTTGGCTATCAAATATACCTTTTAGTCATTGAAATGAGAAATTCTATACAAAATAAGCTCATAAGTTCCATAGAAGGCACTTTTAATTCACTCTCTTGAGGTTATCTATAAATCCCATGTCAAAATCTCTCTTATTAAAAGAATTTATTAAGAAAATAAATTTCCTATGCACTAAACTTATCTGGGATAAAGGAATTGTTGCAAAAATATATACAAAAATCTTTAAAGATCAATGGTCTATCTTAACATTGTATTCTGTTTTCCATCTACAAAGGGTAATAAATGAAATCATAAGGATCCTCAACTTTTCCACTTACATTGAAAATTTCATACCTGTCAACCCAACTGACATGCCACAACCAGCAAAGAGTACATTTCTAGACAACTGACTCAAATCACTTATTTTTTTCCCTTCTATAAAACATAGTCTTTAAGGAAAAAATTCACTATTGGAATGCATAAAACTTACTAAATCAAAATCAGGATGGTACTATTATAAAACTCACATTAAATTTCACAAATAAATATATTTCTCAAAAATTTAAACATTGTTATCTTGAACCTAAATATCTGAACTTCATAATTAAAATAAACCTGAATGCACTGACACCATATAACTTTCTAGCCAAAAGATTCACCAATGCTGACATAGATGCCTATTGTCAATTATGCCATAAGGATGAAAAAACTATTACCATATTCTACATGACTGCATTGCCCTACAGACATATCACACACTCATTGGCACAATTACCTGTAATCACTCTTTTTCCCTTTTAGTCCTCATTAACAACATGAGCAGAGGGCTCTTCCTTAATATCAGAATATCTGCTTTTATATTTTTCACTCTGTGTTTTCTGATATGACACATTTTTTAATTCTATATCTAGTAAACTTTGCTGACTCTTTTATGACAAATTGAGTAAAGTTAAAATCAAGGCTTTAGCACATGCAGACATATTTGCAGTGATCTGGAGCCTAATAACATTGCCTGTACCACTGTAGTACTATACAACCAATATCTTCCTTTTACAATAGCTATGTATTTATGTGCCAATGTTATAATGATATTTGAATAAATTTTTAATGTTTCTTTATTGATGAATTCCCTACAAACAAAAATGTTTGTCTCATTGTTTTATGTAATGGAATCTAATTGTAATTAATATTCCAATAAACTTCTTATAAAAGTATTATTTTATTCTAAATTAAGAGTTTCTATGTACTTTATTTTAAGTTAAAAATTTTCTTTTAAATTTATTGTTATTATTGTAAATTAGATAGACATTAACTTAGGGGTAACAGTATATCTCATATTTTGATTAGGATTCCATTCATTGTTTAATAGTTTACAAATAAAATAAAAGAGTAAAAATTTTAATATTAGAAATATTTATTAAAGAACTCTGAGATCTTACTACTATAATTAAAGATCAAAAAACATTGTTTTTGGCAAAAAAAATTATTTTGAAAAGTAAAGTGGCATAAATAAAACCTAAGAAACATTATTATCCTTTATCAAGAGTTTTGAATTGTGGATCAGATCATTGCAATGAAATGTTGAGAATAGTGATTGTGAGACATGTTAATACATTGAAGGAGAATATAAAAATGTTATGAGAAAGAATATGTTATAACCTAAGTTCTTTTTGGTATATGTTTTCAATATTAAGAGCATTTGTAATTTGTAAAAGTGAGTTGAGAATTCTCTTAAAATGTATTAAATGTTAATTAAATATTTACAAAGCTTAGTTATTATTATTCTTAGCCCTAGCTCACAAATAAGCTCTTAACAAGCTTTGAAGAATATCCCCAACCCCATACTGGTTTCTGCTACTGGCTTTCTCAGTACTAATGCTTGAATATCCTAGCACCTCACTGAGAAAGCCAGTAGCAGAAACTGGTCTGGGGCTGGGAATATTCTGCAAAGCTTGTTAAGAACTTATTTGTGATATATATATATATATATATATATATATATATATATATATATATATATATATATATATATATATATATATATATATATATATATATATATATATATATATATATATATATATATATATTGTACCCTTATCTATTGGTACATCACATAATAAACTATTATTAAAAATAGATATTAGTTGGATAATTTAAAATTTTATAAATAATCATATTTTGGTTTGTAAAGATATGGAAGTCAAGGGTTACCTTGATTGTTTTGGGGTTTAAACTTGAGGTAATTTAAATTGGATTGTTATCAATTCTTTAAATCATAATTAAATTATATATTTTAAAAGCATATAATTGAATAAAAAGAGTGAAATATACATTAATATTATTTATTAATAGATATTTTTTTAATAATATGATCTCATCTATAAATAAGCATAAGTGCTGTAGATACATATACTCCTGTTTGTGTGCATATTATTTAATAAAGAATTAATTATTTCCAGTAAAATATTGATTTGTTTTAAAAAACAACTGAAATAATATTTGTTTCTTATTATTTAAGTAATGAAAAAATTATAAAATCAATTTAGGATCTATTTTATAAAAGATAAAATTTAAATTGTTTAAATTAGTTTTAATTTAACTATCTTTTAATTATGTTTACTAAAGATTTTTTTTTAAAATTTTTAGTAAATATTTGTTGTAATAATATTGGTTTAAAAACTATTTAGTCTGTTTTGTAACTAATTAAATATTCATTGTAAAATGATTTTGAGACTCAACCAATGACAAATTGTGGTCTGAAGTATTTTAAAATTTAAGATGATGTCTTGGGGGGAATAACTGAAAAAAAAAAATCACTTGTAGGAAAATAAAATATTTAATCTTTTCCATAAAATTTCACTATAAATTACTAAAAATATTATTATTTTAATTTTAAAAAAAAACAAAACTAATATTTAGTTAATTGTTTAAAAATATTTGGTAAGTTTATTGAAAAGTTTATGAATTAAAAAAGAAACCTAAAATCTCTACTAGTGTTGTGAAGATAGCCAATCCTCTAAGGAATACAAAATTTGGAATCATTTTATTATTTATATTATGAAGTTAATGAAAGAAAAAAGCTGTACGTTTATCAAAACATATAATCAGTTACAAAAAGAAGTATATGTGGAAATAATGAGTATTTTACAAGTATGTAATAAATTAATTACAGAACAAGATCATTTAATTCTGTGTTTTATTGTTGATAAAAACTGTACTTTGCATGTTTTAAATGTACTAATGGTTAGAACGAAGAATATTCATTTTAGATTTAATAATGGAAACTTAAGTATAATAAAAAAGTAACTTAGTAAATAATTTGAATAGAAATAGTTACTTAAGGAAACTTGAAGTGAATACTATAGAAAAAAAGAATTTTATTTAGTTAATAATTTAGATAAGTCAGTTCATTGGAATATTATTCATTATAATAGCATAACAATCATGTAACATTTATATTGTAGCAAGATTTAATCTAGTGAAGAAATGATGTAAAGGTAAAAGAATATATTTATGAAGAATGAACAGAATGGAGAAATAAATAGATAACTATTTTGTTTGATTTTTAATGTAAAATCTTGAATATATACTCTAATTAAAGGTTTAAATTGTCTGTTAATGGAATATGATATAAAAATAAGAAAAACAAAGGACATATTTATGATGAATGATATATTAAATAAAACATAGTGCATGGGCTTTAAAGAGTATCCTCTTTTGCACCAACCAGGATGATGGTTTATCATCTCTTGATGCCCCAAAAGCACTAAGTACACATCCCCATTTATCCATGCATGAATCTAGCTCAGAGAACATAAGCTCTCTTACTGTATGTGATCAAGAGATGATGGAAACAATTTTAAACAATTAGATAAGTTTATTAATAACAAAAAAAATAAATAATATTTAAGGTCTTATAAGATAAAGCTCTGATTTTGAAAAGTATACAAAATTATATACACAACTAAAGTTATTACATTGTTTTACAATATTTCTCAATTAGTTTCTGTAAACGCATATATATATATATATATATCCATACACAGATGAGCATTTTATAATACACAAGGAATACATTTCAATTAGCATAAAATAATTATAAAAAAAATGATTAAATTTTACATATGTGTGTGCACACTGACATTTACATCATATTTTAACTTAACAGCAATAATACTATATTTTCATTATTAAATTCTTTGGAAAATATGCACAAATTTCTCACATATATGTGTGTATAAACAAAATATATAATTTAAAATTTAGTTTTAGTTTATAAGTTCTTTTTTTTTATCAAACTAAATAAAGTCAACTTTTGTTTGACAGGTACTTGTTGATTAATTATCAGAGTCTCTAAATATAAAATGTCTCTTCTTTTTTTATATATATAAATGAAAAATATGAAAGTTTTAAGATGGAGTGGTCACTATTAAAGCCCTATATTGGTACCATTTATAATGTTACAAAAATATGAACTTTAAAGGTGATAAAAGTTCAACATTATCAATAATATGTAGTCAGTAGCAAAGGCATCCTTGTTTTTATGGTTATATAAATTGAGCAATAAATCTACATCTAAAAGTAAATCATAATTAATGTTTAACTTATAAACATATCATCATAAATCATCAGTCATCTATTGTAGCTGGAATAAAAAGAGGTATTCTATAAAGTCTAGACTAATCATCATCAATCTAAGGCCAAACTTTGGATATAATATAAAAGCAATCATCAGTATTTCAATTCCTTATATATATTTAAATGTTAAAATATCAATAATAAATATAAAAAATGCTGGAATTATGATATCAATGCTGATCATCATTAGTGCTTTGGGATATCTGGTACTTTGAGCGTACTGGCTATCAATAAAATAGTAATCATCCTAAAGTGGGAAACTTTTAAAGATGATATTTATCTTTGTGCCATTTAAATAATTCTAAAGCATTATCTGAATGCCTCACACATGTATACATATATATAATAAATACTGTTGTTGTCAAAACAAGGATTCTAAGGATTGCGATTTTGAACAAGAGAAAATATATACGCATAAAACATAATCTGTTAATTTGTTCTAGTATTAAATAACGTCATTGGAATAACTTAAAATAATAGTTAATATATTTAGTAATTCAAAGAATAATAAAAGATGCAAGGTATGATAAATATTTTACAATACAAATAAATGATTCTGATTATAACTTACAAATAAAAGTTATTTCCATAAATTGAAAACTCAAGCAATTACATTTAGAGAAATATATAAATGGTATACACAACACATATATGTAAGCACACATATGTACATAGATGATAACACAAAATTCTTTAATAATTATTAAGCTAATAAAGATTATTCTATTTTAATTATATAGTGAATGAATTTAGATATAGGTTTACATGTCTAAATATGCTCGCACATTGTGTATACTACAATATAAAATATCTCACTCATTATATCCTTTGGCCAATATTATTTAGAACATCATTCTATATTAACAGCATATAAATGATGGAATGGTAAAACTATACATGATAAAACACATATATCTGTGTATTCTAATATAAAAATAAAATATAAACTTCTTGCATTTATATATAAACTGAATAAACACAGTGACACGTACAGTTTAATATTATTTATTAAAGTTTATATACAGCAGTATATATATATGTATAATATATATAGAAGCTCTTAACAAGTTTTTCAGAATATCCCCAACCCCAGACTGTTTTCTGCTACTGGCTTCCTCAGTGAGGTGCTAGGATATTCAAGATGTTTAAATATCGTAGTACCTCACTAAGGAAGCTAATAGCAGAAACTAGTCTGGGATTGTGGATATTCTGCAAAGCTTGTTAAAAGCTTATGTGTGAGCACTATATATAACATTTGTAATACAAGCTTGTTAAAATAGGTCATGAGAAAATGATTTGATTTTTTTGTAATATATATATATATATATATATATAATACAGTCAATCGATATATATATAATACAGTCAATCGATATACTACCTAACACTTTAGCTATATCATGGATCCTGCCTTATGTCAAGTTTAGCATTTTAATAGAATGTCTAACACTTCCAGCTATATTGCTATAGCTTGCCTCAAGTTAGCAATAAATTCTAGTGATTTGTAATTATAATGTGAACTTGATTCATTGCTTTAACAATATTGTGACAATGTATGTATTGTTTTTCAGCTCTTACAGTTACTTGCTGTCGTCTGACTTGAACCTCAAAAAGATATGAGAGGTTGTGGATTTCTCAACATTTTAACTTATTGACTTATATCTGTCATTGGTTGATTCATCTGCTTATAGATTTATTGACTAGTTGTAATAAATACTAAATCTGGGCAAGTCAATTATTTGAAGATAGGTTGAGGTATAACAAATTTTAATCTAATTTAATCTTACAAATTCAATTACTGTACTATTATTTTAAGACAACTTTTAAATTGTAAGCAAAGAAATGCTATTTAATTTCAAAAGTCTAGTTTGAAAGTTTATTTTGTTTTTTAACTTTTATTGTCTTCTTTCAAACTTTAAAAAAGATTTTCTTTGCTAGCTGCTCTTATAATTTTTGGTTATTGTTAGAAGTGTTCCTGCCTTAAAAAAACATAAATCTGGATGATATAACTTTATTCCATGATTTTCTTTCATTCTTCAACACTATATTTAACTAATATCACAAAATATATACAAAAGATTCTAAACTTTTTTCATCCATACTTCTATGCATACATACAGTATACTGTATTTATAAACTATGGCATTGGAGTCTCAAGTCTGGAAGCTTAGCTTTTGTTATCATATCAGTGATAGAGAAATAAGCTGACTTATGTGCAGAATAGGCATGTATAAGGTAATCTCAGTGGCTCTCAACTCTGTTTAGCTTTGATATTTAGATGGTCTGCATCCAGACAAACAGTCTACTTTTTACATATTGAGCTATGAATTCACAGAAAAGGCACTATTTTTATAAAAGTTTAATTACCATGGAGACCATCAGCAATTGTCTTTCCTTTGAAGTTGGATTGTATTCTCTTCAATTTAATAATTCAATAACCAATCAGTTTATCTAAACTCACTACTTATAGTCTATGCAAAGAAATTTAAAAAACAGAATAAATAAGTAAGTCACTTTCCATCTTGATTAATGCTTTAATTACACCATTCTGTTTTTCAATACTTATTCATTAATTAAAACTAATTACTTGGTTTTTTTTTTTACTTAGTCTTTTAATTAAAACAGTTTATAGAATTAATGTATATTAAGAGCCCTGTTTTCTAAAATCAAAAAAGTAAAATTATTTGCACTAAATAAATAAATTTCTTACATTTGATTTTAAATATTATGTAATAGTTCCAAAAATATCAAGTAACATTATTATCACTCAATCAATTTTTTTTTGTTATTCCAGGTTTTATAAATAGTAATATATCTTTTATTTTGTCTATGTTCATTTCTATTTTTCATTTTAAGCTTTAAATATATATTCCATGAGACCAATCTCCTATCATTATATATATATAATTGAAGATTTGTAAATACAGTAACTAAATAATTAAAAAAATGTATCCACTTAGGAGCGCTTTCGATTATCCCAGTAATCTTTTTTTTTTTAAAAAAAAAAAAAAAAAGATTACTGGGATAATCGAAAGTGCTCCTACGTGGATAATTTTTTTTTGATTATTTAGTTATTGTATATACAAATATTCAATTATATAATTACATATATTGCTTTAAAAATACGGACATCGAATAATATTATATATACATTCTACAGTATGAGATGTTATACACATAATTATAATTATTTATATAGCCTCTAAATAAATTGTGTGATACTAAACACTTTTTATGTAAAGAAGAATATTTATATAGATTAATTTTTTAATTAATTTGACTAATTAAAAATGTAAAACAATGTACTAAACTTTAGAATTTATGCTATAGAAAACAATAAATAGACTTTCTGAATTTTAATAAATGTTAATTAGGTATGAAATAATTAACAAATGGGTTTATGATTGTATCTAACTTATAATAAAAATATTTAATAATACATTATGTATTACAACAGAATATAAATTGCTATAATGTGTTTAACATCTTCCACAATTTTTAAGATTATATATATATGTAATAAATTCAGTTTGATATCTGTATTCTTTCCACAATATATGTAATACACAAATCAATATATATATATATCAAACTACAGTAAAATTTATATAAATTATATTATTTTTACAAGTACTTTCGACTATACATTCTGTAATCTTTATCAACTATATAACATTTAATAATCAAAACGAGACAACATTTAACAATACCCATAGTTCTATTCAGATTTCCCACAATTCTGTTATCTTAACATTTGATGTCTGGGATTCATTAACATTTGACGATTTCTTAAAATCAACATAGCCTCTTTTATTTTACGTTTATTATGACAATGCTCAATTTGAATAATCTTCATAATTTTATAATCAAATGTCAATATGGATTTAAATTTGATTATAAAAATATGAATATTATTGTCAATATGGATTTAAATTTGATTATAAAAATATGAAAGTTATTGAAATTGAGGTTGTCATAATAAATGTAAAATAAAAGAGGCTATGTTGATTTCAAGAAATTGTCAAATGTTAATGAATTGCCAGTCATCAAATGTTAAGATGACAGAATTGTGGGAAATCTGAATTGAACTATGGGTATTGTTAAATGTTGTCTTGTTTTGATTATTCAATGTTATATAATTGATAAAGACTAGAAAATGTATAGTCAAAAGTACTTCTAAAAATAATATAATTTATGTAAATTTTACTGTATTTTGATATATATATATTGATTTGTATATTACACACACATATCATATATATATATATATTGTACCCTGCCAAATGAATGATAACATAAATAACTTTCCAAATATGTAAATTAAGCTTTTTTTTATTTTCTCTATGCATAATGTTTATCCTTCTATTATTACAAACTATTTTAGCTTCATACTACCATGAGACTTACTATCCTATATGACAAGACCACAGCCCTTTTAACATTAAATAAATACCAAAGTATCTCTTTAATGACACAAGGAAAACAAGATGCTTCTTCTTATTAAGCCTCCAGATATTCTCATGACTAACACTAATATTTAATAAACCTAAAGAGAATATCTATAATTATTACAAACTTTATTTAATAATATCTACAATAAAATTTATTTCACTGTGAATTGATTAATAATAATCTACCATAACATTACTGATTATCTATTTTTCAATAGGTATTATTTTAATAATGCTATTTCTAATAATAATAACAATAATATTATAATAAGAAGATCTCAGATTATCATTGTTTCTTAATTATTTATTTAACATGGTAGATGCAAAGAGGGATTTTACTTACATCTATATGCAATGTACTAATTAAGAAAACTCTTAACTATCATAGTCATAAATAATACTATTTTATCATTTTATAATTATATGATCTACAATAGTTTAGACCAAATAACCAATTTTACTTTGAATAAAATAATAATAATAATAATAATAATAATAGTAATAGTAATAATAATAATAATAATAATAATAATAATAATAATAATAATAATAATAATAATAATAATACATTATATAATCAATAAAACTAATTAATCACCTGACTATATGAAAAATGGCATTCTTTTCTACATACAGAATACAATCTTCACTTATGACTCATGTAATCATAGCATCTTGATACTAATCAATATATCTTTTAAAATATTTTACCTTTAAATAATTATTATATATTGTCTTCTTATTATGTTGATTGTTATGCAAGATTTAAATTTTATAATTCAAACTAATTTGTATATATAATTACATATCATTAACAATCTAGGAATATGATGTAATGATAATGATTGAGAATGAGAAAACATAACTATATCTACTTAGTCAAATTAATAAAAATTTAAATTTATTATCATAGTACTTATAAACTTTATAAATTTTTTAAAATTAATAAATAATTTTATAAACAACAAAATTAAACAATGGAACAATATGGCATAACAAAATTATTTACAAAATACAACTATTTCTATTATACAGTAATAGGTATTATTAATCATCTATCTTTGAAATACCATCCTTTAATTTTTTTCAATTTACTTTTATCAAATAAATATTTCATTATAATAATACAATGTTTTATAAAATATATTCCTTCTTTATCTTTTTTATAAAATATAAATATTTATATAACTTCATTATTATATATAACTGTTGTTAGATTTCAATTCAAGCAAAAGTTACTTGTTTGTTTTAATAACTTTAAGTTATTAATTTATAACTTTAAATGTCATTTTAAGAAATATTAAAATAAAATAACTCACTGTATATACAAGCGACACATTTATCTGTGATTCCCTGTGTGTATAGATAAACAGCAGCATAAGTATACCAATTTCTTCAAGCTTTTTCTTGGTAAGCTTGGTTTTTAGTCCAGCAGAAAGATATAATTTCAGGTTTGTTGTCATCATCAGGTAAAAGTACATAATTCAGGTATGGTTGGCTTTTTTTTCTTCTGCAGTCAGTTCCATTTATACTTGGTTTTTGTAAGTTTCAGGTCAGCAAGCTGTTTTCCAGAACACTTTTAAGGCTATGAATTACAAAGAATCTTGACCCATTACCTCCATGTAAATTCAAACTCCTGCTAAGGAAAACAGTCTACTATCTTGCCTTCCTTCATCCTCATGGCAGTTCTCTTGATAATTATTCTAGCTATCTTTGCAGCTAGCTTTACTATGGCCATTTTCTGCTACAGTTACCCAACTCTTCACAAAATATTCTAGCTCTTCTGCTAACTCTTACAAAACTGCAAGCCAAAACTGTTCTCTTCAAAAATCACTATCCAGACTGGAACTAATTTTGTTATCAGCCCTTTTATAAATCATCTAAGGTGATAATAACACCTTCATTGAAAACAGAGTTTTTATTTTTATCTCTCTAATCCCTCTGAAAACATAAATGTTTTAATTTAGGGGATTTCTAATAGATAAAAATTTAGTTTAATTAATTAAAAAATTTCAAAAATAAGTATGGTGTTTTTACATTTCAAAATCAGAATTACAAATAATATTTATCAGACCTTTTAAAAGTTTAATTTATAAAACATTTTTTATTTTAAATCAGAGTTATTATTTAACCCGTTACTTATTATTATTTTATTTTAGGAAATGTAGAAAAATATCTACCAAAATTTATATCTGTGTTTATTTCTACTTTTCCTTTACGTTATATATATGCACACTATATTATTTTGGGTGTACCATGTAACCCAACTGGTTACAATATATGTATATCATCTTACAAAAACAGACTATTCCTGGTCTAGTGTATATTATCCCTTGGTTGTGTAAGAATATATATATATATAGGTCATAATAGTTTGAACTTAAATGAAAGAATAAAGGTACATAAAAGTAGGGTTAGAAGTAAATATCTTAGTTCTGCTTTATATATTCATGAAAAAATATATAGGTCACCCTACTAATTTTGATGAAGCTAAGATTGTTTTCTTTGAGAGAAATGACATACAAAAAAATAATTAAAAAATCTTTATTATTAAAAATTTATGATTCTGAAACAATTAATATATTTAAAAGTTCTTTAAATATTAAGGGTATATGGGAGATAAGTGGAATTGTGGATAATATTTACTTTAAATATGTTATTTTGTAGTTCTTTATACTTGAGAAATCTGCTTATAGTAGTGAAATCATTGGTTGTGCTTTAGAGTTTATTTTTGGCTTTTCTGGTTGAGTTGTATTTGGAATAATTTTCATTATATATATATATATATATATATATATATTATTTTACATTTAAACATACTGAATGGTGTAGATGTTTAAGGTTAGCAGAAACTGTAATTTTATGATACAGTTGTAATTAATGTCATTCAAAATACACAACACATTACAGTATAGAGAAAGATAAATACACTTCTTCATTGATTGTAATAAATCTTAGTGCATTTACTACAATTATGTATTATATTAGCTTTAAATATTTCAACAATAATATATTATCTGTGATCCTATCTATCTCAGGTTTTTCTCAATGATATAACCTGTGCGTTTATTTTTAAAGGTTATATAAATTTAAATTGTAAGCTGTTCTTCTTCTAACCAGCATTTATTTCAAACAACATTTTTTTAAATAAATACACGAATAAATTTAAATCATTTTTATTGATTAGAAATAATTATGTTTTTAACTCCAGAGTAGAGACCTTAAAACTTTTAAAAACTTAATATATATCAATATTTATAGCATTCTTTTGTTAAAAGATGTTGATTTTACTCCCTCACTCCTATCACTCACACATCTTTATTTCTATCACTGCATTTTAGGTCTATATGTATTCCAACCAAAACAGATCTCATCAGTTAGACTTGAACACTTCAACCATTTCCTATTAGAGCAATTGTCTTAACTCTACTTTAAGACTATAATCTTGAATAATTAATGGTTAATAGATAGTAACTTACAAAAGCTGTCTTAGAAATATGATAAAAATAATTGCTTTAAACAAAGAACCGAATTAATCTGAATTAAACGAGTATCTTCGTGATCATCATGAAACAACATTAATATAATCGTAATATAAATCAGATTTTACCAATATTGAGGTGATAATGTATTAGATCATACTACAGCGCTGAACTTACATTTTATCTTTGCCTTATATTTTATACCGTTTAAAAATAATTCGTATCTTCTGAAAATTTAATAAATAAATAATAAATCGTTATTACTTCCTTTCTCAAAATTATTTTTCATAATAATAAACAGTTGCAGTAATGCAGAATCAGCGATGGTTTGAATGATAATGAGATTATTAGTTTTATTTGTTTATTTTCTTAAGTTCAGTTATAAACGTAATAAGATTAACAATAATACAAGTCTTTATTGAATTTTCTACTTTTTAATTTTTCGACTCTTAATTTGTTTAGTGAATTTTTTAAAAAATAAGACTTTAATTTAAAAAAAAAAGTAAGTAGTTACAAAATATAAAATATATAAGCAAACAACAAACGAAAGTGGAAATATAATCTATTCATGATTTTAAAATGATTTGTTTATCTTAATATTTCATTTTAAAACGAAATCAACTATTAAATTTTTGTTTGCTTAGCTTCTCTGAGAAGTCCAGAAGCTCTTTATTATTACCTGCCTTATTTGATTGCGTTTCTTCTTATCTTTATAACGCACATTTAGTTAGCGATCAAGCTGAAGATTAAAAATCTTTAATTTATTATAAAAGTTTCAATAATTTATTTAGTTTTAGATTTTGTTACAAAAATATAATTTTGCGTTTTGGCGGGAAATGTTTCTTAGATTTAAAATGTGTATTAACTTTTAGGTGGCTAGCCATGTCTTTCACGATTTTTTTATAAATTGTTTTCATGTTATATATTTATAAACAGAGTTATTAATATATAGAATACAGTATTAAATTTTTGAGATATTTTGTCAGTTGTATGTGACAATCCTTGAAAAATTGAATCTCAAATAATACTGTTGCTCGGCTTTCACTAATTATTAAATATCTTAGTTGGAGAAATTAAATTTTGGTGGTGAAAGTATTTTAATATATTCATTTTTTAATTTTTTTTATATAATCTTTAATGGGTGCTGTAATATAAAATATTTTTTTCTGCTGCTATTTAGTTAATTAATATATAATTGTATTTATGTTATCTTTCTACACAACTACCTATATATATATATATATAATATTAATCTATCTGCTTACTGATCAATCTAACTATTTAATTATTGTTCAGATTATTTTACCCACTGCAACCATTTATTCATCTTTCCTTCCATCCTATCTATTTATCCATCTATCTATATATCTCTATCTATCTATCTAATTCTATTTTTTATATAGATTTATATTTATCTGTTATGCCTGCTTATGTATTATCTATTTAACAATCTATTTATTTTACATAATAACTTGCTAATTAAACTCTGTCTAACTATCTATATTTTTTATTTATATCTATATACTTATTGATTAGAATATATGTATTGAAGCTGTGCATATATATATATATATATATATATATATATATATGATGGCTTCACCATTCACTGTGGACTAGTTAAGACCGTTCTTTTCTTGAAATAAATTATCATCTGCACAAATAATTACGTAAGTTAAAAAAGGAAAGTGTTTAAAAAAGAAATCAATGAAATAAAATATACAAAATTTAAATTTTTATTTGTAACTATTTTTTTTTAAATATGGCAGAAATAGATAAGATAAATTTTCGTAATTAAACAGAATCCATTAAAAAATACAATTAATTTATGAAACATTTTAATTGGAAAAAAAAATAAATAACAGGGAATAATTTGAAACAATAGACTACTAATAAGTAGTTTAATTAAAAATAGAATTGAAAAAAGTATAAATAAAGAATTTTTCTTTTGTTCTGGGTCTTATGCTTACTGTAGTCTTGCTGAAGAATAGGTTTTTATTCAGAATTTTTGGAAAGAAGTTGGCTGACAAATTTACAAGATAATTTGCTGAGAAAGTTTGCTGTATTTTCTTCAAACCATAATCTTTTCTTTCTGTTCAGCATATATGTCAATAAATCACAAAATGTGTTACTCTACAAAAATGCGAGAGTAATCTTTGTTGCCTTCGCTCTCCCACTCATTCCTGAGATCAGAGTTGTAGCCATGTGAGCTAGCCTGAGAACTAAAGTGCCCTGCATTCATGACAAATGCCATACCCTGTTCTATAAAATTCTTTCAATGGAAAATATGAAATAAACATCAAGACTTAGAAAGGGCACTGCCATGCAACATCAACGGTTTCCATTTTCACACCAGCCTTCTAGTTACCGGTAACTATTCTATGATTTGAAATATGTTTTATCTTTCCACAATGTAAATTTAAATATCTACTCTGTTATTTTATTTATCTATATTTTTTATTTTAAATCTCTATGTTTGCGTATTGTAAAATATATTTAAACAATTGTTTTTTTTTTCTCTTTTTTTAAATATTGTAATGGGTGGTGGTTTATTACGTATAATGGTGGCAATAGTTATTAATTTAATTGAAAATGTGTCATTTAACTTTCTGGTATTATGCACCTGTAATTAAGGATTTATTTTATATATGTTTTTAATTTAGAAAGAGAGAAAGCAAGTTGCAGAAAGGCAGAAAGTGCAAGTCCCATTCTTAGAATTAATATTTCATTGCTAAAGAGTCTTTTAGTAACTATAAAAGATTCTATTTTAAAATCTTAAAATAAAGAGAAAGAGGAAGATCCCAACTGATGTTTTTATTTTGTTTAGTCAATGAAGGGTTACAAATTTAAAATAAAATAAACGTTCGCATTTATTCTTTTGTAATAAGAGAGTGTACATTTGACAATGTGTATATATTAAAGCTTTATAAATACCATTTGGTTCTGTGGGTAGATAGGTTAAACTTCAACTAAATCAGTAAAATATCCACCCATTGTGTTAGTGATCTAAATTTTATAAAAGAGAAAGTCACTATTACATGTCTGCAGATTTTTCAGTGGTGGCTGAGCTTTCATAATGTTTTATATATATGTTTTTGCAAAAGGGTTTCTTTTTAAATTTAAAGGTTGTTTGACCATATTTATGGTGTATTGTACACTGGATGATCTGTAGCATCTCAGCACATATTCAGTGTTTCTCTTTTACAAAGTCTGCTTAGGCTAATATACCTGCATATGGATCTTCATGAAAATAAATAAAAATTCTGGATCTCATATCTATTTCAATATTTCAATGTACAAAACTAGACATAAGCAAAAACTCCATATCTAAATCTGGTTCACATGATTAGCGAACGGATTACATTTTTCTCTAACCCAGTTTAGAGACGGAGTGCTTTCCAGTCTTGTATTAGCCTCTTGGTTGCTTATTATGTCTTGGGACTCAGCTCACATTATGCTTTAGCTTTAGTGTACTATATTGCATATTTATATTTACTTTTTAAATCTGTCTCAAAATATTATTGAAATGTTTCAATCATAGTTGGAAATTTCCACTGGGGTCACTATTTCATTTTCTTTAGTCATTAGTAAAGGGATGTGTTTTAAATATGTCCAAAAAGTGTTTAGTTGGCTGTAACCATTTATTTATTACCATGTGCTCTATCCACAGAGTTAATGAATTATGTCTCTCTCTTGAATTTTATGTAACCCATCCATTGGCTGGAATTTTTTTTTTAAAAAATTATAATATAAATTTTTGTCTATCATTATCATTAATGAAGAAGGGCTTTTTTGTATATATATATATATGGTTGTAGGATAATAGCCTGCAGCTCAATCGGTGAAACTTTGTAGAATCTTCTAGCATAACTAATAAAAGTTTTTTTGGTCTGTCATTCACTATCATTAAAACTCTGTAGTATTGTTTGTTTTTCTTTGTGTGACACACATATATAAATCTGGTCATTATATATATTTACTTGTTAAAATTCATTTTGTGGTCTTATTTTTTCCTGACCACTGAGCATGCATTAAGAATAAATTCTAGTGAGGTTTGGGGACTAGGTCACTTAGTAGCAATCTGGTAGAGTAGGTGAGGTTCGAATCCCTTCTACCTGTATCTCTAGGTTAGGTTAAAGCAGCTCTCCTTTTCATGCCATTACAGAATGTATATAACATTATTTCACAATAGCTAAAACCAACAATCTGTTATCAAGACAATCTCAGTAAATACAAAATGGATTTCATATTTTATGCTGGTTTAAAGTCGTTAAATAGATATAAGTAAAAGCTAAAAACTGTTGTCAAAATAACCTCAATAGATAATAATGAAATCAAAAAAAATTTATATTAAAAGTTCAATTTTGCAATGACTACATGGATTTCTTGAGTCAGTTTATTTATCGTCTTGTTAATATTGGTTTTATCTTCTTCTGCAGCCCTTTTACTATTTAAAATTAATACTCTGTTTAATTATAGCTTTTAATTGGGTTCATATTTCCTTTATATTTTTTTTAAGTAAATTGTTCAAGACTATTTTTAAATAAAGTGTATTTACATTAATTTTAATAGCATAAATAAATTGTTTCTTTTCAATAAAACTAGTTTTTAAGAAATCTATTATTATTTATTCATTTTCACTTGGCCAATTCTAAAAGGGTATCTTTATAATACTAAAATTCTAAAAATTAAAGAACATACAACTGATTTTATAATTTTTTCAGAATATTTTTAGAATTTGCAAAGCAATATAGTTCAGTTAGATTTAATAAAAAAGAAAATATGTAGTAAAAATGCACTTGAAAGTATTTAAACATATTATAACTTTCTTAGATTTCTATTATTTTAAGAAAGTTATATCAAATTTTTCAATTCATAAATAAATATTTTATTACAATTTAGCATCAAATAAAAATAGTTAGTAAAAATTGTTTGCTTAAAGATCGTTTTTTATGAGTTTCTGAAATAAAACATTTTTATAGGTATTAACAAATATATTTTCATTTTATTTTTTTTATCAACATTAATTATATGTCCACAAGATTTTCGTAAATTTTAAGATGTAAATATTTATAACTTTAATGAGATTTCTATCCATTTTTTAGATAGTTAAAATTTATTTTTAAAAATCTCATTAAAATCACTTTTATATATCAATCTTAAATTTCTCGCTTCAGAATAAAGATTTTTCTAGAATTTTTTTTCTTTTTGCAAAAAATTAATGAAATAAAAAATATTATCAAACTAGCCATTTGTTGTTTCAAGATAGTTTTATGGCGTTTTGTTCTTTATTTTAATCTTTAGTTTAAGTGGTTAGATATTTCTTTACCATCCAATAATTGAGTGACTATAGTTCAGATACCTGAAGAAATCTTAAGCTTGCATACAAATAAATCCCCAGATTTCCAAAAATGTTTCTGAATTATATTAAAGTTGATACCTCAAATCATGATTATGATACAATGTTTTTTAACCATACTATATATTATTATTATTATTATTATTATTATTATTATTATTATTATTATTATTATTATTATTATTATCACCATCATCATCATCATTATTATGTCTATTCAGAATAGGTTATATGTATCTATTTTAAAAGGTTTATTTAAACTTCTTTATATCAATAATTTTAACTTCCATGATCAAGATGCAATCTTTAGTGTATATATCATCATCATCAACCATTATCAGTCCACTTCAGGATGAAGGTCTCTCCAAGTTCAATCCATCTTTTCCTATCTTTAGTTTCTCTTCTCCACATCACCCCTGCACACTTTTTTATTTCATCCATCCATCTCATATGTGGTCTCTTTCTGGATCTTTTACAATTTCTTGGAATCCAGTTCAAAATTTCAATTGTCCATCTATTATCATCTCTTCTAGCAATATGTACTACCCACCTTCATTCTTTAAATTTAAAAAAGAAAAAGAAATCCTGTTTTTTTATATTTATTTTCTCTTTTAACTCTCACAGTCTTTGAAGACTTCACGTCCGTCAGGTAGAGATACTAATATCATTAGTAGCCAGCTATCAATAATATCAACACTCTGCTACTAAATTATAACACTGGCCATCCAAGCACCTGATTTATTTTAAGGAAAAAATCCTTTAGGCACCAGTCAATTACAATGTAATTAACGCATTTGCTCGACCAGCAACGAATTTAGTACCTGCCCTCCCAGCCAGCTCATCAGATTCTAGCTACTCCAAATTCTCCACCCACATTATAAATCTCATTTCTCAATTTCAATATCACAGTTATTTACTTATTAAAACATTGGTGTTATGCAAAATCTATTGCGTAAAATTTTCCCTTTTAATATTGGCTAAAATAACTAATGATAATTAAACATTTCTATACCCCACTTTCTTTCTTTAACTTCTCATTCTTGTCCCATAATACAAATGCATACATACATTTTTGTAATATCTTAGATATTTAATACATATTATCCTATACATTTAAATAATAGAAGTAGAAATAAAAGCATATTTAATTAAAGTACACACACACACCCTAATGAGATTTGATTTTAACCATCTGATTATAAAAACTAACGTAATAATAATAATCTAGGAATTAATAGTGTTTATAAAGTTCAAAAGTTTTATTTCACTGTTTTTTTTTTTTAACGGCTATAATTAAAAGTTTGAAGATAGAGGAAAATAAAATTTTACATAGGATTTGAACATGGTAATATGTGCAATAAAGAAATGTAGCCTCTACTGATTCTGTTGCTCCAACCGGTTGACAATGATTCCTCGTAGGCTTTTTATATTTTTTTTTTATGATGACGTGAACTATTCTGGACATGGACACTCTGCTGATTCTCAGGTTCAAATGAGCATTTTCTTTTTTGAACTAACTGCAGGTGTTATTGCAGTGAAGGTGCAGGCCAACTGCATGATTTGATGGGTTAAGCAAAGCATTTTTAATTTAACCCTTTTTCATACTTCATGAATCTTAACATTAGCTAACATGACAATTCTCGAAGCATGGGAAGTTAACATAAAATAATATATTATAGAAGTTAATGTATTTATTTTAATATGGAATTGAATTGAAAATTATAAGTTGAAATAAAAAAGCATAATCCTTCAATTTATATATTGTGTTAAAAGCTAGACTATAATATATATATATATATATATATATATATATATATATATATATATATATATATATATATATATATATATATATATATATATATATATAAATAACTACAACCATTAAATGTCTGTATTTTTAAATTATATAATAATAATTCAAACAAATATATTTAATACAGTATTCAAAATTAAATAATATATTCTTTACCAGAAGTACTTTCAATTGTTTCACTGACAATCTTTTTCAACTGTTAATACAAACGTACAAAAAATAAAAACTTGTATTACCCATCATTCAATCAAATTTGAATAGATTGAATGATGGGTAATACAAGTTTTTATTTTTTGTACGTTTGTATTAACAGTTGAAAAAGATTGTCAGTGAAACAATTGAAAGTACTTCTGGTAAAAATATATTATTTAATTTTAATACTGTATTAAATATATTTGTTTGAATTATTAATATATATATATATATATGAATTCATGAGCTGTGAAATGAAAAATTCTGAAAATAAAATCACAGCCCAGTTCAATTAATTTTAAATAATGAAAAATATAAATTTCATGATTATATTATTCAATAAGTGAATCTTGGAAAATATTCCATTGATTTTAAACTACAAAATAAACTGTAAAAATAGGTAAATGCAAACATATCAACAGATCAAATCACCGCTTGCAATTCAGACAAAATCATAGCCCACATAGTCGCCACAGTACCACAATATTTTAGTGTCATCATCAAAACTCATTGCAAACATTAGATAATTTCATCACTGACAAATCGAAGCAACATAATCACTGTCATATAATATTACTTCATATCAAATATTAGCTAATACTTTCTTGTATAAAGCATCACATCCATTTGCTACCTGCTCTAAACATTGAAAATGCTATATTATTATATTAATCTTGGAACATTCAAAACCTCTATGAACCTACTCTATAAATTACTGATAAAGTAATTAATGTAAATATATTAAATAAAAAGTGCTTATGTGATAGCCAATCAGATGTAATAATGACTGCATGTGGATCTCTCATTTCAAAAACACAAGCCAGAACTAGAGAAAAAGATGGAACCCACCTTCTTCTCTAATTAAATTTATATATAAATAAGCCAGATCCAAGTATTCCGAACTAAGGGCATGAAGCTTAACACACCTTCACATTTAATTCACTAAAACATTAGATTTGAAAATTGCTTCATAGTAAATTGAAAGATGTCACATTGTTTATTTATATATAATATTTAGTAAATTAAATGTGAAGATGTGTTAAGCTTCATGCTCTTAGTTCGGAATGCTTGAGTCTGGATTATTTATATATAAATTTAAGTAGAGAAGAGGGTGAATTCCATCTTTTTCTCATAGTTCTGGCTTGTGTTTTTGAATTGAGAATTCCACATAATAGTCATTATTACATCTGATTGGCTGTCACATAAGCATTTTTTAAAAGTGCATCTGTCGAAGGTTTTAGCCTTTCATGTTATTATTATAATAAAATAATTCTAAATGCTGAATCTTTTTATTATAAATACATTATCATCAATAATAGCTTTATTCCTTTCCATTACTACCACTCTACCATACTAATAAATATCATAGTTTCAGAAAAAGTAAATATTTTTTTAAAAATTTATAAAAAGGG
The DNA here is from genome assembly GCA_028023455.1 of Epiperipatus broadwayi. Lineage (NCBI taxonomy): Eukaryota > Metazoa > Onychophora > Udeonychophora > Euonychophora > Peripatidae > Epiperipatus > Epiperipatus broadwayi. Next base: position 4,498,020 of record JAQFVV010000103.1, read on the forward strand.
ATTAGAACATTTTGATTTAAAAATTAATAATCACACTAGACTATATCAAATCTAATAAACAAATAGCAATAAATTATATAGAAATACTTAAATATAATTATTCTTAACACAGCGACAAAACTCTCCATACAGTAGCACCACTCAGTGCAAGCCAGAGTAATCAATGAAAGCAGGAAGGTTCATGCATAAAATCCCTATCCAGTGCCTACTTATCAATTGATTACTCTGGCTTGCACTGAGTGGTGCTACTATATGAGGAGTTTTGTCTCCATGTTAAACAGTTTATGTAAGCATAAAGAATGGTGATCATGTGATGTTTAATGATTTAATATAATTAATCTTTTTTTGGTCATTCTTCAAATGGACAAAACTTTTACAATTACAATATTATCTTAAATTTTTTTTCAATCTACTTCTCTTTTCAACATTCGCCAAGTTTTATTTCATCTCATTTTTTTAATTCAAATTAAATCCAAATCTATGTTCAACTCAAAAAAAATACCTCCACTTACTTCAAATCAATATGCAATTTGTTTTTGCACATAAACAATTATCATAAAGTTACAATTGGCAAAGCATTTGATATTTTTAAACATTCTCCTCAGTTCTTTTTTATAAACTCAGTATAACCTAAACCTCTGTTTTCAGCTTCACGTTTGATGGCAAAAAAATGATATTCTTGAGAAAATAAGTTCAAATAATACAATTCTTGTCTAATATTTTCAGACTATCTACCAACGCCTTATTTTAATAGAATTTAGAAATAAAAGTATTCACATATTATAGCTATAGCAATCCAAGATATAATTTAATTATTTTTATTTAATTTTATTTTTTATTTTTTTTTTTTATAAATATTATAAAACAAATATTAAGACAACACCATTCATATATAAAAACAAAATCAAAATCAAAAATCATCAAAATACCCAAAAAACAAAACAAACCAAATTATCCCCAAATATTTTTTATAAATATTATAATTAAAAAAATAAAATTTTAAATTTTTTTATTTAAAATTCTTTTAATTAAATTTGATTAATAAAATTTAAAATAATAAAATAAAAGATTAAAAAAAATATAATAATAAAAATAATATATATAAATAATATATATATATATATATATATATATATATATATATATATATATATATATATATATATATATATATATATATATATATATATATATATATAAAAATAATTAAATAAAAAAAAATCAATTATTAAAAAAAAAAAAAATAAAAAAAAAAAATATATAATTTTTTTAAATAAAAAAAAAAAAAAAACAAAACATAAAATATATAAAAAAATAAAAAAAAAAAAAAAAAAAAAAAGAAAAAAAAAAAAAAAAGGGAAAAAAAAAAAATAAAAAAATAAGAAAAAAAAATAATAAAATAAATAAAAATAATTTAAAATCAATATCTTCAATAAAGAAAAAAATAAATATTAAATAGAGAAAAAAAATAAAAGCAAAAAAAAATAAAAAATGAAAGAAGACCAAAAAAAATTTTAATCCACCCCAACACAATAATAAAAAAAAATTTAGAGTTCACTAAAAAAAACCATCAAAAAAAAACTCTCTCTAAAAAAAAAAAAAAATATTGGACAAGCAAAATAAATAATGAACAAGATATATTAAAGTTTTTTTTTTCATTTATTATAAAATGTTAAAAGGTAATATTAATTTATAACATATAATTTAATGTGGTATAAAGTATATAGAGTAATAAACTCATTATTAAAATAAAAATCCAGCTGAGAGCTCTTTTAATATGTTAATAATATTTGCGTCTAAACTGTTATCAATATAATGTAGAAGCAAAATCTTATTTAAATAATGTTGCTAATGACTATTCTATATTTTAAACATTTCATTACTATTTTATACTCTGAATTTATGATGAATCGTGCATGCTTAATTTTTGTCCAGCATTCTCCATTTTGTTCATATTTATTCTGACATTATTAATTGGGAATACTTTACCAAATGTTCTTCTCATTGTTTGAGGAAATTCAGTTGAGGTGAGAAACTAATTTGGTTCAATTGTATATTGTCTGTCCTGAATGAACCTGGCTCAAAATATCCCTAATATTTATATAATTAATTGCAGAGCAAAAGCTTTTTGTCATTTATTGAATAACAGTAGGAGGAAAAATGTATTATTGGTTACATTTTTCATTCACATGATGGTGAAAATTTAAACATTTTTGTATCATTGTTTTATACTTTAGCTAATGTGAGTTAATTACTTATTTATTGAACAAATTTAAAGGATTATTTGACTTGAATGTTGGACCAGTTCTGATGGAAGCAAACCTTAAATCATAGACATGATGAGCAAAAACAGTACAATATCCCATCAAGTCCATATATATATATATAAATTTTAATATTCTCACAGATAAATAGTACAATATCCCATCAAGTCCATATATATATATATAAATTTTAATATTCTCACAGATAAATAATGAATTTATAGTATTTTTTCCAAGCACCTCTATAAAATAAAAATATAACTAAGTGTCTGATGTTTCAGTACAATAACAAGTGCTTTCCTCAGAGCTTTTTTTTTCAAATCATAAGAGTGTGTGTGGTGAGATTTAAAATTGTTATTTTTTCCTTTGTTATTTCTCCTCATTCTCAAACTCTATTGATTGAAAAGTTTTAAAAGATATTTTATCCTCCTATAACTTTTTTCAAATATTGTTAATTTTTTTTAATTCACACTTTTCATTTATACTCTTAGACCTTTTAAAAATCTCTATGGTTTCCTTAGCAATCTCTGGTCATGATGTTCAATTTTTAACAGAATATATGTTTTATTAAAATTGATGTCATGGTTAATTAATTTAATGTGTGACTAAATGGCTGATGAAGTTATATTTTTCTCTAACTGCCTCGATGTGTTCTTCTTTTCTTATGTATATTTTAAGATTGGTCTGTCCAATATATGAATGTAAACAAACTTCACATGGAATTTTATATAGATGATGACAGTCCAAAGAAATTTTATTTTTAGGGTGTGGAAATACTTCATTAATTTTTTTCAGTGTAGTATAAATTGTGTGAGTATTATTTTTTTTTAAAAACATTACCAATTTTATCACTTACACCTTTTATATATGGCAGAACAGTCTTAATTTTTGAAGTATCAAAATATTTTTTTATTATATAAAAAACACTACTAATATTCCTGTGATTATATATATGGGTGATGATATTTGATTTTAGTAATTTGCTATTGTCAATTTGGGTAATTAGTTTAAAGATAAATGATTTCAAAAATTTAGAAGCAAGTGATATTATCTGTAGTTTGTAAGTTAAAGTTTTAAACAATATATAATTAATCTTGATAGAAATGTTGTCTAAAGTTAAATTCAAAGTTAAAAAGAATTTTTCCCACTAATTTTTACATTACTGCAAGTATTTTGTTGCAGTAAAAACTAATTATAACTTGACATTCTTGGAAATGGAAAAAAATTAAACTTATATAATAAGAATTTTTATCTAAAGCAATAAGAATTGTTACATTTTATATTAATTTTTTTTTCATTTTTCAATAAGTAGCAATTTGAGTTAGAATTTACACTTTCTAAAATATATATGTCAATAATGTAAAAGGATCTGTTATTGTATAATTTGAAATGTTAAAATAAGTTATTTAAGAGATAGCAAGCATTTGCATACTACATCATCGACAATCAAGTGTTGGTCATTGTGTTATACTGCCTAGTTACTAATGATGCCTTTAAATAAAAAATTTGAAAGTCTTATATATACTTCAAAAGCAAAAATATTAAAATAAAACTATATAATTTTATAAAAACTGAGACATTAGTTTTATTATTGATTTAATACTGTAAAGAGTAAAGAGATGTGAAACAAATTAAATACAATGTTTTAGAGCTTAAACATCTCTAGAGTATAACTAAACTATTGCTGACATGTTGCCTTGCATAAAATAAAACTGGTAATTATTTATGGTATAATTTCTAGTTATATCATTTCTCTAGAGTCTAAATATTTTGTCATGCTTTTGATGAATTATATCAATAGATTTCTCTAAAGATTATAGATACATAAAACTTTCGATTTGAAAAAGTAATAAACAAATGATTTTCTTTTGAAAATATTAAATATTTATCTGAATATAAATTAAAATTTATTTATTTAATACATATATATATAATAAATGAATGGGTGATCATTTTATTTAACATATGTATTATATATGTTGTTTTAAAATTTGCGATTTTTTTAAATGCTCTGGGCTACCTTCAGAAACTAACAGTTATCTTATTTTTTCCTTACAGTGCATAACTTACAATGGCAG